>CM037792.1:50360230-50410230 GCA_021229015.1 Solen grandis | reverse complement strand
CCCTTTCAGCGACATGTCCCTCACGCGGGGAGTGAAATCTTAGGAGATATTTATCACGTATTCCCATGAACTGGAGAGAAAATCATCCTTTGTATATTATCACATCAAACTTCTCAAGAAAAACGGATTTCTAACACTGCATCGTTTCATAGAGAAAATCATATTTTTTTATTTACATTTTTTTTTTTATTTTTTTTTTTACATACCATACTTTGTAACTCCCTCCAAAAAAGCATTTTGATGTTGATTCAGAAATATTTGAATGGAAGGCAGACTAGAGGGTGAATTTATCATTTAATGGATTTAAGATGGATAGTACATGTAAAAGAAAAAGGGTAAGTGGTGCATATTGTTTGGATGTTTTTGCTTGTGAGGCAGAATGATCAAGAGGGGATTAATTTATTTTACTGTAATATTGCAGTTTTTATTTCACTTGTGATCACAGGAAAAATGGTAAAGGCATTTATATTATTGTTATTGACTAGTGAAATAATATATCAACTTACAACAAATAAATATTTTTTTATATTTTTCTTTTTTTTTATATAATATCTGGGTTTCCCCCTTGAGTTTTTCAATGGGGGACAAAAGACCTCTTGATATATAGATAATGCAACAAATTTTGAAATATTTGCGGTCGTTTACGCAATTTGAGGGTCAAAATGGGCAATTTTGTGTGCCAGGGAAAACCCTGTTATATGTCTTTGAAATCTGGAGTCTTTATTTTACAGAGTTGTCTAGATCGATAAGATTTTTGATATGCGACATAACTTAAAATAGGCTTACGGGAAATTTTTAGTATGATAAAATCTCTATTGATGTATGATATTTCTTGAAATGATGCCTTCTTATCTTGTATGGTGTATGATTTATCATAAAGTGATGATTTCTTATCACCTATCGTATATGATTAATCATGAAAATGATGTCATCTTATTTTCTATGATATAAATTATGATTTATCATGAAAAAGGTGACTGAACTTTTATGATGTATAATTAATCATGAAAAGTGATGGCTTCTTTTCTTTGATGTATGAATAATCAGATGTGAATATTTCACTGTTGTTGTTTTCATAAAAAATGATAAGCTTTAGAATTGTCTTTTATGATAGAGAAGTAAAAATGAATGAAATAATTGAAAGATATAAAAATGAAATATCATACATGTATTATTATGATTAAAATGGATATTGATATTCATCTTTTTGATATTCATTATATTACATTTTGCATGTTCATATTGTGTTCAAGAAACATTTGGAATATTTAGGTTTTGGTTAATCTAGGATGGCACCATTGGCAAGGTCAGGACAGATGTTTATTATGTTTTGTGAAGTTCTAACATTGCTTAGCACAGTTATACCAAGTGTAACTCAGTCAAAGAGAAAAATAATTTTCTGATTTTGTCTAGATTAAATGAAAGCAGTTTTACTGAATCTGTACTTTGCAGGTCCCCGGCCATAGCAACCTATAAGAAAACCGACACCTGTATGTTTGTCAAGAGTTGTAAAACATTACTATGTCTAAACAAAACACAAGCATCCGTCTCAGCCATATACAGGAGGTACAAAAACATTGGAAGATCTATTCTATTGTTTATTTTGAGATTGGACATTGATTGCCAAATAAAATATTCTTTTTACTCCCATATCCTGAATGGAGCTGAAAAACACAGACCAGTTCACTGGTCCTCATGTGGTTAGAACGTCCACTCTGGAATCAGGAGGTTGTGGATTCAATATCCAGCTGCAACATGCCTTAGTTGTAATAAATGGTACTGGTATAGCTCCCTTGTTTGGTGCTCAGTATACAAGGGTAGTTCCAGGACTGGTTGGCCGGGTGGCAGGCGTGATACTTTGGTGTGGCATCACTATATCTGTCTCAAGTAGACATAGTCTCCAAAAGACCGAAATATTTATACCAAGATGTTAAACCCAACAAATGAACAAACAGACCAGTTATAAGTCCCTTGTAATGTTTACAAGGTTTTAACTTTAACATAGTTTTTACAATTCTATTCAGTTCTTAAAGAGTATTTTCATTTAACTTAAAACCTGACAGAATAACAAAAATGCTACAAGTCTTTTAATTATTGAAATGATTTCGTGAGACAATTATTGAAACTTTAGAATAAGACGTACAAATCATTTTCTTGATTGTGCTGTTGCTGCAAGGTCTCAATTACTGAACTAATTAGTCCAGGGAATGTTTTTTAATTATCTGAAATACGCAGAGAATGTGATAATGAGGCTGTGTCATCATAAATAACATACCACATCGTGGTAATTCCAGTGATTTCATCAGCAATTTTTCCTTTATTATTGGCCGTGTTTAGCAATATATTCTGTAAGACCTTAATTTTTTTATGATTCAGTATGTTATGAGTCGGGACATGCAGTGTTTCCTCATACCACAATGTAGCTTTCTGAAATATACTCCAGGACTTTAAAAATGCCTCACTTTGGAAAAATGTCAAATATTTTGTGTTTTTTCAAACGATTTTAAATTATTTTGAAATGTAATGAGGCAGATTGATACAAGTTGTATGTCCTACTAACTTATCTAGTTTAACCCTTTCCCTCATAGAGGAAACCATGAAAAGACCTATGCGAACAGCATAAAACCAGATCAGCCTGCGAGTAACTCGCAGGCTGATCAGGTTTTATGCTGTTCGCTGCTCCTCAGTGGTCTGGAAATGAGGATTTTGTAATTAAATTTGGTAAGGTTTGAGTTTGGCTTTCTGCAGATCAGGCTTTATGTGGTACCTATTGAGTGCGTCAAAATGAGTCCATATGAGGGAAAGGGTTAAGTGAAAAAGCAAAATGACATAACATAATCAAAGTCCTTGATTATACAGTTAAATCTGTTTTAATGGCCACCTTTATTAAGGGGTCAACCTGTATTTAGCGGTCAATTTTAATATTACCAAACAGTATTATTTTGTAATATATTTAAACTCCATTTAGTGGTCACCTCTGTTAAGCGGCCAGTTTGTCTTGTTCCCTTGACTTACTGCTTAAGACAGGTTAGACTGTACACAGGTATTAGTCTCAACTTTTTACATATATGATATATTGAGCTGATATTTGGTATGAAGGCGCATTATGATGAGTTAAGCATGGCAGATCCATGAACACACATATTTTTTATACCCTTGTCTCTAAAATTGACATGGGGTTTATACATTGTACAGGAATCCCATGTGGACTGTCTCGTCATGTCGCTTCTTGATCAGTTGTACCATAATTTTATCGTCACATCAGTATTGTAGTGTCATTGGGAAAAGTTGCAGCAGAAGTCTTACCATTGAAAGGCATCTCTCTCTCTCTCTCTCTCTCACACTCTCTCTCTCTCTCTCAGGTTTTTAAAAACTATGACCTTTTTACTTGGAAAATCTTAAATTGGGTTTGTGCCTGTTGCATTTTACAAAAAGTAAACTATCTTGAGTTACTATGGAATTTCAACTGGTAAAATTTTGTTTCATGAATATCAGTCAGCTACTTGCTGACCAATGAAACTATAATGTATTACTTTGAAGTCTTTCCATTGAAGATACAAAAGCTGACTTTCAAAATCCAGACAACTATATGTTATGCCCTTTTTTCACTGTTCAAGTAATCTGTGCTGTCTCTGCCATGGGTCAAATGAAATGCTAAATTATTCTTAAATATGAAGTTTTGTTAATCATATAAAGCACAGTCAATTAAGACAGAAAGAGTATTAAGTTCCGACAAGGTACTAGTGCATTGCCCATGTCTTCAATACACCCTACCTACTCATTATGCAATATTGAGTATATTAACCCTTTCCCCTCATATAGACTCGTTTTGACGCACTCAATAGGTACCACATAAAGCCTGATCTGCAGAAAACCACAGTTAAACCTAATACTAAATTTAATTATAAAGTCCTCATTTCCAGACCACTGAGGAACAGTGATCAACATAAAATCTGGTTTTATGTTGTTCGCATAGGTCTTTTCATGGTTTCCTCTATGAGGGACAGGGTTAAGACAAATGTTTTTTCTAGAAGCCACTCTACCTGTAGCAACCAGAGAGGAGTATATATCCAGAGTAACTTGTCTAAATCCCATCTCCGGAACAGAAAAATCCGGGGTTGGATTTGTTCCAGGCCTCAATCCCCACCCTGGGAGAAGAAGTCTGCCATGTCTGCTCTCGTTTGGGCCCACTAAAGTTAGCCTGTCAGAATTGAATGATGTTGTTTTCTGAAGTCCCTGCCAGTGGGGCAAACCACTGTTACCATTGTTACAGGTGCATTAAAGGGTGGATAAACACTTCTGACAAATTTTAGAAAAAAATTATGTTTCCATCTTATCAGGTTTGCAGACTGACAAAACAACAAAAACATAAATTCAAAAATTTGAATCTTTTTCGCAGATTCTAAACAATATGAGACTTTTTTTTTCTGTTCAATACTGAGTTTACTTTAACATGGAGCCATTTATAATTGTTGCCCAATATTTTGTATAGCACCATATAACTAAAGATTTGATTTAAGCTGGTAATTTGACAATCAAAACTTTTTTAGCATCCATTTCAAAATATATTTTATATTCATCATATACATTTTTTGTTTGTTTAATCAAGACACCTTCAAACTATAATTATCACAAGTGCATGTCAGGAATTTTTGGGAATTTTTCAAAAATATTTTGTTGCAATTTTTCATCCATGCAATTTTGTTACCTGGAGAACGAAGGTGATATCTAATTCCCTGATACCAGTCGGGCATTACAGAGCTATATCAATCCGGTGATGAATTAGATCCATTCAGTGCCATGTGAAAACCCTAGCTTTGATATGCCATCATCAATTTTAAATCGCTCCATCGATTGAGACTCAAGCCTTTCCCATGGTATGAAACAGTACGTCGAAGCATGTTACGGAATTTAAAATGCGGTAAGTTTGATAATTTTATTTTGCAAGGGCTCGTCTTATTTGCTTTGATGCCTTTTTCAGATAATGTCATCAGTCATTTTGTATAAATTTTGTACAGGGATACCAAAATTTAGTCATTTTTACAGGTATTTTGTGAATTTTAAAATTTTATACTTAATTGGAATAAAACTTCAAGATTGGGAACAAGAAATTCAGTAATGAGTTGTAAAGTTCGGGAATCCTCCATTATCATTTGGGAATAGGTCAGAATACTTGGCCGATGGTGCACCTGGTTAAAGGCCTAACATTTATTTGAGGAAAATAACTTTAAAAATATTTTTTCATGAAATCTTTGTCGCAGGAATCACATTTGATTCTTGCAAGTTGTTTTATATTATGTTTTAGCGAATTATTTTTGAATGAATGTCTTTTATTGATCTGAAAACAATCTTGATCAAAAAGCTTTTAATGATTTTGATCAGAAAGCTTTATACAATCTCGATCTAAAAGCTTTTGACAATCCTCAGCAAATAGCTTTTGCTTTAGTCTCCATTTTGACTGAGGGAAACATTGTCCCAATAGAATTCAGTAAGGACTTTTTAAGGTTTAAAGTATGTCTAAAAACTAGTTTTTCTGGAGCATTAGACCATCAAGTTAGATAACTTTTGATTGAATCATTTGAAATTATGGCCCCATTTGAACTTAGAAAATTTGGTTAATGTTTTGCGTGCAACTAAATTTCGTTCAAGTTTTGCATGTGATTTACTAGGAGGCTTGCATCTTAGTATCCAGCTATGCTAATTGTGTCAAATGCAGAGGTGACACATAAGGATCACTTTTCCATCATCTGTCCGTCTGTCTGTTTGTCCGTCACACTTTTTCTGTTACACTTCAGCAGGCAACACACGTGTTCCAATTTTAAGAACACTCTTATTGATTTAATACTTCACTAAGTTTTCCAATGGCATTAAATAAGCAAAAAAGATAACTTTTGGCCAAATTATATACAAATTATGGCCCTTTTTGACTAACACAACTTACTTATAAGGGGTGGAATAGTCTAGCAGGTTGTTTTACAGGCAACTCTTTTTAGCTCACCTGAGCACGTGTGCTCAGGATGAGCTTTTAGGATCGATGAATGTCCGTCGTCCGTCCGTCCGTCCGTCGTCCATCGTCCATCGTCCACAATTTGTTTGTTTGCACTCTAGCATCTTCATTTTATGAGCAATTATCTTCAAACTTTAAAACAATGTTTATAACCATAAAATCTCGGCCAAGTTCGATTATGGCTGATATCGGAACATTAGGTCAGGAGTTATGCCCCTTTTAAAATTCAAAAAAGCCAGATTTCACATTGTTTGCACTCTAGCATCTTCATTTCATGAGCAATTATCTTCAAACTTTATATCAATGTTTATAACCATAAAATCTCGGCCAAGTTCGATTATGGCTGATATCGGAACATTAGGTCAGGAGTTATGCCCCTTTTAAATTCAAAAAAGCCATATTTCAATTGTTTACACTCTAGCATCTTCATTTTTGAGCAATCCTCTTCAAACTTTATGGCAATGCTTATGACGTTAAGGTCTCAATTGAGTTCGATTATGGCTGAGATTCATCAATTAGGTCAGGAGTTATGCCCTTTTAAATATTCAAAAAATGCCATATTTCAAGTTGTTTACACTCTAGCATCTTCATCTTTTGAGCAATCCTCTTCAAACTTTATGGCAATGCTTATGACCATAAGGTCTCAATTGAGTTCGATTATAACTGAGATCAGTTGATTAGGTCAGGAGTTAAGCCCTTTTTAATATAAAAAAATGCCAGATTTCACGTTGTTTACACTCTAGCATCTTCATCTTTTAAGCAATCATCTTCAAACTTTATTACAATGTTTATGACCATAAGGTCACGATTGAGTTCGATTGATGCTGAGATCTGTCAATTAGTTCAGAAGTTATGCCCCTTTTAATATTCAAAAAATGCCAGAAATCACTTTGTTTATACTCTAGCATCTTCATCTTTTGAGCAATCATCTTCAAACTTTATGACAATGCTTTTGACCATAAGGTCTCGATTGAGTTCGATTATGGCTGAGATCCGTCAATTAGGTCAGGAGTTATGCCCCTTTTAATATAAAAAATAGCCATATTTCACGTTGTTTATTCTCTACCAACTTCATTTTTTTAGCAATCATCTTCAAACTTTAAGACAATGTTTATGCCCATAATCTCACAATCAGGTTCAATTATAACTGATATTGACTTGTAAATTTAGGAGTTATGCCCATTTCACCATAAACAAAAAGCCAGATTTCACTTTTACACTCAAGCATCTTTATTTCTTAAGCAATCATCTTTCTCAGGTGAGCGACCAAGGGCCATCTTGGCCCTCTTGTTTTTTGTTGAGCCTGCTTGCAGAAGCTCAACACAGTCTTTACAATTGTCCAGCTTTAACTTAGACATGGATCGCAGGATTTTCAAATAACTCGGTATAGAAAAGAAAAAAAAAAATCCATTGCTTCATATACCCATTAAAGTTCAGTTGATAAATATTCTTCAAGTCATAAATTTGTACATGAATATTCATGAGGTAAATGTTTAATTAGTAACCCTGGTGTCGTCATCGTCGTTGGCGGTGTAGTCGTCATGAAAAACGTAAACCTTGGTCATAATGTCTAAACTATTGAACCGTCTGTCATCAAACTTCACATACTTATTCACTATCACAAGGGTTACATTCACATCAAGGGCCATAACTATTTGGTTCATTTTGACCAAATTTATCTCCCCTTTAAAAAAACACTAAACAAATCAGATGAGTGTTATAAGCAACCGCATGCAGTGCTCTTGCTTAATCACTTCCTATCACAAAAGTTTAATCAGTGACCCAATGTCTTTTACTGACTTCTTGAGCATTTATTGACAAATGGAAGGCAAGACAATAAAGAAGTCATATTATTATGCAGATTATTTCTCTGTACAAAAAAAAAAAAAGATGAAGGGCTTGGGGCAAATCTATGGTAACAAGAAGCCATACAGGGATGTGAAATTCCAAATTTTAATTCTTGCACTTCAGAAATTTGAGATAATAATTTAAAGAAAAAAAAAATGTTTTTATTTTTCACTTGCCCTTGACATAGCAGGGCAAGTGGAATTTTATACCCCTGGTAACAGTGTCTTCAGCTTTGGGTCAAGCCCTCAATTAATTTTAATTGTTTAACAAACATGAAGTTGTTAAAGATGAGAACATTTTTCTTAAAAACACACACCACTGGGCTATAGATGCACCCCTCCTGAGGATTGACATTTGCTGAGTCTTTAATTGGTGTGCCAGTTAATTGAGATACTCAATAAATTGTAATTGCGTGTGTTTGGAGGAGACGATATGCTGATTAATCATTGTTTCCTGAATTGCAAACAATTTTGAATCATTCATATTTTTACAATTAATTATCATTTCCCCATGAAATGGCTTGATTAATAGCATGCAATTTATTATGTCTAACTCAGCTTCTCAGCTTTTGACCCACTTAACAGACCATTCAGATGTTTTAACCCTTTCCCTCATATAGACTCATTTTGACCCACTCAATAGGTACCACATAAAGCCTGATCTGCAGAAAACCACAGTTAAACCTTACCAAATTTAATTATAAAGTCCTCATTTCCAGACCACTGAGGAGCAGCGAACAGCATAAAACCTGATCACTCGCAGGCTGATCTGGTTTTATGCTGTTCGCATAGGTCATTTCATGGTTTCCTCTATGAGGGAAAGGGTTAAACAGAAAGGTTTGTAAATATCATCATTTCATTGGTTAAATATTGTGATACTGTACAAAAAAAACAAAAGTTTACTGTAAAATCATTAATTTTCATTGACATTAAATTTTGTTGATTATGTATCTAAGGGAAATTTCATGGGTACATTTATTCATGGATCTATGTTCTAGAAAACGTGAGGTCTATATAAGAGACAAGTTTTCGTAGGGATCAATATTCATGGATAAAACCCACCACAAAATCCAACGAAAATTTATTATTTCACAGTACAACTTTTACAATCTGTTAGAAAAATAATCTACGGTTATAAACTCCGACTTTAGAAGTCAGGGCAACATAGGGATCATGGTCTACATTCACATTACATGAAGTTTGTTAACTGCTGTTGATAATACCAGAATGATTTTTGTGTTGCCTGCATAGCATGGCAGACACATAGGGATCACTTTGTCCGTCGTCGTCATCGTCGTCGGCGTCACACTTTCTTGTCCGGAGCATAACTCGAAAAGTATTTGAGGTATCACCTTGAAACTTAAAACATGGATAGATCACATTGAGGTGGAGTACAGTGCACAAGAATGATAACTCTGACTTTCGTATTTTCTGAGTTATTACCCTTTGTTGATTCTGAGATTTTATTTTTGTCCGGACCATAACTCAAAAAGTATTTGAGGTATCACCTTGAAACTTAAAACATGGATAGATCACATTGAGGTGGAGTGCAGTGCACAAGAATGATAACTCTGACTATATTTTCTGAGTTATTGCCCTTTGTAAATTTTCAGACTTAATTTTTTCCGGGGCATATTTTGAAAAGTATTTGAGGTACTGACTTGAAACTTTTTAGGTAGATAAATCACATTGATGTGAAGTGCAATGCTAATGAATGAGAACACTTACTTTCTTTTTTACTGAGTTATTGCCTTTTGTTGATTCTCAGACTTAGCCTATTTTTGTTCGGAGCGTAATGTGAAAGGTATGTGCTTTGTTGATCCTCAGACTTTGACTATTTTTGTTTGAAGCGTAACATAAAAGGTATGTGAGGTATTGCTAAACTTCATAATTGGAGAGATCTCATGGATTTGTAGTGCAGTGCATAAGAATGATAACTCTGTTTTATTTTCTGAGTTATTTCCCTTAGTTTATTTTTTGGATTTCTCTTGTAGGGAAACTTGTAAAGTATTGAAGTTTGCCTAAACATTTTATTAGTATAATCTCATTGTTGATAGCTGTACAAAAATAAACCAATAATGTAATGATGACTAAAACTCATAATTATAATTGACATTATAATTTATGTGTATATTATTCTACAGTTATGTTGAATTCATAGTCATTTGATCATCCTCTGATGTCTGTAAACGTGAGGTCTCGTAAGAGAAATTTTAAACATATTCATGTTTGAATAACCCCCCACCCCCCAAAACCAAAAAAAAAAAAAATTAATTATTTATATATATATTGTGTAATCTGTGTGATTTGGTTATATGTACTCACTTAATAGTAGGGCTTATCATAATTGTCAAGATCGATTCTAGCCAATTCTTCATCAACATGCTAATGCAGGCGACACAAGTGTTCCGAGAAACACCCACATCTAGTTTATCATTAGAAGACCAATCAGCAGACAAGGGCAGATAACTGTGTCAAGGATTTTGTAAGGATGGCCAGAAATCAGTGATAAATCAGAAAATGATTGTTGGCCATTACTAAAGAGAAGAATCTGCGTCAAGACAGTATGCAGGGGCATTAATCACCTTCACTGATAGTCCTTGTTATTATCTAACTGCTATTTTCCACAATTTAAGATAGTTTTTTTTTAGTTCCACAATTAATTAGCACATCGCCTCTCTTACTCCCCTATTTCTCTTGCCCACTGTTTATAAGATTTTGTCAATATGCATATCTAAATCAAAAGGAAGCAAATTTAAAATAAGATATATTTTATTCAAATTTGGTATCTGGCAAAAATTAAGTTACCCAGCAGATCTGTAGCTCATCAAACCGACACACACAACTTCAGTGCCTTCAGCGCTTTGATTTTTAGTTCCACTGTACTTATAAGATAACAAGCCACTCCTGAAATGATCTCTGGGCATTGACTACACATTAATCTTACAATTCGAGCGGCCATGAAATACTGTGACAGCTGTTGGGCAGGATGATAAATAAAACGCGCGCTGGAATAATGTGATACGTCAGATAATGTCACAGAATTTCAACACGGACATCTCAGTGAAGGCATCCTGAATAACTGCACTAGTGTAGTATCCTGTTCTTAAGCTCGACTAGTCGAAGAATAAGGAGAGCTATTCTACTCACCCGAGTGTCGGTGTCAGCATGGCTGGAATGGTTAAGTTTTTTATACCACCTCAGCAGTTGTGCTCAAGGTGAGCTATTGTGATCACCCGTCTTCAGCAGTAAACAACATCACTCTTAAACCACTGGGTAGAAATTGATGAAACTTGGCATGAATGAGCCTTTGGTAGTCCTTCACACAAGTTGCTGAAATAAACTTGATCTGTGCAGAACTTTTATTTTAAGAAAGAAAAAAAACAACAAAAAATCTTTATAAATTGTGTCCTCTAAAAGCAATGGTAAGAATTTAATTTACTTTGGCACAAATTGTCACCTTATAATTGCTATAATGAAGTTGATCCCTTAAAAAATGAGTCCCCTACAGGGTTGGCTAGTTTCCTTATATACACTGAATAAGAGAAGTTTCAAAAATCATTTTCTCTTAAAACACTGGTCAGAATTTTAATTTCATTTGGCACAAAGGATCATCTAATCTTATTCTACATATTTGTTCAAATAAAATCTTTCCGAGATCAGCCGAATTCACTCGTGGTAACAATGGTTACTGTACTTACCAAGGGAAATAACTGCGGAAAGTTTGTGAGACTTCTTGCAATCTGTTTCTTGAAAGCCATTCCCCTAAAGACTGAATTATTGTCAGTGATGCAACTGACATTGTCTGAAATGAGATGATATGTTTAACGTCTGCCTCTCGCAAGCTTGCATGATTCCTTTTAAATCCTGACAATGATACATTGTATTAAGCAGGTAACATTTCCTGAGTACATACGCTTTTTGTATAAGATCATGTAATCAGTCCCAGATTCCCTGCAGTGAAAATGAAAATCATTGATTTCATGTTACATATCACATAATAATCACATTTTATTTCCGATTCCAAGAGTCACATGTATATTTTAACAGAGTGCACGAGCTGACCTAGGGAAATAGGACAGTTTTTAATTTTTTGGAGGCCAAATCCCCACCCTATGGCATTGGCAACTTGTCAAAATATTCACATTATATGCTTGCCAAAATCTATTTCACAGGACTTGGTACAATTCTGTTTGTAAAATTCCTGCCTGTTGGGAAGGGTCTTCTGTCAAAAGCCCGGTGTATGCCTGCCATCCCAACCCAAGGGCAAAATATTGATAATTGATTTTTTTTAACCAGGTTTTCCAAAGGAAAACTCTGGTTATTAGATTGGGGTATGTCGGCAGGCGGGTGGGCGGGTGTAAACAATTTCTTCTGTGCACAACTCCTCCGACATTTTTCCACGGATTTGGTTATGGCCCTTTGTTATTTTTTCACATATGTAATATATAGGGAAATATTCTTCTGTGCGCAACTCCTCCTACATTTTTCAACGGATTTGGCCCAAACTTTTACAGACTTTATTACATAGTGACCTGGCGCATATTGTCAGGGTTTTGTGGTTCGACCATTTTTGATGTAGTTATGGCCCTTTGCCCCTTAATGGATGTAATATAAAGGGAAATATTCTTTCGTGCACAACTTCTACATTTCTTAATAAATTTTGTCCATACTTTAACAGAAGTACCTTCACTAAGTCACCCTGGAGAATATTACCTGTGTTTTGTAGTTTGGCCATTTTTGATGGAGTTATGCCCCATTGATAAAGTTCCTTGTCCGGAGCATAACTCCTACATTATAAGAGGTCTCATTGAGGCGGAATGCAGTGCATAGGTACCTCACTCTGTGGTTCATAATTTTGGAGTAACATGTTTGCCCCTTTGTAAGAATTCCTGATATGGAGCATAACTCCTTAATTTTAAAATATGTAGTAATGATTGGTTTTGCAGTTTGACCATTTTTGATGGAGCAATGGCCCTTAGTTATTTTTTCAATAACACATGTGTAAGTTATTGAGAAATATTCTTCTGTGTGCAACTCCCCCTACATTTCTCAATAAATTTTGTCCAAACA
Organism: Solen grandis; assembly: GCA_021229015.1. Lineage (NCBI taxonomy): Eukaryota > Metazoa > Mollusca > Bivalvia > Adapedonta > Solenidae > Solen > Solen grandis. Next base: position 50,397,303 of record CM037792.1, on the reverse strand, counting down.
TTTGCAGGGTCACCATCATTTAGTGCTCTGGCACTTAAACATACAAAGAGATACCTCTCCCACCTGCAAATGGTTTAAGTCTTAATTATTAAGTAATAAACTTTTTTTCCTTTTCACATGCTTACACACACTAGCTGCTAAAAAAATTTGAAAATGGATTATCTCCCCTTGAAATCCCATACTTCATGCATATTTACATATGACGTGCCATTGTTATGTAAAGTTTGTGTGACATCCATCTTAACGTTAGGAGGAGTTGTGCTTACAAGCTATTTTTGTTAAAAAAAAAAATGAAAATGGATTATCTCCCCCTTTGGTGGTCAAATAGGTTTAAGAATTGTGCTTACAAGAATAGGGATAGCCAGACAGACAGACAGACAGACAACTGGTGATTCCTATATACCCCCACAAAAAAAAGAGTAGAATTTAGTTAAAGTGAATGCTTAAGTGACATTTTCAGAAGCATATTGTTGCATCATATTCATGTCTTGTTCAAAGTTAATGTGGATAAATGTAAGTTAAAAATCCTTGTTGCACATATTATGTATGTTTGCTTTTACAGAATTGCATTAGATTTAATAGACATTGAGCACAAAATTATTTGACTGATACAAATAATCTGTACTTGGACAAAACATTGTGAAAAGAAAACCTAGTTTTGTGACAATTCCTGTCTTGTTTTTATTTTATTTTATTTTTTTAAAAAAAAAGAAGCAAATTACCATTCTCCACAATCAATGTAGAGATTTTGTTTCTTCAAGGCTCATTATATTTCATAATGATTCAATTTTCATGAAAAAGAAAATATAATTACATTGGCATATTGTAGATTACACAAATGGTACATAATTTTAAAAAATTTAATTGGAAATTTAAATTACAATATTTTTGGGTATGAATACTCTTATTGTTTACATTTTGCATTGGCGAGTATTCCTGAAGACGGAATATACACTGCCTCTGGAAGCTCAGTGGGCCTTTAATTGAAATCTGAAACTATGCTTTGCTTTTCTTAAAGTGTGTTGACTGTGTTTGTCTTATTCCCATAAGATTATAAATTGATTGTCAAGTTCCATGTTTTTTCATTCCAGTAATTTCATTTGCATGGAAGGCTCCTACTGTGCGTTATTAACATTACATGTAACAAAATGATATTTTGTCATATTAACCCTTTCCCTCATAGAGGAAACCATGAAAAGACCTATGCGAACAACATAAAACCTGATCAGCCTGCGAGTAACTCGCAGGCTGATCAGGTTTTATGCTGTTCGCTGCTTCTCAGTGGTCTGGAAATGAGGACTTTATAATCAAATTTGGTAAGGTTTAACTGTGGTTTTCTGCAGATCAGGCTTTATGTGGTACCTATAATTGAGTGCATCAAAATGAGTCTATATGAGGGAAAGGGTTAAGGGACAAGATGGGATATTTGAACAGTTATCCTTTGCGTACATCTCTTGTTTGTTATTGTTTGAGTGAAACATAGGAATGCGATTGACCATGTATCTCACAAAATGTTGCAGAATGAGATTTCCTGGAGTTCCAATTTGCACACTCCTAAACATATGTAAAATCATTTGAGATAATTAGTAAATTGAGGAAAACCTAATTTTCAGACATTTTATAAAATGATGACAATCTCAAATTTATATGTTTTGTAAAATGAGGACAGCCTCAATTTATGTTTATTAAATGATGATAACTTCAATATCAGATGTTTTGTGAAGGAGAAGAATCTACATTTCACATGTTTTATCAAATGAAGAAAAACTCAGTTTGATATGTGTTGTGAAATGCAGGCTTGGGGTCCAGGGATAATTCTTGATGGATTGCAGATGATTGACACAGTATCTCGCTGTATCATTGCAGACTGATTGCTTAGATCACATGTCATGCTAAATTCTACAAGAGAACAAGATGTGCCAGCAACAGCCATTTTGGGCTTATCAGGCACACCATAAATTCATCAAAATTTTCTAATTTTTGGATCATTCACTTCTTTTATCATGGTTTTTATATATCAATTCACACCAGACTAAGATTGCAATCTGTTGACAGAGTTTACACATTCTATACCTGCTCATTTCCATGATTACTAGCTGATGATGTAGATAAGCTGTCAATCATTGAATTGTAACGAGTTGATAAGCCATAAATTTAGATTATTTTTATTTCCAATTTAATTTTTGTTTTCAGGGGGATTTGTTATCTTGCGCGTAACTGAAAGATATCTTTATATCAATCCACTTAGAATGTATTTTATTGTGTTTTATTTTATGTATAAAATAATAATAAATCATATGAAGGGGTAAGAGTGAAACTAGGCTAAGTGCTTATATAAATATATGTAGTTGGCCTAGTTTCACTCTCACCCCTCGAATTATAAGCTTTAAAGCACCTCGTTCACAGATGGTCGTTGACTAAAAATTTGATTTTTATTATATGTATGTTTTACGTCTATCAGTGCCCATCTACAGATGCAGTGAAACCCAATGCAACCATTTGTGTTCGTTAAAAACATGGGTGGTTTCCCCATCATAGGGGATACCGTCACAGACTATATTGAAACTATATTTAGAATCATACCTGTCAACATTTCAGAATGGCAAGGAGTGAGATTTTTACGTGTCGCGAAGACCGGATGGGAGTGTGGGTTTGGGAGAATTTTTTTTTAAATGCATTAAATTATGCATTCTGGTGCCTTTTGAGATCATTAAGTATGAATTTTTTGTGTCCTGTGTTACCATGCTTTTACAAAATTAATAAGAAAAAATTACATTTTTTAAAAATTTATTTCATGATACATGATAAATAGGTTTCTATGCATAGCATAAATGTAATAAAGAAATCAACATGAAAAACAACCAAATAAATAAATGCACATTTTTGCTTTAGCAAAAGCACCAATACTGGACACATATTAAAAAGGAATATATAAGCTTTTTATCTCATGATACATGATAAATAGTTTTCTATGCATAGCATAAATGTAATAAAGAAAATAACATCATATTGGTATGCAATTATATCATTCTAATCATCATATAGTGGCTGTGTTATATGTGAATGACCGATTGATAACAGTAAAAATACCATGTAGACATTCGATTTGTAATGTACTTTCGGTTTAAAAATAATTGTGAGCGGTCTTTTTCACGGCGATTATAACAAAGATTACAATAATCAGTTAGTACTTTTATTGTTATGAAAAGAAGGAACGTCGAAGTATGCTTCAGTGATTCATAATTAACATTTAAGTGTCTGTTTACAAATCAAATGCTGTTGCCATAGTATCAAAATGTCGTTTAGATGGTGCATGCGCAAAAAGTGGTATCAATAATACGCTGACGAATAAATTTGGGTAAATCCGCGTTAATTTGATGTTTTTTGCTGCACTCCATGTGTATTACTTTCAAAATATGTTGTTATGTCGAATATTTTAAACATTCGATATATAAATTTTAAATACAATCGATATATAAATTTTAATTACATAGAAATACCATTCAATTATCTTAAACCTACGACAATAAAAAAAATGAAACGAATGCAACATACCTCCTACACAGTTTGCAGAAAGCAAAATTGGGTCCTGTGTCAGATTTTGAAAGCCAGGAAAATTCCAGTTCCCACGCGTTGTTGTACTTTGAGGCATAACTCTTTTTCTTCTTTTCTGGAGTCTTCATGTTTTGCAGTCGACATTAAGTGCGCGAATGGTGATCATGCAATGTCCGGGAATTTAAGTAATAGTTACCGATAATTCCCGTATATGACTCGGAGGGATTCGGAAATTCAAGCAACATTGTGATTGGTGGATTTTCTCTCGGGAAGCCCTGGAATGCCCTGGGATATACGAGTATAAGCAAGACCGGCGATAACCAGTTTTGTGACGTACCCTGTATATTGGAATGCCCCTAGACAAGCGTCACAGGGTGGGCTGTATATTGGGGCTTGCATCCTGTGTTGTTTTAACGATTAGAGAAGGTAAATTAGACAAAATTTCTGACCCACAATGTTTTTGGTATTTTTTTATAAAAAATCGTGAGAAAATGGCCAAAAATCGTGAAATCGTGACCATGAACTTAAAATCGTGAGAATCACGATTTAAGCGTGAGACTTGACAGGTATGTTTAGAATGATAAAACCTGAATTTAGATTTTCTATTTTCATTTACCGTCATCCACTTTTTGCCCTAAAGGCTGATCTTACAAAATTGGTACCCAGAACTGGTGAAGACACCATGTTGCGGAATGGGAATTAGTACCACAAGCACCTGTTTAGGGGATTCCGTATTCTATATTTAACCCTTTCCCTCATAGAGGACACCATGAAAAGACCTATGCGAACAGCATAAAACCAGATCAGCCTGCGAGTAACTCGCAGGCTGATCAGGTTTTATGCTGTTCGCTGCTCCTCAGTGGTCTGGAAATGAGGATTTTACAATCAAATTTGGTAAGGTTTAACTGTGGTTTTCTGCAGATCAGGCTTTATGTGATACCTATTGAGTGCGTCAAAATGAGTCTATATGAGGGAAAGGGTTAATTGGTAATGCCAAAGTTGTGTTTATGAAAAATAAAGTTTTCTTGTGTAATGTGACATACATTTGGCAAGTTTATTTGTAAGGAAACAAAGACTTAACTAACATTAACGATGGAGAGTAGAGATTTTTTTTCATTTTTTATCTGTGAGCGAGCTGCTCGAATAAACGTTTTGAATATTCACGAACAAAGTTATGACTTGATAATTATTAATTTTATGAAATTTAAATGATATAATTATGAAATTATGGACTGCAGACTATGCAGACATGAAGTACAATATTGCATTGGAGGAACCGTATGATCTCGGTCTAACACATCTATGTCAAATAAAGGGTATACTTAAAGAATATAAACTACCTATTTGTTCTTTTCTGTTAATTGATAAATGCCTTTTTTTGTTTCACCTGCTGTTAGAAGAGATGACACATAGGGATCACTTTTCCGTCGTCTGTCTGCCTGTCCGTCACACTTTTTCCGTCACGCTTCAGCAGGTGACACAGTCATGTGTTCCAAAGAACACTCTCTTTAATTCTGTATCATTCCCAATGATGTTAATCAAATCTCTTTTAAACATTTCTATTAAGGCTCTGGAACTGTAATGAACTTCAGCAAACACCGACACTCGGAAATGTCCGTGTTTGCCGAATGATCCGTAATCGTTAATTATCGTCGATTTCCGGTTTATTATATTTTTAGTAATTTCCTATCATTTGGTGGGGTTTTCCGATACGTAGTTGGGTAATCCCCATATTTATAACCAGAGGTTTCCTTCAGAAAAACTGATTAAAATCAGTAATGGTTAACAAACTATCAACAGAAGGACATGTGCTATCTGTAAGCAACACTTTATAAACAGTTGATGTAGGTATGAATGGAAATGTCAAAGTAACAAAATAATGAGAGTAATGCAAAAAAACAACAACAAAAAAACTCTGGAGCAGACACAAATGTACCTTTAAAGGGAGGTAATAATAAATACAAATTAAACTGAGATGAAAAATATGGAGACTTAAGAAAGCCTTCACATGGCCCTTTACACCATTTGTAGTAAATGTGATATTCATGTATGTTATTAATAGACACATCTTGGACCATTGGACCTGCAGGCAGAGTTTATGATATTACATGTATATACTGAATGTTCAGCTCCGTTGCATTCATATATTGTTCAAAAGAACAAGGTTAACCATGTATTCTGTGATATATTTGTGTTTTTGAAGTTTAAAACTCATTTTTGTATCATATATAGATGATTTTTTGATTTAAAGATTTACTATTTAATTAATATTGACTATTTTGATGTCATTTTTCGCTTGGAGTTTCATTATAGTCACCTTAAATAACTTGCTATTATTTTCTTTTGGAATGGTAAAACTTCTATTGAATCTCATATTATGTAGAGTTATTATTGCAGAAAATTTTAAAAGTTGTTTCATGTCTTAAACTTAATCCATACTTGAGATATTTAGCTTTAAAGATAGTTGAAGTTTTTAAACATGGCAGAAAAACTGGAAAATTTGCATGTGAGTATATGTATATAAAACTCTATATCTTGAAAAATATTTGTCCAAAGCTCAATTCTATTGATTTTAATTAATATTTAGTTGTTGTAAAACAGGAAAATGGGTTAAAATATGAACATAAAACAGTTGTTTATAAAAAAAGTGTACTTTTTCATTTTTTACCCTTGTATTATTTCGACCATTTCTGAACATTAAGGGAAAATACATAAAAATGTCAATAACTTTAGTTATAAACGGTAAATTTAAATAAAAATTCACCATACAATGTGTTTTATAGTATAGATTCAGGAAATAATATCATTTTTAGGATTTTGGAAGGTCACCATTACAGTTCCAGAGCCTTAATGTTGATTGGGAATGTAGTATCATGCCATATGTCTTAGGTGTGATACAGCAGTGTGGCAGCAATATGTCTTAGGTGTGATACAGCAGTGTGGCAGCAATATGTCTTAGGTGTGATACAGCAGTGTAAAAAGTCTCAAAATGACTGAAATACCGTCAGTGTTGATGGGACATTATACCCAACAGACAAACAAACGTCGAGTGTACAAATGCACCTGGTTTAGACCCTTTAACCTACTGCAATGCTTCTTCACATGAAAAGGAATGTAGGGAATTCTTAGTTGTATTGTTCTTATTTTCAAATCAAGGTGTTAAAGATCAAGTTTGGATTCGATCAATTACTTTTAGGGAAAACATTTTTTATCCTGTATTGAATTATTTCAGTAATATTTATAGTTTGTTTGTTAAAATCCACAAAGATTAATTTATTTTGGGTGTCATATTTTTATGTTTGATTGAAGCCAGAAAACTTCTCAAGTGTTACTGTAACACAAGGAACTTGCATGTTGGCAAGCTATTTCTGTTTTGTAAAAAACATTGTGGGTGAGAAAACTATAAATAATTGATTTACCAGCCAGGAGAGAGTGACCATTTGAAGATTTTTATATGATAGATGACCCTTATTTAATGGTTTAGATTAGATCCAGATATATGATTTTAGTCAATAGTTCTTTGACGAAGGTCGTACCATTGGAAATTGGTAAATTCCCTATATCCATAGCATGAATGAAAGGGAGATAAATATTTGCCTGCATCATATCAGCATACAAATCATTGGATTACCTCCCTTGATTTTTTTGTTTTTTTGTTTGAATAATACATAATATCTTTAACTGTATGTATAAGAAACTAAATAAGTGGATCAGAATTTAAGGTTTCCAGCATAAAAACATAAAGTTTCTTGTGAAATTGCTTTTAAAAAAAATACAATAAAAAAAAAACATTACTTGATTTTAATAAGAAATCAAAATGATAATAAAGAAATAATCTTAAATTATAAATATCTATGCCCAGATTCTATCAATTATGCATAGCAAAGAAAAATCCCATGTGTCATATCCCATTTTAAGTAAAATGAATTAATATTCATGGATTCATAAATTTGTACATGCATATTCATTAGGTAATGGGCTAACACAACTATTTTTTTGTCTCTAAAAATAAATAAATAAATGATATCAATTGCAATTGATTTTAGCTATAAAAAACTTGATGTGCTCATTTTTTTATTTTTTTTTGAATTTGTCCCATTATTCAGTTACACAATGTATGAAATATCTTTTGATGTTTATTGAACGTTTTTCAAAATTTAATCAAAGTAATTTTTTTATATTAAAAAATTTCATTTCTTGTATATTGATTTTTCAAAATGAAGGTAAAGATGGAGAACATAATGTAACTTTAAATGATACATTTTTGATGAAGTTTATTTATGAAATTATTAATGTTAGCTAAAATCTATATTCTACTCAAGATGCAGCATACTGAGGGGCTTTTTACTTGCCGCTAATGAAAATGGGTGTTACAAATGATTGATGACAGAAAATACGACAGTGACATCTCTTTTGAGAAATAATTAAACAAGGTTGTGCCACATTATTAAATGGAGTTCAGCAGACGCAAACCTATGAAATGTGTATGTATGTTTTCAGTTAGTGATACACAAGATCAAGATAATCCTTGCTTTTAATTCATACTATGCTAAATTTTCTTTATTTGCCTTGTCCTTTCTTCATTTTGGACTGTACCATTAGTTGTTTATGGGGGTGCTTGCAAAGAATTTTTAGACCGTGATCAGACTGACTTTGGTCAGTGAGGGTCGTAAAGGTGGTCACAAGTTCCCATGGCATTCGATGGGTTAAAAGCAGAAATATGGAAGCAGAATTGATTCACCTTAGGACTATAAAACTTGTATGATTTGACATCTGTGTCATCGAAATATCACACCGAAGAATATCTTTGATACATTCAATGTGTGAGCTCCATGTCTGCAACTTTGCTCGATGAGCAATTTTTGACCGACACAGACAGTTTTCATGAAAGAGGATGCCCAAATCCAAAAATTCTTGCTTTAAGTTTAATAGTTCAGCAGATACATGGAATTCCAGTTCTCTCACATGGGGATATCATTTTCCATGTATAATTGAACAATTATCATTGGTACTGTTGGTGGGACATGAACGCAACATGTGAAGTTAGCGATATTGTGAAACCCAAAACTGCAATACAAGACTAGAATATTTGGTGTGAAAAGGTTTTTCACCATATGATTTGTTGATATTGGCCACAGAGTGTATGAATATGTGAATTTTTTATAGATTTAGCAGTGAAGAATCCTAGAGCTGTTCAAGAGACCATGGACATTTATCTAGCAGATATCTCAAACGCTGAAAATAATGGCATACCCTGTACGAAATGGTCTTTCAAAAACAAGGTTAAAAAACATTGCAGGATATCGGTATACCATTAGCTAGCTTTTGTGAAAAGACTGAAGTATGGCCATTAGATTTTCTGCCCGAGCTAATTCAAAGAGGGCATTTATTGACAGATGTTTCAAATGTGTGCAGACTATTTTTCTTATAAGCAAATGGCTTTTTGTGGTTGTTGGTTGGTTTAACAGTCAGATGGTTGATTAGACTGGTTATTTGTTAGTCATTCAGTTTGGCAGTTCGTTGGCTAATTGGTCTGACAGTTAGTTACCTGATTTGGTGTGACAGTTGGTTGTCTGATTGGTCTTCTTTTTGATTTAATGGTCTGGCAGTTGGTTTGGTTGATTGGTCTTTTTGATGGTTGGTTGTTGGCTTTTATTTAATGGCTGGGTTGGTTGATTGGCCTTGTTGATTTAATGGTCTGGTATTTTGGTTGATAGGTCTTGCTGCTGATTTAATGGTCTGGTAGTTTGGGCAGTTGGTTGAAGGTGGGGGGTTGATGGTCTTTTAGTTGGTAATTGGTTTTAAAGGTTTTTTTGGTTTTGGAATTGCAGTTTTATCTAGAATTTGTGGAGCCCAAAGTTTCTTCCACTTCATGATGTTGTTAAACAGAGAAACAAAGCAAACACAAAGTACAGGTCAATTAGTATGAAATCAGATTCATATTGATCATGTCCCTATTTAAGCTTTAGGCATTTCGGTCGCAGACAAGACTATTTAAGTAGAACACGGTGATGTCTGTCACGTAGACCTGATCAACAGTTTCAAAACTTATCTGAATGCACTAAATAATAAGAGTGGCTTAATGCAGGAATATGACATGTCCAAAAATGGTCAATCATTTTAGATAGGAAAATAAGAAAGACGGAGTGTGTAGGTGTGCTTTGGTCTTCCGTAATTATTATCAGCATGCAGTTTTCCTGCATTATATCATGCTCACATGATATGGAATAAAGCAGTTCATTGTGTTGCTAGTCTGTATTGGGGACTGTGAAGCTGAGTTAACATTGTTTAATTGATATTATATAAGTTGCTAGTCTGTATTGGGGACTTATTTTACAAATTGTTATATTTGAATTAATAAGATTACTGGACTAAATTTTTATTGTGCTGTGATGTTATACATTGTTGGTTGTTTCATTTAGATTTAATAGTTGTGATAAATTTTTCTCTTGTGCATCAGGTGAGTGTTCTCTTGTGTTGTTTTCAGTGTTGTAGTGGATTTGAGTTTAGTTGTGTAATTATGTATTTGCATTGGGTATTTAGTTGTACATTGTTCTATTGTGTTGGTGTGATACCATGATTGTAGTGTATTTGAGTTGTTACATGAATGCAGTATAATTTGAATTGTTATTGTGCGAGTTAATTGAGTTTGTTACATTGATTGCTAGTGTAATTTGAGTTTGTTACGTTGCTTGCTAGTGTAATTTGAGTTTGTTACATTGATTGCGAGTGTAATTTGAGTTTGTTTCATTGATTGCGAGTATAATTTGAGTTTGTTACATTGATTGTAAGTGTAATTTGAGTTTGTTACATTGATTGCAAGTGTAATTTGAGTTTGTTACATTGATTGTAAGTGTAATTTGAGTTTGTTACATTGATTGCAAGTGTAATTTGAGTTTGTTACATTGATTGTAAGTGTAATTTGAGTTTGTTACATTGATTGCGAGTGTAATTTGAGTTTGTTACATTGATTGCTAGTGTTATTTGAGTTTGTTACATTGATTGCTAGTGTGATTTGAGTTTGTTACATTGATTGCAAGTGTAATTTGAGTTACATTGATTGCAAGTGTAATTTGAATTATTTGAGTTTGTTACATTGATTGCTAGTGTAATTTTAGTTACATTGATTGCTAGTATAATTTGAGTTATTTGAGTTTGTTACATTGATTGCTAGTGTAATTTGAGTTACATTGATTGCCAGTGTAATGTATGTAAGGTCAAAAACTCATAAAAATATAATCATTTTTCACAGATATTACAAGAATTTGACATTGCAGAGGTGTAAAATTCCTAAAATAATTGTCCTTCCCAGCCCTTTTCAGAATTGAGAAAGAATAATCAAGTAAAATACAAGGGCATTATCTTCTTCTTTTTTTCACTCACCCTGCACTACTGTTTACTCTAAATGGCAAGTGGGCAAACAGGATTTACCTCCCTGCATTGAAATATAGACTTTGATTGTGTAGACTCAAATAGTAGTTGGAAGGGTGCCATGGTACTCGACTGTGGATCCAAAGGTAATGGGTTCAAACTCCTTTGTGGAAGGATTTTTCATGACTTTCCCGGACACAAAGTACTGGTCCAGCGGAAGAATTGTCTAGAGGGGTTAGTATATGATATAAGATCGATGTAAAATATATCAATTGAAATGCTAGTTTCTGTAAAAATCATAGATTATAGAGGATACAGACATTGTTAAAGCTCTCATCATGTATTGTGCATAATATCTCATAATTAAGTGTGCATGACTTGGAGTCAGCCATCACTTATAAATTACCAGGAAGTTGTTACATGACAGAAATGCTGTCAGTGCCACAATGAACTCTAGAACAATATGTTATCAGTTTTTATTGACTTGTTTCTGTCTCTTTTCAAATATTTAAACAGATAAGTGCTAGCGGCAGCTTGTGGTAGGCCTATCAGATGAATGCATCAATATTTCAAGTACATAATAGGAATATCAGATACCAGTCTACTTTATAACAAACTAGATTTTGAAGTAGTTTGTTCACAGATGGTCATTGACTAGGAATTTATTTTAAGTGTGCGTATTACGTATCTATCAACACCCATCAACTGATGGATGTTCACCTAATACATCATTTTATGACTTTAAAAAAAAAATTTGATAGTTTCTCCATCACCGGCTATAGTGTTACAAATGCCATAAAATCTATATATAGAATTTGTTTCCATGTACTGTCACATGACTTATTTCTGTTTCCATGTGCTGTCACATGACTTATCACATTCACTCCTGACGCATGCAACCACTTATCTGTAGGAAAATTAAAAATAAAAAACATGAATTTGCTACGTGGGACTGGTGAAGGTACCATTTTGCAGAATGTGTCAGGTGGTACAACAAGCACCTGATTTTGGGATACCCAGAATTCCCTGAAGAGAATGCATGCAAAAAATAGCAATGTGATTTACAAGAGCCAAACTTATTTGTCAGAAAACAAAGAGTTCACTAAAAGCAAGGGAAAGTAGATTTTTCTTTTTATTTCTATGTATTTTTTTAAAGCAGTACTTTTATAGATGGTCATAGACTAAGAATTTGATTTTTAATGAAATATGTGTATAACATCTATCTATATACATCTACAGACTCATGGACGCCCAATGCAACCATCTGTGATTGTATAAAATGGGTGGTTTATAAAACCTATATTTAGATTTTCTGTTTTCAATTACCATTACTTGATTGATCACATTAACTTTTCGCTCATGTGCTAACTTTATAGGCTGGTGAAGTTAGCCAGTACCTTATTCTACATTAAAATTTTGTCGAATATGCATTTAGGAAAACAGCATTTTCCTGTGCAATGTGACCTACCAAATTTGTTCAAATCATGACCCTGGGGTCAAAATCGGCCCCACCCCACTGGTCACTTGATTTTACATAGACTTACATTGGAAAAACTAGAAAAATCCTGTCAGAAATAGCAATACCTAGAGTTTAGATATTTGGTGTGTAACATGGCTTAGTAGACCTCTACCAGTTGTTCAAATCATGGCCCAGGGGCCAAAATTGGCCCCGCCCTGGGGGTCACTTGATTTTATATAGACATATATAGGAAATACTAGAAAAATCTTCTTGTTAGAAACCACAAGGCCTAAAGTTTAGATAGGTGTGTAACATTGCCTAGTGGACCTCAACCAAATCTGTTCAAATCAGGGCCCTGATGTCAAATTGACCCCACCCCAGGGGTCACTTGATTAGATATAGTCTTATAAGAGCTATGATCTTCAAAATTTGGATGACAGGTACAGTTTTTTTGTGCGGAATTTAGATGATCTTGCTGTACGTCTGCTTGGATGATATATTCAGTATGACTCATAGTACAATAATTGTCAATGATGGCAATGTTTCTCAGGTGAGCGATTCAGGGCCATCATGGCCCTCTTGTTTTTTTATGTTTTTTTTTGTTGTTGTTGTTTTTCAGTCAGTCATTCCACAAGATATTTTCATGTGGTAAAGAATCTATAATAACTCCCATCTACCATAATTAACACTTATTTTTTTATTCCGTGACTACTTTGATAAGCCATTAATGAATTAGCCCGTATCTCGTAGTCCATATCTCGTATGTGTGATATTCTTACCCTCCTTAACAGCTAGAACATCGACCCAAGATATCGTCCCATATTGCCTCTTTAGCTTCACATCTCAGATTAAAAGTACAAAATAACTTGTAAATGACAGAAATATAGATTGTACGATATACACATGTCATCTGACCAATCATCAGCTGTCTTTTTTTCAATCCCATTTAGTCGGATATTGGTTCTTTGATATCATGTGACTCTTATCAGTGTAGGCATGTAATACTCTTTTCAGAGAAACCAATTACAGGGGCTAATCCTCTCTTAGTCATCCCTGTTATCTTGAACTGAAAGATTTAATTCCAATAAAACTTACTTTCAGGTATTTATTTCAGGTGCATACGGACATTTCCATCATTTACAGAAAGATGTAAATTCAAATAGCCTAACTGAATATCCAATAGTTACACTGGGGCAATAGGTAATCAACGGTTGGCCTGGGTTACACAAAATAAGACAGCTTTGTGAGCAGTTGACCTAGCCATAAATGGGAAAGGTAGGGCTTAAATAAGAAGGGTGGGGCATAAATGGGAAGGGGTGGGGCATAAATGGAAATGGTGGGGCATAAATGGGAAGGGTGGGGTTTAAATGGGAAGGATGGGGCTTAAATGGGAAGGATGGGGCTTAAATGGAAAGGGTGGGGGCATAAATTGGAAGGGTGGGGATAAATGGGAAAGGTGGGGATAAAAGGGAAGGAGGGGGCTTAAATGGGATGGGTGGGGCTTAAATTTTCACTGATGCATTCAGTGTACATCTTATGATTCTTTACCCATGATATTTTTACCAAATAACAGTTGCTAATGTGTTATATGGTAGAGTATCCTCAAGTATTGAGTTCTCGCCATATTGGTTTTCTCAGGCTATTTACACTAGTGCAATATTTGACGTCAAGTGTGACGTTATTTTACAGAGAAACCATCGACAATAAACAAAATTGATTGATCCTTGTTTCTAAACCATTCTTTTTATTGAAAATGTTTGGGAAATGAGTAAAAATATTCCTTCAATAAAGCAGTACCGATTTTCTACCATTTTCACTTATGCTTCTTTTTTATGATTTTATTAAACCACTTGTTTAAATCTATTGATAATATTCAGCACGCATACAATCACTGATTTATGTAAAGCAACATCTGTTCTTAGAATGGTGTAGGTTTGATTATGAATACACTACTGAACAGAAGTCATTTAGAGCCATAGCTGTTATTAATATGATAGTAAACTTTATACTTGATAATTGTAATACAGTACGCCCATTTATAGGGTTTTACACCCAAAATTGGTCATATACCGTATTTACTCGACTATAAGACTACCCGCCTATAAGACGAGGCCCCCTTTTCCATCCCCTAATCTGTAGAATTTTGCTTTGACTCTTTTATAAGACGGGGTGAAAATTCGCTCTGAAAGATGTCTGACGAACAGTACTGACCCTCCCACATTTAAAGACTTCACCGTGAAAATCTGGGTAAAGTAAGGATACTGCCTAATAAAATAAAAACAAAGTTAAGTTAAATCTATCGGTAATATTTTACCTTTATATTAAAATGTCATGATAAGTCTTGAATACAAATGTCATTTTCGTTTTCAGATTTTGGAGTGTCGCTGTTATGTACGAGTTATGACGGTGCCTGTGAGAACCGTTTGTGTGAAATTTTAACGCTTATTTAATACCCTTATTTATACGTGTATGAACATTTTCTTATATAAGAATATATAAAAAATGTTTTTTGTTTGTGTGTTTGTTTGATTGTTTGTTCGTCAAATAGAAAATAAACACGCTCAATATTATCTCATTTCTCTCTCTCTTTCCACACTTGTGTTTGTGAATGTTTGTATGATAGTGAGTATTGTATCTGAATTACTATACTTAACATGTAGCTACTACTATCAGCCAATCAATGATAAAGCTATAAACCGTCAGCCAATCGCGTGAAAGTATTTGACAGGGGATTTGAAGCAGTACTCTGTCACACCCCAGCTAACACTTCCGGGTACCTGGGATCTTCCCCCTCAGAAATATACAACCTACAAAACAAGGGATATGCAAATTTCAGTGGGCAGCTCAGCCAATCAGAAGATAGCCAGTGTCCGCAGGTGTGTTGTAAGTTACATGACACGAAGACCCCTGGGCAACCCGACAATAAAATGAGAGTTTGATAATAGACAAATGTCTGCATACTTTTTGAAACACATTATCTGCATTTTAAGATTTATGCAAATTTCTCTCGGCTGATAGCTAAGCCAATCAGACGAGCAGGGTGAGTACCGAAAGGGATTCCCTTATAATCTGCTAATGAAATAAAATCCAAAAATATATTAATTCTATAAATTATTTGAAGAGAGCAAAAAAAAATAAATAAATAAATAAACAAATTTCAAAAGATAGCAAAAACTAAACAAAACAAAACACGTAATGAATATTGTATTGTTTTATTAATGTCGCAGTGTCGTGAGTTGATTTCATGAACAATCAGATCTAATGAGCACCATCTGTTTCCCATAACCGCTTGCTGAAAATATAAAATGATTCATAAAATTGGGGAAAAACAAATATTTATGAACTGTCGTACTGTTATAAGGTAAATAATATCATGCAATTAATATCAGATATTTATATATCGATAGATAATGGGAAAGATATACGTCTCCATAACTGTATACCGTTATGAAGCTTCATGCATACATAAACTTAGTGGAGAGAAACTAAATCCGACTTGTCGACCCCGCTTATAAGACGACCCCCCAACTTTAAAACCCTAATCAGACTGCTAAAAACCCGTCTTATAAGTCGAGTTAATACGGTACCTCCAAAATTGTAAGGACACTCTGGTTGAAAGGATACAAAGTTAAGGAAAATTGCTGTTGTACCCCCAGTTACAAAACTTGGAGGGCAAGTGTTTCTTGTTCTCATTTGGATCATCTTATATTTTACAAACCAATCTGTTCTGTGATTAAGAACACAGAACTTCAATGCAACTGTTGTTTATAGATTTTGTCTATATATGTGCACCATACTCATGGCAGACTCATTTTCAGTTCGGGGCCACCGTGGCCGAGCGGTTACAGTCGTGGACTACAAATCTCTCAGCCCCTCACCGCTGTGGGTTCAAAACCCGGTAGGGACTTCGGATTTTCCATGTCAGGAAGCCTTCCAGCTGGCTTGCGGTAGGTCGGTGGTTCTACCCGGGTACCTCTGTGTACTCGGGGTCTTCCTCCACCTGTAATTAGCTATATGATTGAAATACTATCGCAGCGATGTTAAACCCCAATACAACAACAACAACAACATTTTCAGTTCTGTCGAGAACTCCAGATGCCATTTTGGAAATAATTTTTTTGACTGTTGTTAGATTTTGACAGTTTTTTTTAATTTGTTTTTGATTACAATTGAAAATTAATTACATTTGAAGGAAAAATATTGATGCATTTAATGATATATGTAATATAAAAGTGTTCATAGTTCTTGCAAGAATTTCTTATGCTGTCGAGAACTGGATACTCCAGGATACTGTAAAATCATTAATTTTTGTGTCACCTGATGTTGGTAGAGGTGACACATAGAGATCACTTTTCCATCGTCTGTCCGTCTGTCTCTCCGTCAAACTTTTTCCATCATGCTTCAGCAGGTGAAACACGTGTTCCAAAGAACATTCTTGTTGTCAATTTTGTTTTGTTTTTCCACGAAAACAGTTTCATTTCATGGACCCAATGTTCTCTAGAACATCAAATCCACAATATTAATAATGGTACGAAAATCTCTTAGGATGAAAATCGATGAACTAAAATCATTCAAGTCAACTAAAATGAATGATTTTACAGTATACATTATGTATTTTTTTCATGTCACAGTCCATTAAATATATCTCCCTAGCTTGACATTTAGTGCATAAGGACTGCCTGACCGGGTGTCAGGAAGTTGTAACTGGGCATAGCATCATGCCACTTGTCTGCGACATGTTATCATAATAGTTAAAAAAGTCCGCAAATTACTGAAATACTGTCAGTTTGATGTAAAACTCATTCAAGCAAACACACAGTTTTATTAGCTCACCTGAGCCGGAGGCTCAAGGTGAGCTATTGTGACCGGTCTTCGTCCGTCGTCCGTCCGTCCGTCGTCCGTCCGTCCGTCCGTCCGTCCGTCCGTCCGTCGTCCGTCAACATTTTGCTTCAAACGACATCTCCTCCTTAACCGCTTGGTCAATTTTGATAAAACTTTACAGGGATGTTCCTTGGGTGGTCCCCTTTCAAAGTTGTTCAAAGAATTGAATTCCATTTGGAATTCTGGTTGCCATGGCAACGGAAAGAAAAAACTTAAAATGTCTTCTTCTCCAAAAAAACCCAACTGAATTTCAAATGTTTTGGCACAGATGTTCCTTTGGTAAGTGTCTACCAAGATTGTTCAAATATTTGGATCCGTAAAAAAACATGGCGCCAGGGGCGGGCTTATTTGCCTTATATGTATAAGAGAAACCTTTAAACAACATCTCCTCTGAAACCACTGGACAGAATTTGATTAAACTTGGCAGGGATGATCCTTGGGTCAACCTTCACAAAAGTTGCTAAAATAAACTTGATCCATGTAGAACTCTGGTTGCCATGGCAACAAAAAGGGAAAAAAAAAATCATCTTCTTCAAAACTACTGGCCAGATTTTAAAATAAATTGGTACAGATGTTCCTTGGGTCAACCTCTACCAAAGTTGCTAAAATTATCCGATCCGTAAAAAACATGGCCGCCAGGGGCTGGGCTTATTTGTCTTATATGTATATAGAGAACCTTTAAACAACATCTCCTCTGAAACCACTGGACAGAATTTGATTAAAATTGGCAGGGATGATCCTTGGGTCAACCTTCACAAAAGTTGCTAAAATAAACTTGATCCATGTAGAACCTGGTTGCCATGGCAACAAAAAGGGAAAAAAAATGAAAACTTTAAAATCATCTTCTTCAAAACTACTGGCCAGATTTTAAAATAAATTGGTACAGATGTTCCTTGGGTCAACCTCTACCAAAGTTGCTAAAATTATTCCGATCTGTAAAAAAACATGGCCGCCAGGGCGGGGCTTATTTGCCTTATATGTATATAGAGAAACCTTAAACAACATCTCCTCTGAAACCACTGGACAGAATTTGATTCAAATGGCAGGATGATCCTTGGGTCAACCTTCACAAAAGTTGCTAAAATAAACTTGATCCATGTAGAACTCTGGTTGCCATGGCAACAAAAACAAGAAAAAAAGAAAACTTTAAAAGTCATCTTCTTCAAAACTACTGGCCAGATTTTAAAATAAATTGGTACAGATATTCCTTGGGCCAACCTCTACCAAAGTTGCTAAATTATTCTGATCCGTAAAAAAACATGGCCGCCAGGGGCGGGGCTTATTTGCCTTATATGTACATAGAGAAACCTTTAAACAACATCTCCTCTGAAACCACTGGACAGATTTAGATTAAACTTGGCAGGGATGATCCTTGGGTCAACCTTCACAAAAGCTGCTAAAATAAACTTGATCCATGTAGAACTCTGGTTGCCATGGCAACAAAAAGAAAAAAAATATGAAAACTTTAAAAATCATCTTCTTCAAAACTGCTGGCCAGATTTTAAAATAAATTGGTACAGATGTTCCTTGGGTCAACCTATTTATCTCAGGTGAGCGATTTAGGGCCATCATGGGCCTCTTGTTGTTAGGTCAGGAACCTTAGCACAATTCTCTGCCCTTTCTCAATGTCCCTCAAATCTTGTTTTTCAATTAACACGCGTTTTATGGATTCAGATATGTTTACTGTGTATCACTATTCAGTAGACTTGTCGTATTTGATATCCACTTTATATTCTGGTCCCGAGTGCCTCCGCGGCCATGTTTGACCTTGTTTCTGTCTAGACATTCCCTCAGGTTCTCCTCAGTTTCATTTTGACATATTTCAAAGACAGTTTTGGCAAGGTCAGGCAAAAAAAGAATATCCATATAAGGAATTAGGTACAGAAGATGCCAAGCAATTATAAGCTTTCTTGGCAGATTATTTAAAGCATGAGGAGAAACAGATAATTAAAATATGTCTGGCTGTCAAAAAACAAAATAATGCAATGCATCTTATAGTTATCATTTCTGATCAGTGCAAAGATTTATAACCATGGATTTTGACATTTATGTGTCGCCTGCTGTTAGGAAGGGTGACTTTTAAGGATCACTTCCCTGTCGTCTGTGTATTTGTTGGTAATACTTTTCGGCGCACTTCTTTCAGCAGGTGACACATGTATTCCAAGGAACATTTCCAGTTTATGTGTCACCTGCTGTAAGCAGAGGTGACACAAGGTATCACTTTTTCGTCGTTTTTGGTCTGTTTGTCGTCTGTCCGTCCATTATTCCGTCCATCCCGCTTGCATATTAGTCATGAGTGACTTGTTAATTTCATCCTTAATTTTTGTCCGTTCATAACTCTTAGTCTATATGACATATGAACTTCATTGATAGATATACCTCTTGATGAAGGAGTGCTGTGCACAGAAGCAATGACCATGCAATCATTAATTTTGAGTTAGAACTTATCCTATGACAAAGGCAAAGTTTGAGAATCGTAACCATTTCCATTGGTTGTATTGTTTCTATCATGGGGGTTTTCACCAGTTGAGGACTCCTGTATTGCCTGCAATAATGACAAAGCCTTGTTTCCATCTGTCTTAAGCGTGTGACTGTCTGGTTTCTGAAAGCTAGTAATTATACCCCCCCGCAACGAAGTTAGGGGGGGGTATACTGGAATCAGGTTGTCCGTCCGTCCGTCCGTCCGTCTGTCCGTCCGTCCGTCCGTCCGTCTGTCCGTCCGTCCGTCTGTAGACACAAAATTCTGCGGACTACTCCTCCTAAACTTCTGGAAGGATTTTGATGAAACTTGCTGGCAATGATCCTTAGACATTGTTTTAGCGCGTTATCTATATAGCATTGAGTTACCTCCCCTATTTACCAAGTTATGCCCCTTTGATGATTTTTGTGTCGCCTGCATAGCATGGCAGACACATAGGGATCACTTTGTCCGTCGTCGTCGTCGTCGTCGTCGGCGTCGTCGGCGTCATCGGCGTCGTCGTCGTCGTCGGCGTCGTCGGCGTCACACTTTCTTGTCCGGAGCATAACTCGAAAAGTATTTGAGGTATCACCTTGAAACTTAAAACATGGATAGATCACATTGAGGTGGAGTGCAGTGCACAAGAATGATAACTCTGACTTTCGTATTTTCTGAGTTACTACCCTTTGTTGATTCTGAGATTTTATTTTTGTCCGGACCATAACTCAAAAAGTATTTGAGGTATCACCTTGAAACTTAAAACATGGATAGATCACATTGAGGTGGAGTGCAGTGCACAAGAATGATAACTCTGACTTTCGTATTTTCTGAGTTATTACCCTTTGTTGATTCTGAGATTTTATTTTTGTCCGGACCATAACTCAAAAAGTATTTGAGGTATCACCTTGAAACTTAAAACATGGATAGATCACATTGAGGTGGAGTGCAGTGCACAAGAATGATAACTCTGACTTTAATATTTTCTGAGTTATTTCCCTTTGTTGATTTTCAGACTTAATTTTTGTCTGGGGAAAAAACGTATTTAATTGATCTTTCTCTTTTTCCTTGAGTTATTGCCCTTTGTTGATACTCAGACTTCATTTTTGTCTGGAGCATAACACGAAAAGTATTTGAGGTATTACTTTGAAACCTCACAGGTGGAAAGATCTCATGGAGTGCATTGTGCAAGAATGATAACTGTTGTATTTTTGGAGTAATTTCCCTTTGTTTATTTTTTTGGATTTAATTCTTGTGTGGTGCATAACTTGTAAAGTGTTGCCTTAAACATTTATAGTAGATAGACTTCATTGGTCTGAGTGCAGTACACAAGAATGATAACTCAATAATGATAATGATGACTACAAACTTGCAACATATATATAATTAACGTCATAAGTGCTTAATGACGTCATAATTTTTCTTACAGTTAATGTTTTGAATTCATAGTCATTCTGACACTCCTCTGATGAAGACTGTATAGTCGAAAGTGCTCGGGAAAATTATTACATATTGTATATATATTGTGTGTGTGTGTTATTTTGACCTCACAAAATAGATTATGCTTTATCAATAATTTGTCAAAAGATCGATTTTCTAGTCAATTCTTTCATCAAACATGCTTAAATGCAGGCGACACAAGTGTTCCGAGGAACACCCACATCTAGTTGCATTACAAACTTCTGCGGACTACTTCGCCTAAACTACTGGAAGGATTTTGATGAAACTTGCTGGCAATGATCCTTAGACATTGTATAAGCGCGTTATCTATATATCATTTGGTTACCTCCCCTATTTACCACCCCTTTATTTTTGCATTACAAACTTCTGCGGACTACTCCGCCTAAACTACTGGAAGGATTTTAATGATACTTGCTGTCAATGATCCTTAGACATTGTAGCAGCGCGTTATCTATATAGCATTGAGTTACCTCCCCTATTCACCAAGTTATGCCCCTTTGATGATTTTTGCATTACAAACTTCTGCGGACTACTCCGCCTAAACTACTGGAAGGATTTTAATGATACTTGCTGTCAATGATCCTTAGACATTGTAGCAGCGCGTTATCTATATAGCATTGAGTTACCTCCCCTATTTACCAAGTTATGCCCCTTTGATGATTTTTGCATTACAAACTTCTGCGGACTACTCCTTCTAAACTACTGGAAGGATTTTGATGAAACTTACTGGCAATGATCCTTAGACATCTATATAGCATTGAGTTACCTCCCCTATTTACCAAGTTATGCCCCTTTGATGATTTTTGCATTACAAACTTCTGCGGACTACTCCTTCTAAACTACTGGAAGGATTTTGATGAAACTTGCTGGCAATGATGCCCCTTTGATGATTTTTGCATTACAAACTTCTGCGGACTACTTCGCCTAAACTACTGGAAGGATTTTGATGAAACTTGCTGCCATTCATCCTTAGACATTGTAGAAGCATGTGTTAGTTATATAACATTGGATTACCTCCCTTTATTATAGTTATGCCCCTTTGATGATTTTTGCTTTACAATTTTCTGCAGACTACTCCTCCCATTGGATTACCTCCCTTTTTTATAGTTATGCCCCTTTGATGATTTTTGCTTTACAATTTTCTGCAGACTACTCCTCCTAAACTACTGGAGGGATTTCAATGAAACTTGCTGTCATTCAACCTTAGACATTGTAGTAGCGCTTTTTCTATATAACATTGGGTTACCCCCCCCCCTCCCCCCTGTTTTAAAGATATGTCCCTTTGATGGTATTTGTTAATTTTCTTCCATTGATAGATTTCAGTGAATCTTAATGATATTTATCCATAGACATAGGTATATCCATAGGTATGTGTTACAAAGGATCACTAGATTTCCATGTAGTTGGCACATATGTCCTCTGTATATTAAGATGGAGTGTTGCATACAAGAATTCTGATTTCATGCTCCAAAGCCATGTTTGACAAAAACACTTGCGGGGGGGTATTAGTAAGCCCTTAGGCGACAGTTCTAGTTATAGCTGCTTACTGTATGTAATTATATTTTAGACAACATATTATATCCTACTTACTCAATGGAATTAAATGAAAAGGTGACATTTGTTGAAATTACTCCATTATTTTTATAGATAATGAATTTGTTTTCAGAAACTGAAGGGTAGTACTCAGTTGATTAATAAGCTTTTCTATTCCTCTGGTAGCAGCCATTAATTTGAAATGGAAATATAAAAGGAAAGGTGTGCTTTTATTAGGAATTATATGGTATTTCTTTCTAATAGTGATAAGATAAATGAGGCATATTTACAGGATATGCAATCATAAAAGCAGCAAATTTTATGTGCTATATTGTTTATTTCCAAGAAAATATAGTTTGGGAGATTTGTATGTTGCTATAGACTGTACTTTATAAAAATAAATGAATAGAAAGGTAGGTACAGACAAAATGAAAAGTGGGGATTTTATAATGGTTGTCCATGCAGACTCTGTTATCATAATAAGTAATAAAATATACTGAACAAAAAGAAATAAAATTCCATTAATTTAAAATCATAATTTTTGTACAATGGTTACATTTTTATGTAATGAATCTTTAAATCATTTATATTCAAGGTGAAATTCAGGTTTTTGATTAATTGGTCATTATTTTAAATTTTTTGCTGTTTAGAGGGTCAAAATCAAACTTTACAAAGGACAAATCACATTTATCATTGGAAATGCAACTCTTTATTTTATTTTTTTGCAAGACAATATTGAAATTTCTTTCAGTGAATGTAAATGCTTTTACAAATTGTATGGATAATGTTTTTTTTTCGTTTTGTTTTTTTTTTAGATTTTTTTTTAAAATCTCAAAATTGAGATTTTAGTTATTGAGATTTTTGCATTAAAAATGTTAGGGTATGTAAAAGAATGTGAATTTTCAAGCCTTTTAGACACTCACGGCTCCTTCAACTTTGAGACACCTAGAAAATACATTGAAAAAGACAGTGTCTAATTTTAGTTCAGTATAGTTCCCGCTTAGTGACACATGGGATGACAGGTTGCTTTCTTTCTCACTGCACTTTACATGTGGTCAGGGCTGATTGTTGACACTCTGGCCATAAATTTCTGTCAAACTGACCGTTGTATCACAAGATGGAATACAAATTGTGGATAGTCAGTTTTACTTTTTAGCTTACCTGAGCACATGTGTTCAGGATGAGCTTTTAGGATCGTTGATTGACAGTCATCCGTCTGTCTGACAATATCTACAGTTTAGCAGTCATCTTCAAGCTCCTTGTCAAAGTTTATTGCCATACTTGATTATGGCTAGGTCAGGAGTTATGGCCCTTGAATTATCATAAAATAATGCCAGTATTCATTTTGTTGAAACTAAGCATTTTCATCTCTTAAGCAATCATTGTTAAACTTCATGACAATATTATTTGCATAATCTCTTGAACAATTTAAATTATGACTGATATTTGCCATTTTAGTCAGGAGTAACGGCCCTTTGATTATGAAAAAGTGACAGATTTGTTAACATGCTTGTTGCAACATTTTGGAAGTAAACTTCATTAAACTTGGCTTTGACTGAAAAACTGCCCATTCTTATAAAAAGAGAAAATTTAAATATAATGAAAATGTCAGTAACTTTTTTCCATTGAAAACGTTCATCCCGCCATTTCAGTTGCTGTAACTCCTTTGAAAATTGGTAGTACAGAACGATGTTCCTTGGGTAACCCTCTACCAAGATTGCTAAAATTATTACAATCTGTAAAAAAACATGGCCACGAAGGGCGGGGTGAATTTGCCTTATAAATATATAGTGAAATCTTTCAATGACATCTCCTCTGAGACCACTGGCCAGTATTTTATTACACTTGGCAGGGATGATCCTTGGGTAAACCTTCACAAAAGTTGCTAAAATAAACTTGATCCATGTAGAACTCTGGTTGCCATGACAACAGAAAGATAAAAAAATGAAAACTTTGAATTGGTATTCAGGTGAGCGATATAAGACTATCATGGCCCTCTTGTTTTACTCAAATGATTGCTGTATTGTATACATGTCCTGGTTTCATATGAAAAAGGTTCATTTTGGCCATTCATTATTCAGAATTGTGGCTTTATTGTAAATTTCATGGTTAAAGTGGTAAAATAATATCAGTGAAATAATTCTCAAAGTTCTTTAGATTTATGAAATAAATAAAGCTTGAACTTAGAAAGTTTGGGAGGTAAAAAAGCAGTTCTACAGCTGCTTGCTTGTTTGTTCCATACAAGAAAACATGCACACAGAAACAGAAGTAAGTTTTTTTTTTTTTTTTTTTTTTTTTTAATTTTTGCATGTATTTTAACAAGATATATCATACTGGTTTGATGTAGCAGTGTTTTAAGTTTATGGCTTCTTTATGGTCTATGCAACAAATTTAGTGGGGAAAATGTTTTCAAGATGGCGTCTGACATAGACAACATCTTTCTATGATTGGAATAAACATCATTCCGCAAAAAATAGCAGGTGATCCACACATTTATGTGGCACATAAACACTAATTTTCACACCTCCAAACAGAATAAAAACCCTAAACATTTTTTTTTTTTTTTTTGCATTTGATGAACCATTAAGAAATAATGATTTCAAATCTGAAAATTATAAGATCCTTTTCAGCCATGTTTGTTTACCATATTACTGTTTGAGGTAGCTTTGAAGAGTATCTCCAACCTCAAAACATTTTTTGCAACATAAGCTTGCATTGAAATCAGTGGAAAACTGTTTTGCAACATTTTGAAACTTTTTGACTATTTGCAACGCACCCCTGTACTTTACACAGGGGAAGGTCAAAAAGGATTATTGCCCCAGGTGTGTTCAAACCCACAACCCTTGGATCTACAATCATGTACAAGTATGTAGCAGAAGAATAAATTATTTAATTATGCATATAGATAAATGTAGAACAGAAATGGATAAAGGGATAAGAGATAAATTATGAACAGTGTGAAACCTGTATATCCTTTAGAATGTCAGAATGATGTAAAAACTAGTCTCGGTGGTTCGAGCGTTAAACCCCAGAATTCGGAGGTTGCGGGTTTGACATACCATGACATACCAAACTTGTAAAAATATGGTATTGGTATAGCTCCCTTGCTTGGGGCTCAGCATGTAAGGGTAGTTGCAGAACTAGTTGGCCCGGTGTCAGGATAATGTGACTGGGTGTGGTATCATGCCACATATCTACGGCGTGATACTGCAGTGTGGCAGCACTATATCTGTCTCAAGTAGATATAGTCTCCAAATGACTGAAATATTGTCGGTAGTATGTTAAACCCAGCAAGCAAACAAACAGGAAAGCAAGATGGTCAAAATGTCCGTGTAAAAGTGAGTTTAATGAATGATAATAACAGAAGAAAGCAAATCCCAGATGTCATACCTACAGCTTACGTCTGCAAGCAGACGTGAATAAATTGAATAGCAGCAGACGTGCCTTTCAATATAGATACCTGTTAAAATTAATGATTCAGGGACCTGCCAGTGATTAGAGGCAGCAGAAGCAAACAATATCTATAAATTGAGGCTTGTTACTTCCTGTACATATTGTCAATTAACACCATGGCTTTTGTACGGTGAAGTAACCCGTGAGAGAAAATGATGGATTAACAATCAGTGGGATATTTGTGGTGTTTCTTCATGGAGAAAAACAATAACTATCATGGAATTGGCTCAAATTTTTGTCTTGGACTTTATGTATGATATAAAATGAAAAATGTGGTGAAAATTATATTATATGAAAATGAGAGAAGTTGGAAGAAGGAATGAAGCGGTCATTTTTCGCAGCAGTGTAGTTGTGTTTTATTAGTGATTTCAGAGAGTGATTTGATATTGGTATATTCATGGAAGATTTTTTGTCACAGGATGGTATGTTATATGACTGAGAGAAATGGAATTGTTAAAAGTGATTCATGTCTTTGTTTATGGAAGAACTTATATAGTACAGTTGATAATGTTGTTTCTAAGTGCAGTAAAACTCATTTTAGAAAGATTTATGACTCAGAGCTAAGTTTACCTTTGCCATTTTCATGAGTAACTGATCACTCCCTTCCTCGGCACTTGTTGCACTGTTATTGTTAGTCACATGATACATTCTCAAGAGTCATGAAATTCGTCCAATGAAATTTTTATAGTGTTTGCAAGCTTTTTTTTTCACGTCTTAAGTTCAAATATTTAAAAGAAATGAAATGATGAAAAAAGGCTTTTTGATAATTAAGATAAAAATATGAAATTATTAATGTCAGTTAAGGGTTAAATACTATTAGAATTACTCTATGGAGTAGAAGGGGCCTCCATGGCTGAGAGGGTAAAGTTGCTGACTTTAACACTCACTCAGCCCCTCACCGCGTGGATTCGAATCCTGGCAGGGTCATTTGGATTTTCATGTGAGGAAGCCTTCCAGCTGCCTTGCTGTAGGTCGGTGGTTCTACTCGGATGCCTCAGTGCATTCGGGGTCTTCCTCCACCTGTAATTAGCAGGACGTCGCTATATGACTGAAATACTGTCGAAGCGACAGTAAACTCAGATAGCCAAGTCAAGTCAAGTCAAGTCTATGGAGTAGAGGTGCTCTAAAGCAGCTTGTGGTACAAACCGGTTCAAGGAAGAAATAAAAATGGTACTTCGGTGGTTTCTGTATACCGGAAATTATATGATATAAATGTATCAGTTTACATTTAGATATTATATAATACAATTTTATTTGAAAATATTCACTCAGTACCAATAATGATCTTGACTGGCTTTCCTTTGCAAAATTTTAATATATGAAGAGTCTTCAACACGAGTCCCAGAATATTTTGTGCGGTATATTGTGATATGTACTGTGATATTTCCTAAAAACTACGGTATACAGTGTTACAGTTCCAACCTATGGTTCCCAGCTCTGTATGGAGTATAACATTAGGTATTGAATATAACGATAGTGACATATACAAAGGTTCATATTGGTTTAGTTTGTTGGGAAATAAGTTTCATTTATGTACAGATCTGAACAGGGCAAAGGTTAAAGTTTCAATGAGGTTCAGAGTCCACATGCAATACTTAAATTTTTTAATCCTTTCCCTCATAGAGGAAACCATGAAAAGACCTATGCGAACAACATAAAACCAGATCAGCCTGCGAGTAACTCGCAGGCTGATCAGGTTTTATGCTGTTCGCAGCTCCTCAGTGGTCTGGAAATGAGGACTTTATAATTAAATTTGGTAAGGTTTAACTGT
The DNA here is from genome assembly GCA_021229015.1 of Solen grandis. Classification (NCBI taxonomy): domain Eukaryota; kingdom Metazoa; phylum Mollusca; class Bivalvia; order Adapedonta; family Solenidae; genus Solen; species Solen grandis. Next base: position 50,369,364 of record CM037792.1, on the reverse strand, counting down.
GGTTTTCTGCAGATCAGGCTTTATGTGGTACCTATTGAGTGTGTCAAAATGAGTCTGTATGAGGGAAAGGGTTAAATAAGGTAAAATAGCATTCCATCATGTGTGATCTTTTAATCAATTTTAGAATTTAGAAGACAGTGATTTAAGAGATTGAGCCAATTGATCTAAGGTCTAATTACTGTTTGTCCCACTTTTTCAGCCAATGAAATAGCTCTTTTCCAGTCCATATTCAAAAAAACATAAAACGTCTTTACATATTTTGCCAGGTTATGTGAATGATACTTGTTTTGAACGGTAATGTGAGTAGCGTGCCAGTCACGCCGACTTCATTCCATCAAATATTTCGTTTCCATCAAATATCTTCTGTTACAATAGAGATACAGATTTCATGCATGGTAGGTAGATATTTATGGGAAGAGGAAATTGGAATTGATTTTCAGGTATGTTACAAAATGTCACCAAGGTAAACAATGTATAGTACTATAAAAAATATGATTTTTCTCATTGCCTTAAAAAGGCTAAGCACTTTATAACCTGGTTTTGCATCTTTTGGTGTGTTTCTTGTTATTTATGATCTCTTGTACTCACCTTTCATGATAATGATCATTTTGCCTGCCTAAAAACATATTCAGTCCAATTGCTATAGTAACGCAGTAGCTTCTGTTATTTGACCTTGACCTCAGATCACCTGACCTCAGTATCAGGTTTAGGCAATCATCTGCCATGATAGGGCTCAGTCTATCTGCACAGGAAGTTGCTGTCTGAGGCACAGTCTAGATTACAGTTGTATGAGACTAGAGGTTAGACAAAAAAAAAAAAAAAAAAACCCTGAAAAAAAAAAATTAATTTAGGCTAACAGAACTTTTATTTTTACTTTTTCAATAGATATAGATGTTGTTTATAGATTATGGTGATAAATACTGATGAATTCATCATTGATAAAAATCATCATATCAAAGGCAATAACAGATTGGGTCCGTAAGGACATAAATAAACTCAACAAAACAATATCAGTTGAGGAAAAAAGATATGGTTATAGACAGTGGGACATATCAAAGAGTGCACTGTTTTGTGTAATGACGTAAGAAGGCCAAAAATTCAACTGAGCGGTGAGGCCGCTATGCAGTGACGGAAATTTAATTTCAGATCATGATGCAATTAGCGTTATAATTGTGTATATAGAATTAAAACGTAAAATTCTCACTCAAATCTGTAAAATTTGAAACAATATCTGCGTTCTTTCGAAGTATAACTTAATTATTTTCCTTAATATAAGACCAGTACTTTGCACGAGGGGAATACTAAGAGACATTCTTGACTTGATTAGGATTCAGTCGCATGACCTTGCAATCCAAATTCCTCCGTTCTACCACCCAGTCTTGGCACCGTTAGCCTGTTAGTCTCCCGCAAAGGCAGTTGTCAGTGCTCCAGAACTCTTGACTACTTGGGATCAAGAATTTCTATGGTGGTTGCCTGTTGTCTGACCAATCAACATTAAAATTCCTACAGCCATGTGTGCCCTATCTTTCATTAGTGCTGAAAGTTGCAGGCTACAGACAAAGAATTTTATTTACAGTTTTCATCTGCACTATGCTCTCATTGTAATACCTGATTTCATTAGTTCTAATATGCATCAATACTGTACAGCTCTTTAAAGCACTATATTTTGGGTTCAGTTCCATACAAACAGTGCCGCTCCACTATAACACTATATTTGGGGCAGTTTAGGGGTCAATACTAGATACAGCGCAAGTTCCATTTTTGCATTATATATATTAGAGAAGTTTTTGTGCAGCTGTATTAGGGATCCAAGTCTACAAACAGTTCAGCTCCATTATAATGCTTTGTTAGGGATCATTTAATGCTTTATTAGGGATCCAAGTCTTCAAACAGTTCAGCTCCATTATAATGCTTTATTAGGGATCCAAGTCTACAAACAGTGTAGCTCCATTATAATGCTTTATTAGGGATCCAAGTCTTCAAACAGTTCAGCTCCATTATAATGCTTTTTAGGGATCCAAGTCTCCAAACAGTGTAGCTCCATTATAATGCTTTGTTAGGGATCCAAGTCTTCAAACAGTGTAGCTCCATTATAATGCTTTGTTAGGGATCCAAGTCTTCAAACAGTGTAGCTCCATTATAATGCTTTGTTAGGGATCCAAGTCTTCAAACAATGTAGCTCCATTATAATGCTTTGTTAGGGATCCAAGTCTTCAAACAGTGTAGCTCCATTATAATGCTTTGTTAGGGATCCAAGTCTACAAACAGTTCAGCTCCATTATAATGCTTTATTAGGGATCCAAGTCTACAAACAGTTCAGCTCCATTATAATGCTTTGTTAGGGATCCAAGTCTTCAAACAGTTCAGCTCCATTATAATGCTTTGTTAGGGATCCAAGTCTACAAACAATTCAGCTCCATTATAATGCTTTATTAGGGATCCAAGTCTTCAAACAGTGTAGCTCCATTATAATGCTTTATTAGGGATCCAAGTCTTCAAACAGTTCAGCTCCATTATAATGCTTTATTAGGGATCCAAGTCTTCAAACAGTTCAGCTCCATTATAATGCTTTATTAGGGATCCAAGTCTTCAAACAGTGCAGCTCCATTATAATGCTTTGTTAGGGATCCAAGTCTTCAAACAGTGTAGCTCCATTATAATGCTTTGTTGTGTGTTCAATCTAGATTTTATCATTTCTCGTCACATTTTGCCCTGTCTTGCATTACTTGAAGACAAGGTGGTATATATGGGAGTATTAGTTCTAGTTTTTTGGGGTTTTTTTGGGGGTTTTTTTAGTTCTAGTTCCTCATGCAAAATAATTTTGATAGCAGTCTTTGAGAGTTTGGTCATAGTTCCTATGGCACTAACTAATGTATATAGGTCAAGGTACGATTTTTTTGAAATATGAAAAATTCATTTACTTTTTCTCATCTGAAACCTCTTTCATCAGAATTTGATCGGAATCCAAATTACCTAATTGCATGCTTGAAGAACAATTTAAAGATGAGGAATTGATGATAAATAGACAGTGGTCAGACAGAACTCTTGAGAAAATCTGAAAATCTGAAAAGCACTGGCATTGAAGAGAATAGAAAGGTGTCCATTACTGTCAGTGGATTCCTTTCACGTTATTTTTTTCCACTGATGCATTATATTGTGTCATTTTTTTCCGCTCCAAGGTTAAAAGCAACACATTCTTATTCTTTTTCAAAATGACTTAATGTCTTTTGGGTTTTATGAATTGTAATAAATCCTGTAGGAAGACATTAAACATATTCAAATATGTTTTAGGAAATTGATGTTTAAGGAAAGCGTTTTTTTTTTTTTAGGGTGTATTATTTTTTATGCGCAAGTCCATTATAAAACTGTTTTAGGGTCCAAGGTCAGGTTCTATGATATTTTGGACAGCATTGAAATCAGGGCTCACGCTGGGAATTATTTTTTATGAGCCAAGGCATGAGCCAAATGGTCCAAAATTGGGGCCACTTTTTTTTTCTTTGAGCCAAATTTTGGAGCCAGGATGAGCCAATAATTTAATGAGAATGCGACAAAATATGAGCATTTATAATGATTATATGTGCTACTAGTGGTATTATTGTTCAGAAATCTTTGGTTTATTTTATTTGTATGTGTGCATTTTGTGTTTTTTATATTTTTTTATTGTTTGTTTTACATACCCTTCTCTATCTTTCTCTCTCTCACTCTCTTTCTCCCATTTTTCTATATCCATTTTGTAACATAGGGAAGCAGTAAAGTAACAAGACAGTAGTGCTGTTATATACCATCATTTATTTAATAGTTTTCACTATGTTTTGTAATTCAGAACATCTGATATAAACAGCAAAAACAAAGAATTCAAAATAATTTTAAATATTAACATTCTGTTATTTACATACATACATACTATATTTCATATTTACATTCTTATATTACACATATATACATTAAGCCTGTTGCATTTTCGGTAAGAGTCAGTGTTCAGTGTTTCATTTCCCATGAAGTTACATTAAGATTCTACGAGTCTTCTGATTTGCCCATTTCTTAAATGACTGTTTAAAATCAAACTCCTCCAAAGCAGGCCCATCAATAGAAATCATAAGCAGACGTTCAAGTGACCTTACATTGAGGGAATTCCTAAGGCTAGTCTTAACCAAATTTTGCCTGCTAAACCCACGCTCACAATCAGCTGTTGAGACGGGGGCCACTAGTAACCTTTTTGCTGCCTCAGCAGTTGCAGGGTAAACCTCTTCATATCTAACAGCAAGATTGGCAACATCCATGGTTGAAGTCATGGATTTCTGATTCTGAGCAAAATGAGAGAAAGTTCTCAGTTCATCCCGATAACCAATGAATCCAACATCACTAAGATAATCTGACACAGTGTCAGTATCTCCCTCCTTAACCGACAGATCTAAACCTGGATTGAAGAAGTTGCTCAGAGCAGACAGGATGACACTGTCATGATTATCAGAAAACCTATCATTCAAGCTTTTAACCATCTCAGAAACAAACCTATCACAGACTTTAACAGCATCATCCCTTTGTTTGTCACTGTCCCTGATGTCGTGACCCTCAAACTCAAAAGTGACCTGTGTCTCTGTCGGAACAGCAGACAAGAACTTTGCCAGATTCAGACCATTTCTCCTGTCACGTAATTCTTCCAAGCAACTGATTGTGGAACTAAGGAGAGGGTTAACCTGGGAGAAATCCAAATCTGACTTTTGAAACATTTTGGATAGAATGACCAAGGGTTTCAGAACATCACAAAGGAAATTGACCACATACAAGAACTTGTAACAGCTGATTGACTTGTGAAGACTGAGACATTTCCCTGACTTTTCTTCCATAAACACAGAGAGAAGACTTCCATAATTATTAACCATTGCAGAAACTGAGCCTTCAAAGCTCAGCCATCTAGTGTGAAACACCTGCTTGAAACGAGAACTTTGACCAGGTATCAATGACTGAACCTTTTCCAACATAGCCATGTTCTTTGGAGAGTAATGAAAATACTTGTATACAGAATTCAGAATTTCTTTCTGGAGGGCGATGGAGCTAACTTTGCCAACTTAGAAGGAGGCGTTTGCAAATTGACCAGGTCAAGCTTACGCTTTGAACTCATGATTGAGACTGGGATGACTGATGGATTGGTCAAGATTATATACCCTTTCGTTGTCGGTTATTTAATTTGCTTGTGATCTTTAATTGTCCCTTTAATTATACTTACCGCATCTTTTGATTATCGCTTGCCGAACGAGACTGAATATCGTCAGACTAAACCGTAACAAACAATCCAATAAGTGTGCCTTTGTTCCGACAGCCAAATAAATAATCATCGTATCCTTAATCCGTCGTTACCTTTTCTTTAATTGCCGATAAACTACTAAATCATCAACACGTACGTGCCAACTGCCATAACTGTGAAATACACTGATACACAGGGTGAAGGACGCGCGTGCTAGACTGGTTATCGATTTTTCTCGGTCTAGCGATGCTCTGCGTGAGCGAAACCAATAACCAGTCTGACTGCTTAGGTAAATGACAAAAATAAAAACCATGCGACAAGACAATGCGCCAAATTCAAAATTTTCGGGCCACTTTTAATAATCATGAGCCATTTGGCGCATTTGGCGCTCGACAGCGTGAGCCCTGGAAATACTATGACAACTCAGTGTTTTTTATTCAGCTTTATTTATAGCCATTATTTGAATATATTCTCAATGGCAGAAAGTATATTTTTCCCAATTTGATTAAAAAAATTCCCATGAATTTTTTTATGGAAAAAAAAAAATTGGTTAAAATTGACCAAAGAGTGGAAAATTCAAAGACTTTTTCACACAGCTAAAAAAGTGATTGTTGATAAATTAATCAATCTGTCCTTAGCATTCTTTCCCTCGATTTTCATGATTATCCCTTTCCCTCATATATACCCATTTTGACGCCCTCAATAGGTATCACATAAAGCCTGATCTGCAGAAAACCACAGTTAAACCTTACCAAATTTAATTACAAAATCCTCATTTCCAGACCACTGAGGAGCAGCGAACAGCATAAAACCTGATCAGCCTGCGAGTTACTCGCAGGCTGATCTGGTTTTATGCTGTTCGCATAGGTCTTTTCATGGTGTCCTCTATGAGGGAAAGGGTTAATTTTTACCAAATTATAATTATTTGTGCAAAATTTTCCAGTTTGAAGCGTATGGCTCATCCTTCCAAAACAGTGAAAAATTACTTGTGTTTAAAAAAAAAATAATGATTTGGGGTACCCTGTAGCAATATTTGCATTTGTAGTCAATAGTTATTGATATGTATCCCCTGTTTAGACAGGCAGGTACCCTTTAAGCACATTCCAATCCCATAATTCATCTTACCTTTGTTTACAAAGATATGTAAATTAACTTGTGGTATTAACCAATAGCAATGCTGGGGTATCATGTGATCAGTTCTTGACCTAGTTTACGCAAAATAAAACAAGGTTTTGTTTGTGATGCTGTTTGTGAACAATTGGAATGAAAATAATTTCTCAAACAGTATATAAAAGTGAGTTTATTTTTTATGCAAATCGCTGGAAAGGACACATTGACATTTGAGATTTATTTATGTAAGTAATAGAAAATGTCACTTTTGGTGTAAAAAAAAGGTTTTAATGCATTAACAAAAACAATAGCAACAACAGGTGTTTATTGCCTGAAACACTTGATATTAAGAGGAACCTGTCGGCTAGAGTTAACTGTTTCACAGAAACAAGCCACATGGGCATTGCTGTAAATAATTTTGTTAGAAAAGTTGTTTACAATAGCAGAGATCTGCAGTTATGTTTACAAAAAATGCTCATGAGAATTGTTTACAGTATCAAAGATCTGCCAAAACCATATTATTGATTTTTCAACGGGGATTAATTTTCATTTAAATTTACTAAAGTTATTCAGGTGATCCATCCATCATTAAATTATAATCATGGTCCTTCAAATGCTTAAAAAGACTTCAGTGCAGATGCAAGCATCCATTCATTTGGAGTTATATGATCTTTTGCTCAAAGACTATTGAGGCTTGCATTTACTATAAAATTTCCACAGTCACTTGATGGACTATGATCACAATTTAATGATGGATGGATTACCTTAAAGTTGTAAAATCCTTGTCTTAACATTTTCCAATGTGTTGATACAGAAATTAAATCATTTGATTTTCCAGTGACTACACTTGGATATGTTGGGGTCAGTGCTTAACCTGAGTAAAAAAAAAGAGCACAGGGGTTTGTTTGTGATAATGCTTGTGAGTCAATTAGAAGCAAAAAATTTAATGTTGAATTTTGCATGCATGCAAGAGTTAAAAAAGGGAAAAGGTTAAAAAAAAATTGGAAAAAAAATTTAAAATGATGATATAAAAACCAGAAAGGTCATGCAACATAACAAAAGGAACCCTTAACCCTTTCCCTCATAGAGGACACCATAAAAAGACCTATGCGAACAGCATAAAACCAGATCAGCCTGCGAGTTACTCGCAGGCTGATCAGGTTTTATGCTTTTTGCTGCTCCTCAGTGGTCTGGAAATGAGGATTTTGTAAATAAATTTGGTAAGGTTTAACTGTGGTTTTCTGCAGATCAGGCTTTATATGATACCTATTGAGGGCGTCAAAATGAGTATATATGAGGGAAAGGGTTAACCGAAACAGTTGATTTTATAGTCCCAAAAATGTCTTGAACAGCTGTCATGTATGTAATCTGTCAGGGGACTGACTGTGGATTAAACATTTTCAGATTTGCAAAATGATACTGTTCATTATGAAATATCATAATATCATTATCATAATATCATAATATCATTATCATCATTGTTACTCAACCCCAGCTTCAAAGCAATAGGGGCTGTATAGAATTCCCACCCTGTCTCTGTCCTATACTCACATTATACAGTTATCCGTTATGGTCAACTTACCAAAAACTGACATTTTTTTCCCAAAAGACCTTTGCCTATTTTCCCCACTGAAATAGTTTGTGTTTGTGTGTTTTTTGTGTGTGTTTTTTTTGTTGTTGTTTTTTTGTAACAGAAATAATTCATGGAATATTAATGAAATTTTTGTTTTTCCAATAATTCTATATTGATTTGAAACTTTTTATGTACCACCTATAAGTAGGAAATTGTTTTCGTGTCACCTGCTGTAAGCAGAGGTGACACATAGGGATCATTTTCCATCGTCTGTCTGTCTGTCCATCACACTTTTTCCGTCACGCTTCAGCAGGTGACACGTGTGTTCCAAAGAACACTCTTGTGTTAATTTAAATTTTTTTCCTTATTTTAAGATTTCCAAATTTTTCATTTGTAATTTCCTCAATAACAAAGCCATAGGTCGTTATAAAAATCTGAAATAAAATCTCTGATATTACATGAAGACAAGGTGGGATTCAGGGGTATTAATCACTTTAAGAGATAGTTCTAGTATGTTAATACATATATCCTATGCAACAGAATTAATGAAATGCTTTTTATTCCTTCACGGGGAAACAGATCTTTTGACAAAAGACATTAACAAGATTTTATACTTTTTTTTTAATTAATTATATTTGCATCTGCTATTGTCAAACACTGTTAATGAATAAATATATTTTTCTTCGATAGCAAATTCGATAAAGACAGTATTTTACTAGATTATATAACCTCCAATTCTTACAATATATATATATCATATATATACGTGCATATACTGATATATTACAAACCCTTATATACTTTCCATGCAAATAAATGATGGAAGGTTTCTCTCACTTGTTTTATCTATTGTATAAATATTCATGATGTTTACATAATGTAAATATACAAATTTGCATACATTTAAGTAATGAAGAACATCTTCATCTTTTTGTTAGCCAAATTAATAAAGGGAGATAATATTTCACTAAGTAATGTTTCAGCAATACAATATTCTGGGTACAGTACAAAATATTTCCTTATGCATAGTATAATTAGCACAGTATGAATAAAGAAGCTTCAAATGATATTATGTTCTGAATATTTAAAATTATTGTGTATTTTATTGAACATATGTCTAACAAATGATAAAGGGAGGTAATTCAACTGTCAAACAAAATAAGATCAAAAAGTTATTTTAAAGAAATCATCTAAGACTATACCGTA
>CM037792.1:50343773-50360130 GCA_021229015.1 Solen grandis | reverse complement strand
CCAAGAAATGCGCATCTCCTCTTGGTAATAAAGCTTCCCATAAAGTTTCGTTGAATTCAAGCCATTAGTTCCTGAGAAATACCCCGGACAAGAATCATGCAATATGAACTATAGGCCAAAAAGTCAAGGGGCCTTAACTCTGTGAAAAATTGAGGAACCAGGTCACGCCGACGATATGCGTATCTACTCTTGGTGATAAAGCTTCCCATAAAGTTTCGTTGAATTCAAGCCATTAGTTCCTGAGAAATACCCCGGACAAGAATCATGCAATATGAACTATAGGCCAAAAAGTCAAGGGGCCTTAACTCTGTGAAAAATTGAGGAACCAGGTCACGCCGACGATATGCGTATCTACTCTTGGTGATAAAGCTTCCCATAAAGTTTCGTTGAATTCAAGCCATTAGTTCCTGAGAAATACCCCGGACAAGAATCATGCAATATGTACTATAGGCCGAAAAGTCAATGGGCCATAACTCTTTGAAAAATTGAGGAACCAGGTCACGCCGACGATATGGGTATCTACTCTTGGTGATAAAGCTTCCAATAAAGTTTCGTTGAATTCAAGCCATTAGTTCCTGAGAAATACCCCGGACAAGAATCATGCAATATGAACTATAGGCCAAAAAGTCAAGGGGCCTTAACTCTGTGAAATATTGAAGAACCAGGTCACGCCGACGATATGCGCATCTCCTCTTGGTAATAAAGCTTCCCATAAAGTTTCGTTGAATTCAAGCCATTAGTTCCTGAGAAATAGCCCGGACAAGAATCATGCAATATGTACTATAGGCCGAAAAGTCAATGGGCCATAACTCTTTGAAAAATTTAGGAAGGGACGATATGCGCATCTCCTCTTGATAATAAAGCTTCCCATAAAGTTTCGTTGAATTCAAGCCGTTAGTTCCTGAGAAATAGTCCGGACAAGGAAAGTGTGACGGACGGACGAACGGACGGACGAAGCGGCGACTATATGCGTCACCTTCGGTAAGCATAAAAAGAAGAGACAGACAAAAATAAAGTATTATTAGATTCCATTAAATGGTATAAAATCATTAGTCAAGGCAGAAACATTAATTTAGGAAAAACAACTACAATAACAACAAAAAAAAACATTCCATAAACCATGCTTTAACCAGCAATGTTATGGACTAGTAGTTCTGCTACACCACAGTGACAGAAGATTAATAATTTTTAAAAGAATGTGAAGCATACTGACCATGTAGTTTTTATACATACCATATAAATAGCAGCGGATACATCCTAATCCTCGGTCAAGTCTATTCTCAGTGGTCAAGTTAACGCTGACAATCAATATGGTTTTAGTTGTGTAAGCTAAAAAAGATATATGGGACTGCAAAAGGGTCGATATACAAAATAAAATGATGCTATAAAATTATGAAAAGTGAACAGTGGGAAATGATAATAAAAAACCGACAGGAAACAGAGAATGTTGGAATCATCATCAATGGTTTTAGTATTTATTAAAATGATTAAAAGGAAACCTTGGAATTAATTCCAATGACTTTTATGTAATAGTTATTACTTTAGATATGGAAGTTAAAGACAGAACATTAAGATGTAGCCTATGAAAACCTAAGACAATTTCTAACAACTCATGTGATCATGACCTTTCAAGGTGCATATGGTTAATGGGCACAACCCTTGGGTTATGAGGAATACTTCTATTAAGTTTTATTGAAATCCATCCACACATGTCCAAGTTATGGAGTGAACATGAAAGCGGGAAAGATAAACAGAATTACTAAGGGACCAGCACAAATGTATAGTCCCAAACCGGTTTCACCAGTGGGGACTAAAAGTTTATAGCATCTTACCTTCCCTTTTACCTTCCCACAAAAAACACAATTTTCTTTTTGGTTGCAATTTACACATATATCTCTCCAAAATTATATATTAATTTAAATTTACAGTGACCAAGACAAAGACATCAGAGTGGTGGCTCAGTGGTAAAATGCTGGACTGCTATTCCAGTGAACAGAGGTTCAAATCCCGGCCAAATATTGAAACAAGAGGGCCAAGATGGCCCTAGATCACTCACCTGAGAAAAGTATCATTCATTGCCTGTACAAAACAGATTGCTTTAGAATTAAGATGATGAGTAGAAACAATGTTCAGGAATTTTCTGACCCCATCCACAAAAGATATCATCATGACAAACATTCTGCCAAAGTTTGAGGAGATTGGATCAAAATTGTGGCCTCTAGTGTGTAAACAAGATTTTTCTAAGATTTGACCTACTGACCTACTTTTTGATCCAACCTGACCCATTTTCGAAAGGGTTCAAGATATCATCAAGACAAACATTCTGACCAAGTTTGAGGAAGATTGGATCAAAATTGTGGCCTCTAGTGTGTAAACAAGATTTTTCTAAGATTTGACCTACTGACCTACTTTTTGATCCAACCTGACCCATTTTCGAAAGGGTTCAAGATATCATCAAGACAAACATTCTGACCAAGTTTGAGGATGATTGGATCAAAATTGTGGCCTCTAGTGTGTAAACAAGATTTTTCTAAGATTTGACCTACTGACCTACTTTTTGATCCAACCTGACCCATTTTCAAAAGGGTTGAAGATATCATCAAGACAAACATTCTGACCAAGTTTGAGGAAGATTGGATCAAAATTGTGGCCTCTAGTGTGTAAACATCAAATTGTTGACGGACGACGGACAATCAAGTATCCCAAAAGCTCACCCTGAGCTATGCTCAGGTGAGCTAAAAATTATCAAACGTTGTACACAATTCATTGTCCTACTAGTCTCCTGCTTTGCTGGTTCATCTTAAAGGCAGTAAATGTTGCTTAGCATGTTTGGTGATATACACGGGCATGAAAGAAGTACAGCATTGCACCCAAATCCTGGTATACATTATCGTCTCCACAAATAGATTAATTGCACCTGCCTGTGGGTGCCATGTGGCATAATCTTCAGTTTGTTGAAGGCCGCCAGTATATAGTAGGAATAGGCCAAAGTAAACTCAAATACAATCCCTGTCTTCATCTTAATACAAGGTACCTATAAATATAAATCTAGATTGAATCAACTGATAGTTTGTAATATCTCTCCCTAAAAATGATATTTACTAAGTAAGTGAACTTGATCAGTAATATAAACAAGAGGGCCATGATGGCCCTAGATCGCTCACCTGGTATCATTAGGCTATGTAAAATCAAGTGACCCCTGGGTTAGAGCCAATTTTGACCCCAGGGTCATGATTTGAACAGATTTGGTAGAGGTCTATTAGCCCATGTTTCATACCAAATATCTTAACTCCAGACCTTGTGGTTTTTGAGAAGAAGATTTTTTTCTTTTTTTTTCCAAAATAAGTCTATGTAAAATCAAGTGATCCCTGGGGCGGGGCCAATTTTCACCAAATATCTAAACCCCAGGCCATGTGTTTTCTAGTTTTCTAAAAAGAAGAATTATCAAGTTATTTCTATATTAGCCTATGTAAAATCAGGTGACCCCTATGGCGGAGCCAAATTTGACCCCAGGGTCATGATTTGAACAAACTAAGTATAGATCCACTAGACAATGTATGATTCATGATTTGAACAAACTTAGTAGAGGTCTATTAGCCCATGTTACATACCAAATATCTAAACTCCAGGCTTTGTGATTTTTGAGAAGAAGATTTTTCAATTTTTTTTCTATATTAGCCTATGTTAAATCAAGTGACCCCTGGTGCTGGGCCAATTTTGACCCCAGGGCCATGATTTGAACAAACTTGATAGAGATCCACTAGACAATGCTACACACCAAATATCTTAACTCGGCCTTGTGGTTTCTGAGAGGAAGATTTTTCAAGTTTTTTCTATATTAGCCTATGTTTAATCAAGTGACCCCTGGGGCGGGGCCAATTTTGACCCCAGGGTCATGATTTGAACAAACTTGATAGAGATCCACTTGACAATGCTACACACCAAATATCTTAACTCTATGCCTTGTGGTTTCTGAGAAGAAGATTTTTCAAGTTATTTTCCTATATTAGCCTATGTTAAATCAGGTGACCCCTTGGCAGGGCCAAATTTGACCCCAGGGCCATGATTTGAACAAACTTAGTTGTGATCTACTAGACAATGCTTCACACTAAATATCTAAACCCCAGGCATTGTAGTGTTTCAGAGAAGAAGATTTTTCAAGTTTTTTTTTCTATATTAGCCTATGTAAAATCAGGGACCCCTTGGCGGGGCCAAATTTGACCCCAGGGCCATGATTTGAACAAACTTGGTTGTGATCTACTAGACAATGCTACACACCAAATATCTAAACCCCAGGCCTTGTGGATTCTGAGAAGAAGATTTTTCAATTTTTTCCTATATTACCTGGGCGGGGCCAATTTTGACCCCAGGGTAATAATTTGAACAATCTTGGTAGAGAGTCATAAGATCGTGCCACATACCAAAAATCAAAAGGCTAGGCCTTGAGGTTTCTGAGAAGAAGATTTTTCAAGTTTTTCCTATATTAGCCTATGTAAAATCATGTGACCCCTAGGGCGGGGCCAATTTTGACCCCAGGGTCATAATTTGAACAATTTTGGTAGAGAGTCATAAGATCATGCTACATACTAACAAGCCAGTAGTTTTGGATAAGAAGATTTTTTAGTTTTCACTATAGACATATAAGGAAAACTAGCCCCCGCCCTGGCGGCCACGTTTTTTTATGGATCCAAATAATTTGAACAATCTTGGTAGACACTTACTCAAGGAGTATCTGTGCCAAAACATTTTGAAATTCAGCCAGCAGTTTTGGAGGAGAAGATTTTTTAAGATTTGAGTATAGGCATCTAAGGAAAACTAGCCACGCCCCTGGCGGCCATGTTTTTTTACGGATCCAAATAATTTGAACAATCTTGGTAGACACTTACCAAAGGAACATCTGTGCCAAAACATTTTGAAATTCAGTTGGTTGTTTTGGAGAAGAAGACATTTTAAGTTTTTTCTTTCCGTTGCCATGGCAACCAGAATTCCAAATGGAATTCAATTCTTTGAACAACTTTGAAAGGGGACCACCCAAGGAACATCCCTGTAAAGTTTTATCAAAATTGACCAAGCGGTTAAGGAGGAGATGTCGTTTGAAGCAAAATGTTGACGGACGACGGACGGACGGACGACGGACGGACGACGGACGGACGGACGAAGACCGGTCACAATAGCTCACCTTGAGCCTCTGGCTCAGGTGAGCTAATAAAAAAAAATCATTAAGATGTTTGTTTACTGCTTTTTTTAACAAATATTTATAATAATATGTCCATGCTATTTGGCAGCAAGCCGATGTGTTTCATAGCCATGCAGTCATTTGAATGCTTGAACTACTTGGACCTGCTCCTGTGTGTTTTAAAAAACATGGGTGGATGCCAAAATACCTAAAATACAAAAGCATGAATTATGAAGTATAATAAGAGCTGTCCCTAAGACAGCATGCCCTATTATTACTTTTGTCATTCTTATAAATAAAAATAAATGTTGCAATTAAGGCAAAATAAGAATCTCTGAATTATCCAAATGCACGCAAGACCAAGAAATAAACCATAGATGTGCTAAAATATTTGGAAGAGTTACTGTTCCTGTTTCTACTGGTTGGTCTTATTAAATAAAAAGAGAGATAGGGAACTCCTGTAAAAGCCAGTGGAAAATATTGTGTAGGCACACATAGATAACTTAATTACTGCAATGTAAATATCCAAACCATTCCAAAGTTCACTTTCACTTCTGGTCCAGGTTGTTGTCCTTTTTGCAGATTCATAAATATATCAAATGAATATGCAGACAAAGATTTTCTGATATTTTTGTATATTTAAATAGATAAATGCATATCTTCCATTGATTTATTTCAAAAAATATGAAAAAAAGAAATGAGCAGAGGCGAGTCGACCCAAAAATATTTCTGATATTTATGTGTACAGTAGAATTAAAAAAAACAAAACACACACACAAGAGGGCCAAGATG
Organism: Solen grandis; assembly: GCA_021229015.1. Taxonomy (NCBI): domain Eukaryota; kingdom Metazoa; phylum Mollusca; class Bivalvia; order Adapedonta; family Solenidae; genus Solen; species Solen grandis. The sequence continues at coordinate 50,354,162 of CM037792.1, read as the reverse complement.
GCCTGAATCGCGCACCTGAGAAATATTGCTTTAATTGCCTTTTACAACAATGTCATACTGAATACAAAATCTATGCAGAAGAACAGCAATAAAATCCTTATTCCACACAAAAACTACCTGTGGTCCAAACAAGAGGGCCATAGAGGCCATAAATCGCTCACCTGAGTATAGGGTTACCCAAGGAACATCTGTACTAAAACATTTTGAAATCTGGCCAGTTGTTTTGAAGGAGATGATTTTTAAAGTTTTCATAATTCTTTTCTTTCCATTGCAAATGCGACCAGAGTTCTACATGAATCAAATTTAATTTAGCAACTTTGTGATATTTGTGAAAATGACATGTATCAAAGCTGAGGATATTTGTGAAAATAACATGTATCATTGCCTAGTCAGTAGTGGAAATAATAGACCTGCTGTTTGTAAATGATGCATGCACATGTTATTACAATATTCTGAAATGGCTTTGCTTTATTTAAGTCCTGCTTCAAAAACATGCGCTGCATCTTTGATGCTTTGCAACACAATTAATCTTTTTTTTTTTAAATTTTTTTTCTTTTTTTACTTTTTGTGGGGACGATACTACATCGTGCGACTGACTTTGACTTTTCTCCACTTTACACTTCAACAAAAAAATGATATTCTATTCAACCTTATCGCTTGTCAAATAGAACATCACTTCCGTTAAAGAATATAAACCACGCCTCCTTAGCGAGAGGAATCAAGTGCACAGTTTTATCAATCTATAAATAGAGACTGTGACGTCACTAGCTTCATTCAGACCAGTCTTGACACACTGCAGTTTTATAACTCGCAGAATTATGAATTGACTGCATATAAGGACATATATGTCACGTATAATCTTGCGAGGAAATAATGAATGAGTTTAAGTAGACAACTATGTAGTTTCAAACGAAATAGGTGGCACTTAAACTCAGGTTGTTTTAGCAAGAGTGATTTTGTGTCTTGAATTAAATTGAATTTTGTGTCTTGAATTAAAAAGAGGCCCATAGGGCCTCAAATCGCTCACCTGAGTACCACTGCTCTATATGCAACCTAGTATACATGTATCATACTGATATACATGTTTCTCAGGAACTTGACAATTTTTCTTACCCATTTTAGCAATAGTATGGAAAAAAAACAGTGATCATGAGATTTCAGTGTGGTACTGCTGATTGAAAATGGAAAAAAAGAGAGATGGTCCTTAACCTTTTCCCTCATAAAAACTCAATTTGACGCCCTTTATAGGTACCACATAAATCCTGATCTGCAGAAAGCCCCACTTAAACCTTTCCAAATTTAATTGTAAAATCCTCATCCCCAGACCACTAAGAAGCAGCAAACAGCATAAAACCTGAAGTAAACCTGCGAGTAACAGTTGGACTTGCAGGCTGATTAGGTTTTATGCTACTCACATAGGTATTTTATAGATCTCTATGAGGAAAAGGGTTAATTATTATGAAATAAGTTGCAATTTATTACAAAGTGTTTTTAATCATTCGTTTGTGGTTTTTAAGAGGTGTTTGGTAATCCCTGTGTACTGGAACACTGACATGAACCAAAGTAAAGGCAGACAATCTGCATATTCACCCCCCCCCCACACACACAATCACTTTAATGATGATGTTGATGCTGCTGCTGATTTAGGATAGTATGAATAACCCAGGGCTCTCCTTTGACCCGAGCTCCCGGGTTTTGACCCGGAAGATTTCTCAATGAGGCTTATTTGACCCGGGTAAAATTGTACCAAGCGTCATTTGGACCCGGGGCAATAACAGCTGGTGCGTCAATACCACCAGATCAGTCGATCATAAAAGTACTGCCTCAAACAGATTACATGATCAGTAAGTGCAACTGACCCCCCATTGACTCGTTATCACTGTCAGTTACTCTAATTAGCCTAATAAATTCTCGTATTGCTTCGGCAATCTTCGTATACACCGCTGAATGTAATCGCCGATTGCGTAACCAACCTAAATAAAAATTCCCGTATTGCGTCGGCAATCTTCGTGAACTCTGTTAGCTTCTGTACACGAGGTTGCTGGATCCCATTTTTACAACGTGAGAAAGATTAAAGGCAAGAAACCATGACAAAATGTGTTTACTTCCTATGGATGTTACTCAGGTTAATTACCAATCCGAATCGGCTGAAATTTTTATTGTTTGATAATAACAAATAGTTTAATGGCAGTACTTTAACCATGCTGGTTTAAATGAAAGGTGTGATGATTGTAACAAATAGGTATGATTAGTCTGTCAACTGAAAATATTGGACCAAAACCGAAAGTAGATCGACTCTTACAGAATCAAACAAGGTTTAAAAAACAAAAAAACAACAAAAAAAAACACATAATAATGAAGGTAAGTAAAACTTATTTTTCCTTAGCTATCTTTCTGTATTGAATAACTGATAATGATTTGAGCAATTTTTGTTTTAATATGCCTGGATATTTATCTATGTAATTTTGAATGATATTGGTCAGAATTTTTTGTTGTTTTTGACTCTTGAAAATTTGCCATTACCAAATATCATCTTTTGTTTTCTACTTTAAATAAAAAAATATTGCAGCTGTCATTTTCTTTCCACATTAAGGGAATAACTTTTTCACCATTTTTGTGTCGCCTGCATAGCATGGCAGACACATAGGGATCACTTTGTCCGTCGTCGTCGTCGGTGTCGTCATCGGTGTCGTCGGCGTCACACTTTCTTGTCCGGAGCATAACTCGAAAAGTATTTGAGGTATCGCCTTGAAACTTAAAACATGGATAGATCACATTGAGGTGGAGTGCAGTGCACAAGAATGATAACTCTGACTTTCGTATTTTCTGAGTTATTACCCTTTGTTGATTCTGAGATTTTATTTTTGTCCGGACCATAACTCAAAAAGTATTTGAGGTATCACCTTGAAACTTAAAACATGGATAGATCACATTGAGGTGGAGTGCAGTGCACAAGAATGATAACTCTGACTTTAATATTTTCTGAGTTATTGCCCTTTGTAAATTTTCAGACATAATTTTTTCCGGGGCATATTTTGAAAAGTTTTTGAGGTACTGACTTGAAACTTTTTAGGTAGATAAATCACATTGATGTGAAGTGCAATGCTAATGAATGAGAACACTGACTTTCTTTTTTACTGAGTTATTGCCTTTTGTTGATTCTCAGACTTAGCCTATTTTTGTTCGGAGCGTAACGTGAAAGGTATGTGCTTTGTTGATCCTCAGACTTTGACTATTTTTGTTTGAAGCGTAACATAAAAGGTATGTGAGGTATTGCTAAACTTCATAATTGGAGAGATCTCATGGAGTTGGAGTGCAGTGCAGAAGAATAATAACCATTACTTATATATTTTCTTCTGACTTTCGTATTTTCTGAGTTATTACCCTTTGTTGATTTTCAGTCTTAATTTTTGTTTAAAACTTTATAGATAGATAGATCTCATTGAAGAGGAGTGCAGTTCACATAAATGATAACTCTCACTTTCTTTTCTCCTGAGTTATTGTCCTTTGTTGATTCTCAGTCTTTATTTTTGTCAGGAGCATAACACGAAAAGTATTTGAGGTATTACTTTGAAACCTCACAGGTGGAAAGATCTCATGGAGTGCATTGTGCAAGAATGATAACTGTTGTATTTTTGGAGTTATTTCCCTTTGTTTATTTTTTTGGATTTAATTCTTGTGTGGTGCATAACTTGTAAAGTATTTGAAGTGTTGCCTTAAACATTTATAGTAGATAGATCTCATTGGTCTGAGTGCAGTACACAAGAATGATAACTCAATAATGATAATGATGACTACAAACTTGCAACATATATATAATTAACGTCATAAGTGCTTAATGACATCATAATTTTTCTTACAGTTAATGTTTTGAATTCATAGTCATTCTGACACTCCTCTGATGAAGACTGTATAGTCGAAAGTGCTCGGGAAAATTATTACATATTGCACTGTTTGAATATTTTATTCCCCCCCCCCCCCCCAAAAAAAAAAATATATATATATATGTGTGTGTGTGTGTGTGTGTGTGTGTGTGATTTGGTGTTATTTTGTACCTCACAAAATAGATTATGCTTTATCAATAATTTGTCAAAAGATCGATTTTCTAGTCAATTCTTTCATCAAACATGCTTAAATGCAGGCGACACAAGTGTTCCGAGGAACACCCACATCTAGTTTTAAAAATAAAACCTAGATTTTCTAGAATTTATAAATTAGATTATCCTGTTTACATTTGAAATTGACAACAGTTTATTATGATGACTTGGACTATTCCATGATAAAAATGCAGCTTCCCAATGTGACTACACTTCTATGTAATGGAACAGATTATAATTTTTATTTTCATTTATTTTTTGGTTGACTATTTTCAGGAGTTCCAGGCATATGCTTTGTGTTTCATTGTGACAAATAATCTGTCATTGATGGCCCAGAATGAACTCATCACCATTCAGCAGGAGAAAGGGGGCTACCTTCCTAGAGAACAAATCATCAGCATACGCCGTTGTCCAGATATTTATTATATTCTTGTGTTTTGTATGCAATATTATAGAAATAAATTTAATTTTGTTTTGTTTTGATTTAAAAAAAGGATTACTTTTAATCAGAACACTTATAGCAAATAATATGTACATACAATAAACAAGTATACATTACATATAAACTTTGTTAATCTAAAGATGTATATCGCTACTTGTAAAATTTGTGACATATTACGATCTAAGCGAAATACTGTAAATTTTATTTGACTCCTAAGAATTTGTTTTTGACTCTTGAAAATTTGGCCCCAAGAGTCAATGACTCTTGGATTTCAAAGACTATGGAGAGCATTAACCCTTATATCTCTATCAGGTGGCTTTGTGTAAAACTAGCCTAGTATCTCATATACATAGTAGCAGGTAATGTAGTTTTGCACTAACTCAGTGGGGCAACACAGTAAAGAAAATGTGACCTCTGCCAGAAGGTCAGACTAAGCTATAGGAATGGTATTTGTGGTAATGTTATCTTCTTCACCTCTGCATATGTAGTTGAATCACCCAAATGACCTATCAGACTAGTGGACTATCTCATCTAAGGGTACAATTTATTTTTTTTGTTTCTAGCTGGTTTTTTCTCTCTCTCTCTCTGTTAGACTTCTCTCTCTTTAATAAGTGGCCTTGTAATTTAATGTAACTTTTTGCATTTTATTAAGCTACCAAGACATATTTCTTGTTTTGTTTATGAGCTGATGCATTCTTTTTATACATAAATGTAACAAGATATCACACTTAAAAATATCCAACTTCTGTAAATCTGATCTGTAAAGGATCAACTTTTGGAGAGGTAGCCTGAACTGCAGAAAAGCTACAGTTAAACATTACCAATTTTCATAGTAAAATCCTCATCACCAGACCACTGAGGAGCAGCGAACAGTATAAAACCCAATCCACCAGCGAGTTACTTGTAGGCTGATCTGGTTTTATGCTGTTAGCATAAGACTTATTATGGTCTTTTGTAAGAGGGAAAAGGTTAACTATGTTGAAATAGGTTGCAATTTATTACAAAGTGTCTTTTATCATCCTAGAAAGAGTCAAAGGTTGCAGAGTCCAAAAATAGACACAATATAGACTTTACTATGATTGCTGCTGTTGCTGATGATGATTCCAGTAGATACACTGGAGGTATTATATAAGCAGGTCATGACCTGACTTACAGCAAAATCAGTACAAGGGCTATACACAGCTTTAGGTATCAGTGGTTAATCCAGCTAAATTGTTATCTTCTCCCCCTCTGCACATGTAGTGGAATCACCCAAAAATGCCAATATGTAGTTGTATATATAGAAGCTAATGAAATAACCTTTTAGACTTGTGGACTAGCTCAACTATGGGCACCATTAAGACCATGTTCTGGCTTGTAATTTAATGTAACGTTAAGCTATGCTGAACATATTTTTTAAAAGATATTTCTTGTTTGTTTAAAAGCTGATACATTATTCTTATGCATCAATGTAACAAAATATTATGCTTGTAATTATTCAACTTCTGATCTATCAAGATCCAACTTTGGAATGATATAACACAATCAAATCAACCCCAGTCTTAAAATGTAAACATATTTTAAAATGTCTCCTTCAGGACTTTAGATTTTACCCGTATTCCTTTGATAGAATATCTGTTTGAAATATTTATAATCAAAGAGAAAAAAAACAACACAAAATAACCTTGCAATTTTTGAAAGTTTGAAACAGTCATTTCCTATTGAACAAAAAAACTATAAAATGTGAAAATTTCATGAAGATTGATAAACATTTTAGCAACTTTGGTAGAGGTTGACCCAAGGAACATCTGTACCAATTTATTTTAAAATCTGGCCAGTAGTTTTGAAGAAGATGATTTTTAAAGTTTTCATTTTTTTTTCTTTTTGTTGCCATGGCAACCAGAGTTCTACATGGATTAAGTTTATTCTAGCAACTTTTGTGAAGGTTGACCCAAGGATCATCCCTGCCAAGTTTAATCAAATTCTATCCAGTGGTTTCAGAGGAGATGTTGTTTAAAGGTTTCTCTATATACATATAAGGCAAATAAGCCCCGCCCCTGGCGGCCATGTTTTTTTACGGATCGGAATAATTTTAGCAACTTTGGTAGAGGTTGACCCAAGGAACATCTGTACCAATTTATTTTAAAATCTGGCCAGTAGTTTTGAAGAAGATGATTTTTAAATTTTTCATTTTTTTTAGCTCACCTGAGCACAAAGTGCTCAAGGTGAGCTTTTGTGATCGCCCTTCGTCCGGCGTCCGTCGTCGTGCGTCGTCCGTCGTCAACAATTTGCTTTAAACGACATCTCCTCTGAAACCGCTGGACAGAATTTAATGAAACTTGGCAGGAATGTTCCTTGGGTGAGGCTCTACAAAAGTTGCTAAAATAAAGTTGATCCATGAAGAACTCTGGTTGCCATGGCAACAAAAAGAAAAATAATTTGAAAACTTTAAAAATCATCTCCTTCAAAACTACTGGCCAGATTTCAAAATAATTTGGTACATACGTTCCTTGGGTCAACCTCTACCAAAGTTGCTAAAATTATTCCGATTCGTAAAAAAACATGGCCGCCAGGGGCGGGGCTTATTTGCCTTATATGTATATAGAGAAACCTTTAAACAACATCTCCTCTGAAACCACTAGACAGAATTTGATTAAACTTGGCAGGGATGATCCTTGGGTCAACCTTCACAAAAGTTGCTAAAATAAAGTTGATCCATGTAGAACTCTGGTTGCCATGGCAACAAAAAGAAAAAAAAAATGAAAACTTTAAAAATCATCTTCTTCAAAACTACTGGTCAGATTTTAAAATAAATTGGTACAGATGTTCCTTGGGTCAACCTCTACCAAAGTTGCTAAAATTATTCTGATCCGTAAAAAAACATGGCCGCCAGGGGCGGGGCTTATTTGCCTTATATGTATATAGAGAAACCCTTAAACAACATCTCCTCTGAAACCACTGGACAGAATTTGATTAAACTTGGCAGGGATGATCCTTGGGTCAACCTTCACAAAAGTTGCTAAAATAAACTTGATCCATGTAGAACTCTGGTTGCCATGGCAACAAAAAGAAAAAAAAATATGAAAACTTTAACAAGAGGGCCATGATGGCCCTGAATCGCTCACCTGAGTACCATTGCTTCAACTGATATCAAGGTTTTTAAACAGACAAGGATTCTGATATAACTTAATCTAAAACATTTTACCCCTGACAATACTACACACCAAATATCTAAGCAATGGGCCATATGGTTTCAGAGAAGACTTGAGCGCAGGGTCATTTATCACCGTAGGGCCAAGACTTTGAAAATCTTTGTAATGAACCATTAGATGCTACTACATACCAAAAATCTTAGCTCTAGGCCTTATTGATTCATAGAAGAAGATTTTTTAAGATTTTCCTATTTAACTCTATGTAAAACAAGTGACCCCTGGTGCGGGGTCATTTATCACCATTGGGCTATGATTTGTACAATCTTGGTAGTGGCCCATAAGATGATGCTACATACCAAATATCTAAGATCTAGGCCTTATGGATTCATAGAAGAAGATTTTTTAAGATTTTCCTATATAACTCTATGTAAAACAAGTGACCCCTGGTGCGGGGTCATTTATCACCATAGGGCTATGATTTGTACAATCTTGGTAGTGGCCCATAAGATGATGCTACATACCAAAAATAAAAACTAACCTAGAGAGTCATAAGATCATGCTACATACCAAAAATCAAAAGGCTAGGCCTTGTGGTTTCAGAGAAGAAGATTTTTTAAATTTTCATTTTTAAAATCTATTTTTAGCTCCTGTGACCTAATTATGCGATGGACCAGAACCATTTATACAACTTTAGTAGAGCTTCATCCAAGGAACATTCCTGCAAAATATTTTTCAAATTGGCCAAGCCGTTTAGGAGGAGATGTTGTTTGAAGCAATTGTTGACGCCGGACGCACGGACGCACGCACGCACGGACGACGGACGCCGGACAAAAGGCGATCAGAAAAGCTCACCTTGAGCACGTTGTGCTCATGTGAGCTAAAAATCATCTTCTTCAAAACTACTGGCCAGATTTTAAAATAATTTGGTACATACGTTCCTTGGGTCAACCTCTACCAAAGTTGCTAAAATTATTCCGATCCGTAAAAAAACATGGCCGCCAGGGGCGGGGCTTATTTGCCTTTTATGTATATAGAGAAACCCTTAAACAACATCTCCTCTGAAACCACTGGACAGAATTTGATTAAACTTGGCAGGGATGATCCTTGGGTCAACCTTCACAAAAGTTGCTAAAATAAAGTTGATCCATGTAGAACTCTGGTTGCCATGGCTACAAAAAGAAAAAAAATATGAAAACTTTAAAAATCATCTTCTTCAAAACTACTGACCAGATTTTAAAATAAATTGGAACAGATGTTCCTTGGGTCAACCTATTTATCTCAGGTGAGCGATTTAGGGCCATCATGGGCCTCTTGTTGTTGCATTAAAGCCAACACTGCTAGGCACATCCTTACAGAGGGATAGAGGTCCTTGCTGGCAAGTTTTATCGCATTTTGTAGTGTTACCGGGGCGACGGGGCGATGTTGTGCAAGACCAGCATCCGTCCACCAGTGGCGCCACCGCTCACATTCCCGCGTAAATGCAGCCTCGTTCGCAGCCACACAGGCACGAAATCCCTGAAAGAGGTCAGCGATTACTTCGCCAGGAAGTCTGTCGTGCTGGATCTTTGAAAAAAGATTTGCATATTTGAATCTCCTACGCACATTTCAAATCCAGAATTTTTTACAAATCTGTTTAGTTGTTTATTATATAATATTTTTCTATGGAAATACCGTATAAATGTATATAATTAAACTCAATCCAGCGTAGTTTCCATCGCCACAAGGGCGCAAGAGACTTTGGTCGTAAATCAAACACATAAACGCACATGGAACGTCGTGCAACCTTCCTTAAATGCTGAGCGCCAAGCAAGGGGGCTATGACTCTACCATTTTTAACGAATTTGGAATGTCGCGGTTATTTTGCATTGTGCTTTAAATGAACTTATATTGCGTTATTTTTTGTTTTAAAGACTTGTTATGACATTATAATTCAGAGCTTCAGATAAGGATTTTCATATTTGAGTATTAACTCATAACATTTCAATAAGTTTGGGTAATATATATATTATTTCTTATATGAAATATACATGTAAAAATATTAATGGGTTTATGACAAAATGATCAACTACACCTGTAAGACGCCAAAAATGTATGCAGAGCGTCAGCCCTCGATGACCAGCGGGTTTCACATAATGATCGCAGCTTTGTCCGTTCTACCATGGCATCCCTGCTGATGGCATCATCTGCCAGTGTCTCCTGGAATTGCAGAAGGCGCTTCGCTGAGTAATTAAAAGCAAATGCCACTTGTTGGACAGTATCCATCATGTTTTTGGCATACCGTTCTTTGGAAGCATGAACAATGGCGAGATTCAGGCAGTGGGCTTTACAGTGTGTGTACACAGCCTCTGGCACCAGCTGGCAAATCCTGGCTTGAACCCCTCGGTGGATCCCAGACATGTTGCTCGCACCGTCATAGCCTTGACCCCTCATGTTCTCTGTCCGGACGCCTGATTGAATGTACAACATATGCTCAATGAAGAACTGAAATCGAGGGGACTGCTTACATTTAAATGTACATTCATGTTTTCACTAATACAAAATAATTAGAATAATAAGTATATATCAGTTATGTTTATGCGAACTTTTGTTCTCATAACAACAACATAACATTTAACATCAGTAGGCTTTTAAAGTACTTCGATAGCCTACTAATTTAACTGTTGATGCTGTACACTGTTCTGTTGAACTGATAGTTGGACACCAGATTTTAAATATCTCA
>CM037792.1:50333668-50343673 GCA_021229015.1 Solen grandis | reverse complement strand
GCCATTTATATTATTCTGGTGTGACGTCATTTTGAATCTAAGTACTGAATTTAAGGCATTACACTTTTAAAGTTGTGAAAAGGGCACTGGCGTAAAGACATTACATTTTAGAGTAGTTCCAGGCCACTACTGCGATAATAATTTTGTGTGTGGTGATACCGCTAAATTCTTAGCGTGGACTAACCGGTTCTCGAACCCCTTGTGAATAAATCATAAATATTGTTTTATATCTCAATTGTACACAAGTATAAATTTAAACTAATGAAAATACAAACCTTTTCACTCACCTTTATAAAAATGCTCTTTAATAACTGCATCCAATCTATTAAACACATCCAATATTCCCCACCCACCCTCACACTACGAAACTGTAATGGCGGCATGAACAAAGTACCTATTCTCGAACCATAGCAAAACTACGGTCAAGTTCAAAAACATCGATCCTCTACAGGTAAATATTTATTTAAATGTCAAAAAAGGCAAACACACTATATAACAGTAGAACTTGAGTAAAAACATTGTCACTTATATTCCTTTTTTTTAAATACATGTTTATTCTTCGTACTTGGAAGAATCATGGCATGGACAAATAAATTTGTCATGGCGCCTAATGACAGTCTGCTTACAACAGTATTTTAAATGTGTCCAATGACCACATCCCTGTACATCACACTGTGCCATTTTGGTAAAGACAAGGCTGACGCATTGTTTTAGTTCATCAGGTTGAAATCTTTTACATACACAGCAATTGTTAGTTTCAGAACTTTCATCATCAGAAGAGTGTGAATGCTCATCCGAATATTGAATCAGGTTGATGTGAGAAGGTCCAGGGCATGGGGAATCTTCCTTTTTATTTTCATGTCGATGTTTTGGTGTCTTTTTTTTTGGGGGGGGGGGTAAAATAGGGGTAGGAACTCTGGATTTTGCGGCTAATTTTTGGTGAATTGCAGGATTTGTAATTTCTTTGCCAGAAACTGCAATGCTATTTGCTTGTTTCTGTTTTGTTTGATTGTGATACTCTCTCTTATTTTCAATCACCATCTGTGCTGCTTCAAAAAAAAACGTCTGGATCTGGTTGAAGTCTAGTCTCATCCAGATCCATTTGTTTTGATGAAGCAATATAAGGCTCAGATGGTTTGAAACTAACAGATCCAATGACAGATTGGTTGAAAGGGGAATATGCCTGTTTTTCTGAAAGATGGTTGCAAATTTTGGATGCTGAGAGCATTAACATAGGCCTTAGATGCTAACGCTGCCACATTGAATCTGGTAATTTTTGAAGAAGGATTTTCTCACAAAAATTTATGGCAGTTATTGTTGTACATTTTTTGTAGAGGTCCAAAACAACCTACATCAAGAGGTTGCAAAACATGACTTGTATGGGCTGGTAAAACAAACAGAATAACATAGTGAATTTTGGCCCAATCAAGAACTGGAATGTTTATATGTGATTTATGACCATCAAATATGATCAAAATAGGTTGGCTCTGGTTAGGTCTCTGTATGTACTTTATGAAATGGTGTTCAAGGTAATGCAAGAATACTGAGGAATTGGACCAGCCTGTCTTTGACATGGTACCACAAGCAGTAGAAGATGCACCATCTAACAGATCATTATTCCATCTCTGCCCTTTAAAAACAAAATAAGGTGGTATCTGTGTGCCTAGTGCATTTCCACTTCCTATTGTTGTAGTTGCTGATCTACATGATGTTATGGCAGGGATTTTTGAACCGGTACCAACAACATAAGATTTCAAGATTTCAAGATTCAAGATTTTATTTGATTAAACCAGAAGGTCATAAGACCCATGTGGTACATACAGCAAGGCGGCAGTATAGCAATTGTTTACAAAATAAATAGTTAACAATGAAATATTCACATAAATCACATAATAATAAATTACACATACATGCTCATGACATTGTATACATGTTATTATTCAAACTTACTGTAACTGCTTCATGTACAATAGAGAGAGAGAAATCAATGAACCATGACATTCTACATTATATTCCATTACATAACCTGAAAAGAATAAATTTTTAAAAATTAAAAAATTCCTTTTAAATTCCCAAAATTTAAAATTTCCGTCCCTTGACGAAACGAAATGCAAGGGTACAGGAAACAACAACACATTACAATTCCATAAACATGTAATATCATACTGTATCTCAAACAAAATTGTAATATTCCCTTCCCTTGTCGAAACGAAATACAAGGGTATAGGAAATTATAGCATGTAGATATCATCATAATATAAGCTGAGAGAGAGAGAGAGCGTGAGTAAACATTGAGTTAAGATATAAGCGTGTGGAAAATATATAACATCACCGATTAAGGCACATGCTAATCACGTGAGTAAACAACTGCATGGACACAGTGTTGTTCCAAACTGATTTCAAGGGAATAATTAAGTTAAAAGGATATGTTCTACTTTTATTCGCGTGTCTGAAAATTGTATCTACGTTAGTGAAAGTGCTATCATGAAGAATAACGTCTACCAAAAGAAGAATAAGTTGAAAAACAGCATCGAGATTGAAGACCAAGATGGATAGACAGAAGAGGAAATAAAAATGGGCGGTTATTGTAAGTATAAAACCTTCAGTATTTCGAGTGAAAACATTAATGTTATGATGTTTCATGAAATATACATCACATACAATAATTTACAGTGATATCACAGTTACATTAAGTATCAATCATTAAATGCATTGCACAGTAATGCAAACTAGTATATATATATCAAGTATACAACTGGTTATTCCTTTCTATGAAAGCTTTGGTCAAGAAAATACTGAGTTTTCTAATGGTCTGATTGTTGTTACACATAAATAACTCAATGAGTTTATACATATTTGGCCTGGTATGATAATAAGAGGGAATATATTGTTTTCTTAGATCAGTAAATAATCTACATTCAAGCACAAAATGATATTCGTCTTCCAAAGTGTCACAATAATTGCATTTACGATCAAGGACGGGAGTGGCAATAGGTCTGTTCCACCTTCCAGTTTCAATGCACAATCTATGAGATGATACACGTATGCGGGTTAAGTTTATTCTATATTTTTTTAAATGTAACACATTTAAATATGGCTGGAATTTAAAATCTGCAATACTTTTGTAAAATAATGCTCTGCTTGATTCCTGTAACCGACTATGCCACTTTTGAAGAAATTGGTCATGAATTCTTTGCTTCACTAGATACAGGAAAAGTTTTTCATCTCCAACAGATTGTGAATACCATACTTCAGGAAATCCTAATGAAAAAAGTAAATTTCTTAATAAAGAACACCAGTTTTTACAATTTGGCTTGTTTAACAGATCTTGATATAAGGCATTATATATGATCTTAATATACTTTTTTGAATCAGAAGAATACTGAGGAATTGGACCAGCCTGTCTTTGACATGGTACCACAAGCAGTAGAAGATGCACCATCTAACAGATCATTATTCCATCTCTGCCCTTTAAAAACAAAATAAGGTGGTATCTGTGTGCCTAGTGCATTTCCACTTCCTATTGTTGTAGTTGCTGATCTACATGATGTTATGGCAGGGATTTTTGAACCGGTACCAACAACATATGGAGGTGAATGTTCTGTTAGAATTCCCTTTTCATCTACATTAAAGATGCATTCTGGTTTGTCTACAAGGTCATTTTCAGTCAGTACATTATGTAAGTTCTTGAAGTAGTCTGTAACAGCACTTTCAGTAGTTGCGGATGCCCGGTAATTTGTTAGGGAGCGTGGTTTTATAACCCTGAGCTCTGGCCAGCGATTACGAAATCCCTTAAAACACTTCACTGTTAAAGGTTTGTAAGTGATCTTTCTTTTTTTAAGATAAACTGCAAAATCATTTGCCTTGTCAACAACCTCTTGATTCGTTAAACCATACCCAGGGTCTGCCATTTCTTATATGTGTTTTAAGAGTTTTGCTTCCTCTTCATGAGATAGGAGAGGATTTGGTCCAGGTTTAAGTGTTTCGGGGTCAATTCGTCCCTTCACCCTATCTCTTAATGTGCTGTGTGGTACACCATACTGTCTGGCAGCCTGCTTGACAAGCACTCCTGTTTCCTTTACCAACAGGTATGCATTAAACAATGCTGATGGAGAGAATGGCTGTTTTCTTCTGATCCTTTTCTGAGGATTAGACTGAAAAGGAAAAAAAAGATAAAATTTGTTGACTTTAACACCCACCTTCAATATGTATGCAATGAGATAAAAGCGTGGAAGACATCAGGTGAACTGCATTGTAATTAGCGCATCACGAGGTTATGTTATGGCCACGTGACTTTGTATGACAGCCGAAGTGACTGTTTTTTATCGATAAAAAGTAATAAGTTTTTATATGGATTATCAATAGAGAATGAATAAATATGCACTAATTACCTGTTTTTTTCCGCATTTTGACATTTGACAGCTATGTGCGTAACTATCGTAAACAGGAGCACCGATCCGCATAAAATGATGACGTCATACGTAAATACACACAAAATGGCGCGTGTTTTTTTGTAAGGTTCGGGAATATGTGAGGTTCGAGAACAGGTACTTTTGTGATACATGGTAATACAGGAGAGATGAAGCACTACATCTGCCTTATACAGACACAGATCGGAACGAACAGGTCCGCAAACGGTTGAAATGCACGCGGTGGGAAGTCTTATTCTTACATAGAAGCAGAATAATAGTAATATGAAACAACAAAAGAAAGATGTGTAAGGCCGGGGGTTTTAACCAAATTCAGTCCCCATGATTCTCAAGTAAACACTCTTTGATTGCCCGAAGTCGAAAGAAAAACAGTTTGTACTGTATTAATACATCTATATTAAAAAGGAAATATCATTGTTTTACAGTACTCTAACAAGGTTAGTTACAGTGCAAATCAAAACTGTATAAATGACAATGGAGATTTTTTTTTCATATTTGTATTAACAGGACGACGCCGGTAGGTGTCGCCAGTCTCATTGGCAAGACGATAGCAGGGACGTCAGATGTCGAGGGAACTTTCCGGAAGTTGGGGATGTACATCTTGTGTGTGATGATTTCTCTCGTGCTCTGGAGTTTAATCTCCGTAGCGTTACTATACATCTTTTTGAGGAGGAAGAACCCTTTTCGGTTCTTGGTCACCTTTATCCCTTCCGCCACAATTGTGTTCGCTACCGGAAGCACGTGAGTATAATGGCGGCAAATTTAGTTCAGGCCATTGACTTCTGTCGTCATCTAGGGGATTTTACGACAGTAGGGGCAGACGTTTATCACTATGCTGGTCTGTAAATGGCTTTATCATGTACACGTTCTTGTAAAGTTTATACAGTACATAAGATTAGTAGATTAGTTTATCAGATTTATAACAAAGACAGTAAAAGGAGGGTAGCTATTTCTAAATGCACGTTGTATATCTTATCTTTTTTATTAAAGGATGATGGCATTACCAGAGAACTTCTACTGTTTGGAACATAAGAATGGCGTGGACAAGCGGGTTTCTCGATTCGTAGCGCCCCTAGCGGCGACCATCGGCCGGGGAGGTAGCGCCGCCTACATAGCGGCCTCGTGCATCTTCATCATGCAGATGGTGAACATGGACGCAGACTTGGTTAACGTATTCCTTGTCATGTAGGTCAATTGTAAACATATTAATTTGATGTAGATCGGATTCAATCCGATATCGTGTGTATTCTTCCACTGGTATTGATACAGCTGAAACTGGAAGTCAAATTTCGCTGATGGGTGGATGGGTGTTGTTATGTAGGGCAACCAAACTTTAGTTTATATCTTTATACACGTACACATTCTTTAAAATATGAATGACTTTGATAGGTGATATGTGTTGGAAATCAGAATAAGTAAGACAGATTTCAAATTAGTTCTTTGGTTATTTTATAATTCGATACTTACCAATGGCCGGTCCAGCCTCATATAAGAAGGGCGATAATGGCTGATGCTGTCGAATTCTCGTCTTGACATGATTGTAGCAGCTGGTTGATGTAGTGTCTTATGTAAGCCTGGGTGGTGCATCCTGTGGTCTTTATGGAAGCATCGTGGACGAGATCACTTCATTTCAGCACTTGCTTTAAGCAAAGCATTATCAACATTAATTGACTTGAATTCCAACAATCATACTAAGCGCTAAGTAAGGCTAAATACTTAAGGGCACCTTACAATATGATTGTTCCTATAATAAAAAAAAACATTACTTAGCAAATAATGTCCGATATCAAATTTAATTTAAAAAAAGTGATGTTGATGAATATTTCGTAAAACAAGAAACGTGAAATGTGTTTTTATTTAATTTAAAAATTCAAGTTTTACTTAGCTCTTAGTTTTGTTAGTGAATCTGGGGCCAGCTTGCGGCAGGGAAGTAATTATTCAGTTGGTACCCTGTTTCAGCATCCTGACGTGGACATCAGCCCTTGCCATCCCCGCTGTGTCGGGAGCCAGCCTGGTCACTGTCCTAATCCTGTTAACAGCCCTTAACATTCCGGGGGAATCGGCAGCCATGTTGTTTGCCTTGGAATTCTTTTTGTAAGTTGAATTTTATATTAAAATAGCTTACGAAAGTACTAAATGTGTTCAAGAACATCTTCTAGGTTAAAAAGATAAAATGTGAGACTATTTTATCCAGTTCACCTTGATTTATTCATTCTTATTTGCAAACAGAACAGTAAGTTTCATCGCCTACGCAGACTATGGATGTTCCGGATAATTCTTCAAGTTACCTTATTCAGTTATCTCCCTTGAGCACCACTTTCATATAGGACAACTGTTAAACTTGAACTTGGTGTTTATGCCCGTTCAAAATTGATACCCGTCAGAACTCTTCCGACCGAATGCAATGACTGGGCAAAGCTGATTGGTGGTTTCGTGTTGTTTGTTGTTGTTGTTTTCTTTTCCTTACTGTACCTGCTTCTTACCAGATAAATAAGACAAGGCTAACAAAAGATAACTTTGTATGCAACTGAAATCATTGTAGGTAAAATTTATCATTATCACTATCTATGAAGCCAGAGAACATCTCACTATCATCTATGGTTATTTGTGTATTTTGTTCTCATGTAGGGACCGCACGCGGACCGTGGTGAATCTGATAATCCAGTTGACAGGAGTTGTGTTTACCTTCCGATATTGTGATTCTTCCCTCTCCATGGAACCAACACCCGACGGCGGCGGCGGCAATATTTCGAAAGGAAAAATGTATGTGCCTAGACCAGACAGGGATAATGTGCCAATGATTCTGGAACCAGAAAGTGTGTAAAATGACCAATAAAATGATACTACTCAAGTTTGCTAAGCATCAAATAAATCTGTTGTTAAATTAGTCATACTTATGATACATTTTGGATATAATATGTAGTATAATATGGGTATTATTGGATAGTTTGTTTGTATAATGTCTGTTTATACTATTGTGGAGTTACAGTCCTGTCAACTTGTGATAACGTCTCACGTCATATTTGTGTGTTATTTTAACCGTATTTGACGATGTGATTGTGTGAGAGAGAGAGTGATCACTTTAAGCATGAATTTCTCCATCTTTTTCAAATCTGGCATGAGCTACTCTTACCTGCCACACAGAGTTTTCCTTCTAAAATTCCTTACATAAGTAAATCACTCTCTGCCTGGTTCCCATCCAGTAAACATCAAGTGTCTTCAGTGTAAACTTGCATTTTATGTTTAATGCTGGTTGTCAATATTTTAACTTAAGAGGACTTTTCGAGAATCCTGTTTGCAATCATAAACTTTTTACTTGATCTTCATGAATTCCCATGTGAAAATAAACTGTTGAAGAAGGAACCCTAGCTCGTATCCCGGTTACAAATGGCGCCGAACGTGGGACATGTTTACAAGTTTTTAGTGTTTACATTAGATCTAGCTCATACACAAAAACTTCATTCATTTATTACCTAAATCGTTTAATACACATAAAATTAAAATTTATAAAAAGACTTATCACCTTTTTATTATCCTAAATTAAACGTTACACAGATAGACTTTTAGCGCTAAGCAGTGTTTACCGGGCGCCGCCGAAATGGATGTAATCTTTCCGGGAGAATTTTCAGACGTAGAATTCAGCATTTCTGCTTACATTTATTTATACTCAATTTGAAACGACATATTTACTCAAAAGTATATATATAAACTGATCTATTTTTGTTCGGTTTCACCTATGTTCTGACATTACAAAATGTAAGGTCTAGCGCCAAATCCCTGTTGAGTATGCGAGTAGATAAATGGCTACAGATATATTTTGAAATGATTTTCGATATAAAACACAAATACTCGTATGTATACCTGTTAAAAATATGGAAAGGAAAACTACATGTTTTTTAAAATCTAAGTTTAACTCACAAAATAAAATAGTGCGTCATAAGTTTTAAAGTACGCTGGCAACATTGTAAAAGCTTTATTGGTATAAGGGAGGTAATTCGTGTTTTATTATTTGATATACATATTGCTGCAGTGACTGCCATTGTGTCTAGACAGGTTGATTAAAGCATATAATCATAGATGGTGTTTGTTCTCCTAAAACCGATAAGTTCATATTAATAAGGCTCTCAGTCAGATTGGTTCACAACAATTGTCAATGTCTATTATATTTGATCTTTGGCGGGAAATTAAGCTCAGGTGCCTATAACTGACCAGTGAGTAGCTTGCAAGACATAAGTTTTAAAAAACAACCGGTAAGATTGATGAAGACAGCTGTCACAAAGGCCTTTCTATGGTAGCATATTTGCTGCCAGCCACTTATCCAATAAGCTATGTCGAAACTTTTCTGAAAAATTGTCACATATTCAATTGGTATGGTGGCATATTTGCTGCCAGCCACTTATCCACTTAGCTATGTCGAAACTTTTCTGAAAAATTGTCACATATTCACTTAGTATGGTGGCATATTTGCTGCCAGCCACTTATCCACTTAGCTATGTCGAAACTTTTCTGAAAAATTGTCACATATTCAATTAGTATGGTGGCATATTTGCTGCCAGCCACTTATCCACTTAGCTATGTCGAAACTTTTCTGAAATATTGTCACATATTCAATTAGTATCTGGCAAGTAGAAAATTTTCAAGTTATCTACTTAGGTATCTTAACAGGATTAAACTGTCGGTTGGTGCCAACTTCTGCCAATCACATATTCACTTAGATTAACTGGATATCATGCTTTTTTCCAGATAATTATGTGAAAAAAATGCTTGTTATCCACATAATTTTACTGACTAACTTGCAAAAAGGCGAGATATCCAGTTATCTTAAGTAAATATATGGCTAGCAGTAGTGGGCACAAACAGACAGTTTAGTCCTGTTAAGATACCCAAGTGGGTAACTTGAAAATTTTCTTCTTGCCAGATACTTACTGAATATGAGACATTTTTAAGAAAAGTTTCGACATAGCTATGTGGATAAGTTGCTGGCAGAAGTATGCCACCATACCTTTCAGATATGTGACATGCACATTCAGTGTTAAGTAGGTGAAATGCTCTGATCTGCCTCAAAAAATCAACATGTAATAGTAGCCCATCTTTTAAACTGCCAATTAAAAAGCAAATTATGGTGGTATATTTCTGCCAGCAACTTATCCACTTTATATTTTAATATCATAAGAATAAAGCAACTTCACAGCATATAGATTTATATGATTTAATACAATAAAATAGCATACATGTGATAAATACGAATATATGGTGGCATATTTCTGCCAGCCACTTATCCACTTAGCTATGTTGAAACTTTTCTGAAAAACTGTCACATATTCAGTTATTATCTGGCAAGTAGCAAATTTTCAAGTTATTTACTTAGGTATCTTAACAGGACTTAACTGTCTGTTAGTGCCCACTACTGCCAACCACATATTCACTTATTTGAACTGGATATCATGCCTTTTTCCAGATAATTATGTGAAAAAATGCTTGTTATCCACATAATTTAACTGACTAACTTGAGAAAAGTCGAGATAACCAGTTATCTTAAGTGAATATATGGCTGGCAGTAGTGGGCACTAAACAG
>CM037792.1:50283568-50333568 GCA_021229015.1 Solen grandis | reverse complement strand
TTCCGTGTCTCTGCTGAGAATGTGGCTGGTATCGGAAAACTCTCAGAGCCCACTAGTCCAACTAAGGCCAAGGATCCTTATGGTGAGTTTATGCAGATTATTTGTAAATGTCTTCATATTAACTTGCACACACGTTCAGTATCACCTCAGGCTTGTAATCACACAGAAAACACAGTATTCATTTAAGCCAATTAATTGTTTCAGATAATTTCTGAAAACTTTGATTTGTTGTCCTGTATCAAATAAAAGGAAAAGGAAAAATTAGTATTACATGTAATTTGATGGTAGAGGAAATAGATGAATAAAAGAAAGAATCAGAGTCAAACTTTATTGAAAAAATAAAATACATTTGCTTGATAACCTCATAAAACAAGTAAATCTGGATGCAGACAAACCAGATGCCCCTGGCAAGATCACTGTTGGAGATGTCACCGACGACTCTGTCAACCTTACCTGGACTCCACCCACTAAAGATGGCGGCAACGCTGTCAACAACTACGTCATTGAATACAAACCAACGTCATCAACAAAATGGCTGCAGGCCAACAAGGATATGAAGGTTCCTGACAACTCCTTCACAGTGAAAGATCTCATTGAGGGAGAGGTCTATGAGTTCCGTGTAGCTGCAGAAAACAAGGCTGGTGTCGGAAAATTCTCTGAAATTTCCGAAAGAGTCACAGTAAAAGCACCTATTGGTAAGTTGCAGTGCAATATTTTGCAAAAAAAAAATGCTGTTTTTCTGTTTATAACATTTCATTAGAAGAGAAATATTTGAATATGAGTAAATGGATTTCTTGAAAGCTACATTAACCCTTTCCCTCATAGAGGACACCATGAAAAGACCTATGTGAACAGCATAAAACCAGATCAGCCTGCAAGTAAGTCACAGGCTGATCAGGTTTTATGCTGTTCGCTGTACTGTCTGAGAAGATTAAAAAATTTTAGGTTTGAAATCTTCAGTTTTATATGAAAAACCAATTAAAATTCATTCTTCTAAAACTGTAAATCATTTTGATTGAGTATTTCAGGTTCAGAAAATAAATAGGCCAGTTTGTAATAGACAGGGTTAAAAGTGACTACTATACAACATAATTGTTTTCTCTTGGAACAGTTGGTGAAGCCCCATCAGTCTTGGAAGGACTACCGGATGTGTCAGTCCTGATGGGTGAGACTGCCTACATGGAGTGCAAGATCAGCGGTGAGCCAGTGCCAACCATTGCCTGGTTCAAGGACTCCAAGGAACTTCATGAGAACAAGAAATACTCATTTGACTACACCAACCTCGTGGCTTCCATCAAGATCAACGATGTCTCGGAGAGGGATGCAGCTAAGATCACTTGCGAGGCATCTAATGACCTTGGGTCTGTCAAGACCACAGGACAGCTTGAGGTTCAAGGTAATGATCACACACAGTTTGTGTTTATTATGTTTCATGTCTTCTCTCTAATGTTTATTTTATTTATTCAAATTAAGTGTAATTCTCAATAATGCTTTCTTTAGTCAAAAGGAAAATCCATGTATACTGAAAACTCAAGCTGAAGTAACATATATAATATGGTATTTAGTGCCATTTAGATAAGATATTCCTGATAATTATTGTTTATTTATATAAGAGAACATCTTTATTTTAAACATAATCAGTTAGATGGAAAATCAAATTAACTCTTCTCCAACCTACAGAAAAACCCAAACTGGAGTATGACAACAAATTCAAGGACTTGATCACACTTCATGCTGGTTCCACACTCAAAGTCCCAGTCAAGTTCACCGGCCTCCCCAAACCATCCATCTCCTGGATGAAGGAGGAGAAACCAATCCACTCCCATGGCAACCTGACTCTGGATGTCAGCGAGAGCATGACGACCTTGAGTCTGAAGAAGGTCACCAGAGAAGACGACGGTCTCTACATTGTCGTGGCAGAGAATGAAGTTGGCGAAGCCAATGCCAAGTTCGACATCGAAATTATCGGTACTTAGATTTTTGTTATTGTGTATTTTCTGTTCTTTAGATGAAGTTCAAAAAAGCCTATTTTTTCTGTTATATCCAGTTAATTCAGCCAATTTGTTTTCATTGATAAAGCAAGATTCTAGAAACAGAGTAAAATATAGACAAAAATTACACTCGTAAAATGAAAAAAGAAATACTTCTTTAAAAAAATTTTTATTGAAATTTATAAAATGGGTTATCTTAAGTTTTTAATAAAAAAGAAATTCTTGTTCTTACAGATGTTCCTAGTAAGCCTGTCTCACTGGACATTGATGAGGTCACACGTGAGAGCATCTCTTTGTCATGGCAACCACCTAAAGATGATGGCGGATCAGACGTCCTTTCCTACATTCTCGAGAGACGTGACCAAGGTCGTTCCATGTGGATGAAGGTCACAACAGTTGACGGAAATGTTGATACTTACACTGTCAAGGACTTGATTGAAAAGAAGGAATACTTCTTCCGCGTGTCAGCTAAGAATGAAGTGGGAATTTCCGAACCTTGTGAACTTCCAACAGCTGCCGTACCCAAGAGTGCTTTTGGTAGGTCTCACAGAGTTACCTCCCTGTTTGGCAGATGATACCAGAATGATCTCCCCTTTTGACAAAGCACGCTGGAGTTATCAACCTTTGTTTTTTATGCATTTTTGAAAACATTACAAAAACTAACATGCCCAGGAATGCTTTAATACATCTTACTACCTTTTGTTTTGTTGACTGTTTATGTGTTATCTATAGTAGAAAGTGTTATTAAGACAAAATAGTGCATGACTTAATAGTCTTAAAAGGAATAAATGAAGGATCAAAAATATTACATTTTGTAATGAGCATGTGTACTTTTAAACCAAAATTTGGCTCCAGTGATGTCTATAGACAAGAAGGTTTGCTTGATCATGTTACAGTCTTGAAGATGACATAAATTATGGAATGCATGTATTTTATGTTCATTTTTGGTTCACTTACATCTTTTGTGTAGTTGATTGTTAAACAAACTCCCTTTTGTTTTGTTTGTTACTATTAATTTTTGCTCCTTGTCATGCTATTTTGTTTTTGTGTTTGTTTTTATCCATATAGTGTTCAGAATGCACATTAGGACATGTTTCTTTCATTGTGTGTGAAGCATGATAAATTTCCTTGAAAAATATTTTTTCTAAATAGGTTATGATAACTGTTACAATAAGCATAGGATCTTCATGAAAAATATATCTTGTGGAAATTTAGAGATAGAAGTCCGTCTGAACATGAAATGGCTTTTCTAGTTAAGAGAAATGCTAGGAAGTTTCCCATAAGACCAGGCTTCATTTTCTAAAAGAAAATGATGTTAGAATTTAAATTTATTATATATTTTGTTTTTTTTTAAATTAAAAAAAGTACTAGAAAGAAAAAATGTAAATATTTCACATTTTTCAATTTGGATATATTTTCTCGAATTTGTTTCTTTTAAATAAAGATGTTTTGGATTTCTTTGTGAGTTTTCTGATTATAATTGAGGAATATTAATATTATATGAATTAAGGGAATAAGAGAGTTGCCACTTGAGTACTGTGTACAGAATAACAGAAAACATTTTCTTATTAATCTGCAAAATGTTAAGAACATTTAAAGACACATACATTAAGTATGAAAAGAAACAATACATTCTTACATAATCATAATGCCAATGTTAGGTTTATCTTTTCTTTTTTTTAAGAAACCAAGGTGATATTGAAATAGAATAAGTCTTAAAAACCAGAATACATTATGTCATGCATCATGTACATAAAACTCATGTGAGATCAAATCTCTCCAACACAATCATGCCAGTCTGCTCGTTCATCCATTGCACACTACTCTAGATTGGTCAGATTATATGATTATATACAAATAAGGACAATAACCTTAAAATTTCATTAAAATTTGTTATAATTTGTATCTTTTTTTCATTTTAGCGATTTTTTTTTTCTAATTATCAAAAATGTTTATTGTTATAAAGTTCAATTGAATCAATAATATCTAATTGGTGCAGGTGTACTAATGATATTTATAGGATTTGTCTCCCCTTGTTGAAGTTGGTTTAAATTCTAATTTTAAACATAAATAGGTGGATTAAGGAACAAAGTTAAGTTTGTCAATACATAAGTATATAAGTACATGCTTTTAAATGTACATGGTATTAATTATAACAAGAAGTGATATGCATATACACACATATATAAATACATTTTATATTATGAATAGTTTACATATTGCTTTTATCTCATGCCATTCCAATCAGATCAGACAACATTCCATGTAACTTTTGAACTATTATGAAATGTTTAACTATTTAATATAAACAATTACTTTAAACGTCCAGAATATAGAATGTTATCATTGAAGATTTAATTTTATGAATATTGATAAATGTTATTAAACTATATGCAAGTATATATAATGTGATATATGGGTGTACCTTATTGTTTGTTAAATCTTTAGAACATTATTAGAATAGAGCTTTTGCTATTAATACATTTATGATATTTTATAAACAAGTATTACTCTAGGTAGTGTATTTTCGTACTTATTCATATATTTGAATAAAATACAATATGAATGAAAAATTGATATTTAATCATTGTTTTTTCTTTAATACCAATGCAACATTTTCTTTCCTAAACACAGAAGAAAATGGCCTTTAAAAATAGAATGGAATAGAAAATATCATGGCTGCAGTACATGTATGGTAATTCTGAAAACTGCACATGAAAAAAAAATAGAATCTGATCAAAAAAATTTATATCAATTGATTTAGAAAAAAAACTATAAAGTGTGGAAGGAGAAAAAATATACAAGATAATTAGAAAACCAGAACTGAAATGAACCTTTCAAACTGAAAAGATCACATGATATTCCCGTGTATCTATTGGACACTACGGTAATCTAATTTGAATATACGGTCAACATTGAAAAAGTCACATGACATCCCAGTTTAGCTATTGCATGGACAGTATATATTTGTAAACAAATAAACATTGAAAAGGTCACATGTGTAGCTATTGGACAGTATGGTAATCTAATTTGAATATATTCGTAAAACATTGTTAAGGCATGGAAGCATAAGAGTATGAAAGCATGGTACAGGTTTCTGACAGAGGGGCAGTGGTTGCATGGACTGAGCCCTTGGCTGCATGTTTATGTCACATGATGTGTCACATGGTCTTACATCCAGGCGTGCATGATAGATAAATTATCCAGGGTAAGTTTGTGATGATACGTAACTCTTTACCACTCCTGTATGTATCATTTTTATCACATGATATCATAATGCAGTGATTGGATAATCAGATACTTTAACTTGAATATATTTATGAACATTATAAAAGTCTGTTTTTTGACTTTAGAAGAGCCAAATCTGACAGATCGTGTCAGTAAAGACGGGTTTTACATTACTGAATGAAATTCCATAGATATTAATGAGAAGTGAACAATATAAAACCTGATCAGCTTGTCATTATTTTTGCAGGCTGATTAACCCTTTCCCTCATATAGACTCATTTTGACGCACTCAATAGGTACCACATAAAGCCTGATCTGCAGAAAACCACAGTTTAACCTTACCAAATTTAATTATAAAATCCTCATTTCCAGACCACTGAGGAGCAGCGAACAGCATAAAACCTGATCAGCCTGCGAGTTACTCGCAGGCTGATCTGGTTTTATGCTGTTCGCATAGGTCTTTTCATGGTATCCTCTATGAGGGAAAGGATTAAGTTTTATATGGTGGTTTAAAGTTTGATTATTTCAAGAAAATGACTTGGTTATTTTAAGATAATAATTAGTTTTAAAACATAAATTAAAAGTGAGAAAATCTTTCCAAATACAAATATTTTGCATAGGATAACATAGAATATCTTTTACTTTACAAATGTGGATAACTTAAAATCTTAGTAATCTAGTTGTGCGTCTTTGTAATACCTTATAATACATAATTATTCAAGTAAAAAAAAAAAAAAAAAATTTTCCAATGAAAGTTTGAATATTGAACACACAAGTATAAAAAGTGATATTTACAATATTATTTAAAAAATAATAAAAAAAAAAAAGGCATGGACATAGTGCTTCATTAAACTTGAGATTCTCTACCTCTTGTAGAAGGCCCCAAGTGCCCCAGTTGGGCCTCTTGAGATCTCTGACATCACGGCTGAGACTGTCACATTGTCATGGAAACCACCAGAGAAGGATGGTGGCTCCCCAGTCACCAAATACCTATTGAGAAATGTGACCCCAAACGCATGACCTGGGGAAAGGTCGCCGAGGTCGATAGCAAGACCTTGACCTACATTGTGCCGAAAATTGATTGAGGATCAGCCGTACCTGTTCAGAGTGTCGGCCATCAATGAGGAAGGACAAGGGAAACCACTCCAGGCTGACAAGGAAGTGAAACCAAAGAAACCAGCCAGTAAGTATACAGGGAACCAATCAGGAAGTTTTATTTACAAATGAAACATTTTGATTGGCTGATTTCAAAACCCTATTATTATGAGTGGCTTGGTAACAGGATAATGTGACTCAGGGTATGTTATCTCGCCACATGTGTATGTTGTGATACTGCAGTGTCATAGTTCTATATCGGTCTCTAGTAGATATAGTTTCAAAATGTCTGAAATACTGTCAGTTGGACATAAAAACCAACAAACATTTCAACAGTTACAGTATTAAACCAATATATTGACATATGAAATTCAACAAAATGCCTTTGGATAAAGAGGGTTTCTTTTAATTATTACATCAAAGCACACACAAACACACACGATTTCCATTTAGATCATTTCTGTCAAAATAAGAACCCAAACAAAGTTAAAAGCAGAGAAAATAAACATCCAAGATAGAGTATTGCAGTGATTTTCAAAAATGGACATCTTCATTAAGGCAGGTTGATTTAAAGATTGGTATGCCCTTCTTTCTATACATTGATACATTTGATTGGCAATGTTCTTCAGATCAACCTGCAAATGCAAAGGCATTAATAATAGTTTAGAAGTCTCTCAACTAGATTAGCATGAAAACCCTTTTGTCAGTATTCATCATTTACTCAAAACTGTTCCCTGTGTGGTATTTTTGAGACAAGGGTGACATTAATACAGACTCAAAATATAACGTTTCCTCAACAGCTGTCCCAGGCAAACCAGCAGGAGAATTGACCTTCACCAAGCCAACTGAAGACTCCGTGACCTTGAACTGGTCAGCTCCAAAGAAGGATGGTGGGTCAAAGGTCACAGGTTACAAGGTTGAGATCTCAAAGGATGGTAAGAAGTGGAAGGACCTTGATACTCTTGACAAGGTCACAAACCAGTACCTGGTCAAGGATCTTGAAGTTGGAAAGGACTATTTCTTCAGGGTTTCTGCCCAGAATGAAGTCGGATTTGGGGACACCTTGAAATCACCTGTCTACACTCCAGTTAAACCAATTGGTATGTTTTCATCCTAAAAAACTAAAGGTTTCTTTGAACCACAGATAAAAAAGTAAATTATACCAGCGTAGTGATAATATGTTAGTCCTTCAAAGTGAGATCACTTTCTGATTTTTTGTGACATATTTGATATTCAGTTAATGTTAAAAAAATAATTCTGTAGATCAAACATCATCTGATATAGCTGTGTTGTTTAAAAATGCCTCCACTTCACAAAGTGAACACATTGCTTGGTCTTACCATGTCTCATTAAGAGCTCAACATCTTTTTCATTTTGTTCATATCTCTCATCACTTTCCATCAGCGGTTTTCAAAACATATGTAATATTTAACTTACAGATGTACCAAGCAAACCAGAATCTATCGAAGTCACTGATGTCCAACGCACCTCTGCCACAATCAAATGGACTCCACCCACCAAGGATGGTGGCTCCCCCATTACCGGCTACGTCATTGAAAAGCGCGACATGAAGAGGCCCACATGGACCTCTGCGGGCAAAGCTTACAAGGACACCAAGGAGATAACTGTTGATAACCTCCTTGAAGGCTCAGAGTATCTGTTCAGAGTGATTGCTGAGAACAAGAAGGGCCCAAGTGAACCATGTGAGATGACGACACCGGTCACAGCCAAGAGTCCATTCGGTAGGTTTATTTGCTCATTGTCATAGCAACAGTGAATACTACACATAAAGCGCAATAGAATATTTTATACACTTTTGCGTTATATAAATGTATTTGCATTTGTATGACTAAGATTCATACAGTTCAATGAACAGCTTTAATTTTCTCGTTGTATTCAGACTATAAACTGCTATAAGATAACTAAAACTAGTGAAATGAAGTGAGAAATATGAAGAAAATCATTACTCACTTAAAATATGTTGCCCAACTTGTTTCTTAATATGAAAATTCTTACTGCAATTTTGTTTTTGTATTTACTCTAACAGAGAAGCCATCTGAGCCAGTTGGACCAATACTGTTTGAGAATATTACCCACAATGCTGTGGACCTTACATGGCAGCCACCAGAATCTGATGGCGGTGCACCAATCAAGAACTACACCATCGAGTACCGACCAATCAACCGCATGTCATGGAGCCGAGCTGGAAGCGTGGAGGGAACCGCAACAACTTTCACCGCAACTGGACTCCAGGAAGGCACCGACTATCTGTTCAGAGTTGTCGCCAATAATTCCGAGGGTGCTAGCAAACCTCTGGAATCTGAGAGCATCATTAAACCAAAGAAACAGATCAGTAAGTTCTTTCTGTTTTAATTTTATTTTCTAATAGTAAACCCCTCATTTATTTAAAAATCTGTTTAATTTTTGATTACATCAATTGATATCTTGCCTTAGAATATTTGAAAGTTTATGAGGTAATTTTGTACGAACATTTTTTTCTTAATATGACCATGGTAGTATCAGGAATAATAAAGCTAAAAAAAAGTTCATATAATTAAATCATAGATTTATTACAAGTCATATAATCCTACATTTATAATATATCAATACTTATATTCTGTGATTAATGAATTATGGGATGAACGCATTCAAAACCTTTTTCTTTGACATTACCAGAGGTCCCAAGCAAACCAAAGGACTTTGATGTTGTCAAAGTGGACAAAGACTCTGTTACACTGGAATGGAAACTTCCATCTGATGATGGCGGAGAAAAACCAACTGCATTCATCGTCAGAAAACGTGAGGCCAAGAGCGACGATTGGGTTGATGTTGCCACTTTGAAGCCTAAAGAGCTCATCTACAAGGTCACTGACCTTCCTGAACAGATGTTCTTCTTCTCTGTTGCTGCTGAAAATTCCGCCGGTGTCGGTCCAGCGGCAGAAACCAGAAAGGCCGTCAAACCAGAATATCCTCAAGGTCCACCTAGCATTCCGATCGGTCCATTGACTGCATCTGATATTGACGGAACTGAACTGACATTGTCATGGCAACCACCAGAGCATGATGGTGGTTCCCCGGTGACTGGATACTTCATCGAGAAGCGTGAGGGCAGGAAACAGTTCTGGGGCAAGGCAGCTAAAGCTGAAGGCCCTGCTACCAAGTTCCATGTGAAAGATCTCACTGAGGGAAATGAATACTTGTTCAGAGTATCAGCTGAAAACAGGCACGGTACCAGCAAACCTCTCGAGATGGAAGAGACGGTGAAACCCAAGAGCACTGCCAGTAAGTCGTGGAATATTTTGTACTCATTATATGTATAAGTTTAAGAGCAAATTCTTGACTTTCCTATGATTATCAATATCTTTGAAATATAAGAAAGGTCGCCTTTTGTAGTTTTAAAATTCCTCATAACCATTTGCAAGTTGTTCACAGTTTCAGTATGTTATGTAGTCTGGTTCCCAGTTGTCCTCAAGATTACAGATAATATAATGTAAGAGGAAGGTACTCCAGCCAAGAACCAGACAATGAAAAATATTGGAATATGCATATTAAAAAAATACTGATATTCCTTTGTCAGACAGAAGTTTTCCTGCATACTTGGTGTAAAATCTTTATAAGTTACTCCAAGTTTTTTTGTGAATTGATTTTTAAATCATTAATATAAAATCATCTTTTTGAATTAAATGCAATCATTGTTCAATTGCAAAACTGCAGTAGTTAAATGGAGAATAATTAGGAAAAAAATATTTGTATCATAATTCATTTTTCACAAGTGATTGCACTATCTTTCAGCTGAACCAGAACAGCCAGTTGGACCAATCAAATATTCAGACCTCACATCCGAATCCGTCACCTTATCTTGGTCACCACCAAGCAGTGATGGTGGCTCTCCCATCACCGGCTACACTATTGAGTTCCGAGACAAACGTCGCACCTCATGGCAGAAAGCCGGATCGGCTGATAAGGACCAGACCACATGGACACAGCGTAGACTTATTGAGGATACCGAATATGTGTTCAGGGTCATGGCAGTCAATGCTAGAGGCGAGAGCAAACCTCTGGAAGCTGATGAGTTTGTGAAACCAACCAAACCATTGGGTACGTTTTTATGATGGCTTCACATTAACGGTTTATGTGAGTCGATGTTAATCCTGAAGTCTTTATATGATTTAATGACTTATAGTAAATATCATAATTATGTAATCTGAATAATGAATTAAAATATTCTTGCTGTACTTGTATTCAGTGAATACTGTTTAAGATGGGTTCATTTGTGATTAATTTTAAATATTTCTCAACATAAAAAATATGAAATTTCAAATCACTATATGGGGTAGTGTTTGAGACTATTGGAGAGATGTAGATTAGACAAAGTTTTATTTTTCTAAATTCAGCTGCCCCAGAGAAGCCATCAGACATTAAGGTGCGTGATACCAAGGAGACCAGTGTAACCTTGACCTGGAAACAGCCCAAGAATGACGGAGGGTCAAAGGTCACAGCTTACCATATCAAGATGAAGGTTGGAGATGGGGAATGGACTGATGTGGCTTCAGTCAAGAGCTTTGACACTGAATACACCATCAAGGGACTCGAACCTGAGAAGAAGTATTTCTTCAGTGTTGTTGCCGAGAACAAAATCGGACTTAGTGATGCCATGGAAACTACATCGGCTACCATCCTTAAGAAAAAGGTGGTTGCACCATCTGCCCCAGTTGGACCAATCAAATTCTCTGACATTCAGCGCAGTTCTGTCACCATTGCTTGGAAGCCAAGTGAAAATGACGGTGGTTCTCCATTAACTGGATACTACATCGAAATGCGCGAGCTTCCGAAATCCTCATGGAACCGTGTAACATCGGTTGACGCAAATATTACGTCATACTGTGTGCAGAAACTGAAAGAACAGAAAGAATACATCTTCAGAGTCTTTGCTGAAAACAAGGTTGGAAAATCAGAACCCCTGGAGTCTGAAAGTGTCCTCATCAAATCTCCTTATGGTATATATGATTTACACCCTTATGCAGTATTTTGCATGTATTGGTTATGGGCAGATGACCATATATATGTATCATAAATGAAAGATATTCAAACCTGTATTAGTGTTCACCTCTGCTTTATATAGATCTTAATCTCCGAATAATACCCACCGCCAGTGAATGGTTAGTTTTCAGTTTCCATCAAGTGGCCTTTAATTGTATGTTTTACTATATATTTATTTTTTACTATGGTAACAAATTGATTTCTTCCCCCTACAGATGTGCCAGACACACCTAAAGGACCTGTTGAAGTATCAGACATCAAGAAAGACTCTGTCAAACTGTCCTGGAAAGCTCCAAGCAAAGATGGCGGAACACCAATCACAGGCTACGTTATCGAGCAACGTGACACTCGCAGGTCAACCTGGACCAAGTCTGGAACTGTCGACAAGGACACCACAACATTCACAGCTCAGAAACTTATTGAGGACAATGAATATGTGTTCAGAATTGTGGCTGAAAATGCTGAAGGCACCAGCAGCCCGCTGGAGTCCAGTCCTGTGAAGCCAACAAGTCCAAAGAGTAAGTTTGTTTAACTGTTTGGTATGGTGACGCTTGTATTTCTTGTCTTAAAAATTGACTTATTTTTATAAGTTGACTGCAACTTAATATGGATTCTTATAATGGACTTTTAAGTTTCATTTAAAATATTTGTATTTTATCTAATGGAAATAGAAGTACTTGTTTAATAGTCTATGGGACTTTCCAGTGTTTACACATGTACTCAAGTTGACATTAGTCATGCTTTTACTTTTCTTGCAGTGATCATTATTTTGTATGTGTACACATTATGTAAATACATGTATGTTTAGATCAACTTATGGTGAATAAGAAATTTTAATGTTAATTATGTAAAAAGAATAATGTTTAAAAAGTAAAGTTAATTGACAAATAACCTTGAACTTTCAGCTGTACCAGATGCACCAAGTAACCTCAGTGTGAAGGACAAAAAGGAGACAGTTGTGACCTTGACCTGGAAAGCACCAAAACAAGATGGCGGTGCTAAGGTTGAGTACTACCATATCCGCGTGAAAGAAGATGATGGTGAATGGAAAGAAGTGGCAAAGGTCAAGTCCTTTGACACGCAGTTCAAGGTCGAGAACTTGACCCCTGGAAAGTCCTATTACTTTAGTGTAACAGCTGAAAATACAGTGGGTGAAAGTGAAGCCATGGAAACCACTTCAGCCACCGTCCTGAAGAAGAAAGCAGGTTAGTATTAATTACTGGTTTTGAATTCTGTGACCTTGGTTACAAAATAATAAAAGTATTTCATGTAAGCAAATAGTTTGAAGTTATTTGTTGAGTACTTTTTAATTAAGTAAGAAAACACAAGGAATTTGTACTTTTTTCATCAAGTACAGAAAAGCACAAAGTTAATATTTTTTTCTATATAAATATGTAGCATACAAGGTGTGTATTTCTAAATGAGTACATTAAAGAACAAGGAGTACATAAGTTGTACAAGGAGTACATAATTGTACAAGGTATCTGTAGAGCACTGTTCTATTAAGGACACACAAAGCACAGGGTATATATAGAGTACTTTCTTACTTCCTATATGAAAACACAGCAATGAAGTATGTATTTCTCTTTCAATTTTGGTATAAGGAAGACATTTGTGTATGATTTTTCACTGTATAGTTTGACCCTTACATGACCTTGAACTTCATGATTTCTGTGCCAGTGAAACCATCTCCACCAGTTGGACCAATCGAATTCTCAAACATCCAGAGAACTTCTGTCACTGTCACCTGGAAACCCAGCGAAAATGACGGCGGGTCAAAGATCACTGACTATCTTCTTGAATCCAAGGAAGTTACAAGGTCAACCTGGTCTAAGGTTACCAAGACAACAGCAAGTGTGACAACTTACAGCGTACAGAACCTGAAGGACAGACAGGAGTATGTATTCAGAGTGTCAGCCATCAACGATATTGGACAATCAGATGCCCTTGTATCTGAATCTGTGACTCTGAAGTCTCCATATGGTGAGTCCTTCAGTCTTAGGAGAAAGATTATTATTTCTTTGTATTAATCAAATATAAAAGAGCAAGAATTTGAAAAAATTTTAGTTTGTGTGATTGTTTTTAAAATTTTGATTAGAACATAAAATCAGCTGTTGCTGTCACTAGAATGATGAATTGTAAGGTTAAAAGTTATCTGAATATATTAAGTGAAATTATTCAGTTACGCTTAATTGATCATGTTCAATGTTTATGGTTGATATTGCAGACAAGCCATCCAAACCAGTTGGACCCCTCAATGTCTCCGACGTTACAGAGAGCACTGCCAAGTTGTCATGGAAACCATCAGAATCTGACGGAGGCACACCCATCACTGGGTACATCATCGAATGTAAACAGGTTCTGGGCAAAACCTGGAAGAAAGTAAGTCCAATTTTAAAATCTAATTTTTTCAATATGTAGTTATATACAAGTGATGTATATTTAACTTTATTAATTTAATGTATTACTATTTAAAATTTTCTCAAATAAAATGTATATAAAATATGATACTATTTACTTTATAAAATGTTTATTGTATTTTCAGCTGAGCCAGGTATCTTCCACAACAACTGAGTACACTGCCGACAAATTAACGGTCGGTAATGACTACTTCTTCCGTGTTATGGCCGTAAATGCGGAAGGAGAGAGTGAACCATTACAGACAGATGAGGCTGTACTCATCCGGAAGAAGATCAGTAAGATATCATTATTAATAGTAGTTATAGCATTATGTGACGTTTTTGTTACCATGTGATATTTTTTACTGCTAACTCTCATATATCTAAAAATAGATTTTTTATTATTATCATTTTTGTTGTTATGATTATTAATTATTACAGTAACAGTATGTATTCAGTCATGTTAAAAACTCTTATTCATATTATGACGAAATTTGTAATGTTACCATGTGATATTTTTTACTGCTAACCTTCGCTCCTGTCTAAAAATAGATAAATTTGTCATTAAACTATATTTAAGTTTATACCTTCAAACATTTGGCAGTCATACAGAATAGAAATCATAAACATACAAGACCACCAGGAAATGATTGTCAATTTGAATAAGTTTTTGTTTGGGACAGATAATTGAATGTTAGACAAGAGAATGAAAACACATGCACTGATTTTACTTACAGATGTGCCAGATGCCCCAGCATCCATTGAAGTGACCAAGATCACCCAGGACTATGCTGACCTCAAATGGAAAGCTCCCAAGGAAGACGGTGGTTCCAAGATCACCGGTTACCTTGTCTATAAGACCACGACCCCAGGGGATTGGAATGAGGTCGGAAAAACAATGGCATTCGATGATACATTCACTGTCAAGAATCTGAAGGAAGGCAAGGAGTACTACTTCGGAGTGGCCGCTGTGAACGAGGCTGGCGTTGGTCCAGTGTGCGGTTTAGACACTCCTGTCATGGCAGAGAAACCAAAAGGTGAGCTGAATTCTCCTGTCTGTTTAAAATATGAATCTATTGTTATCTTTATCTATTGATCTTTCACCCCTGTTTTTTTTTTCTTAACTTTATTTTTTATATTTTTACACCAAAAACAAGATGATTGTGCTAAGGTTGAGTACTACCGTATCTGTGTCAAAGAAAATGATGGCGAATGGATTTATTTCAAAGATAGCAACACATCATAATTATCATAAAATCATGACATTAATATTTTTATTATTATCATGTTTTTATTATTATCATAATCATCATCATCATCATCATCATCGTAGTAACTTTCTTTTTTGTTGTCACAGAACGCCCATCTGTGCCGCAAGCTCCAATGGAAACCAGTGACATCACAAAATCCAGCATCACATTGTCATGGAAACCCAGCAAGTCTGATGGTGGTTCACCAATCACTGCATACGTGGTGGAATTCAGAGAGACCTGGAAATCCAAATGGAACGAGTGCGGAAAGACTGGTCCAGATTCACAGACTTTTGTCGCCAGTGGACTTAAAGACGGAGAGGACTACTTCTTCAGAGTCTGCGCTGAAAATGCTGTCGGAAAGTCCGACTTCCTTGAGCTTCCAAAGCCTGTTAAGGCTGAAACACCAAAGAGTAAGCTATCTTTTTATCCAAATGTTGAAGAACTGGTATTTAAATCATTAATGATTTTGCTTAAATAATTAGTATAAGTTGTAAGAACTTGTTTTCCAGTTGAGGTAAAATGAATGAGTTTAAATAACGCTGAGTAACAAGCAAATTACCCTTGTTTACAGTCTTCAGTTTTCATTTGTTCCAAATGAACACATACTTTTCATGCATTCCTATGATATTCATGATCTGAAATTATATTTTGCGTTTTTTTTCTGAAAATTTTCTATTTTAACTCTTTCTTTTTTTAAACATTAGCTGTGCCAAGTCCACCAGAAAATGTCCGTGTTCCACGTGTCCAGAATAATGTGGCATACATCGAATGGAAAGCACCAAAAGAAAACGGTGGGTCCAAGATCAAGAACTACCATGTCTACAGAAAATACGAGGGCACCGAGGAGTGGAAGAAATCGGACGTCACAGACTCGTACAAACTCTCAACGGAAGTGAAGAACCTGAAGCTGGATTCAAGATACATCATGGCTGTGACCGCTGAGAATGAGATTGGAGAAAGTGAGAAGAGTATGGCCAGCGAGACGGTTGTGATCACACGGCCTCTCGGTAAGAAAAACCTAAGTTGAAAAGGGGGCATAACTGTTTAAAAGTGAATTCATGAGATACTGCCCTGCAGATATTGTTTTCAACATTGAAAGTAGAGTACTATTGTAGAATAAATTTGAAATGGGGAATTTAATTCATGTATGGAAATATAAAAGGAATAATCTGTACAATGATAAAGGATTAATGTTTATGATACAGAATAAATTTTTATTGTAGTGTTGTTAAGAAAAAAAACAACACATTTTTTTAACAGTTTGTTTGCAGAGTAATATAAATATTACAGGGGTAGGAATTCCTTTCTCTGATAGTTATATTTACATATGAAATCTTATTTTAGATGTGCCTACAACCCCTGTCGGTCCAGTTGAGTACTCCAACATCCAGAAAACAGCTGTCACCATCGGCTTCAAGCGCAGCAAGTCCCACGGAGGCTCTCCCATCACGCACTATACCGTTGACCTCAAGGAACGTTATGCTCGCATGTGGCGAAAAGTATGTGAGGTTCGCGCGGATGATGTCCCAATGGAACAACTTGAACTGTCAACAGAACTGACTGGTTTGACCACTGGCACTGACTATATTGTCCAGATTCGGGCAGTCAACTCAGTCGGGGCATCCAAGCCTCTGGAATCTGACAAACCATTCACACCAAAGAGCCCATACAGTAAGTGAAATGTTCTGACTCATTTGAATACTATACAGTTCAAAGAAAATATAACAAAAGTCCACATGGCAATGTTTGTTGGTAAATTCTGTTGTTATCTGACAAAAGGTCATGCCCCTCAGATCTATCCACTCACAATATTTACACTGTATTAATATCAGTTGTGGCAATGCTTTTTTATTAACCCTTTCCCTCATAGAGGAAACCATGAAAAGACCTATGCGAACAGCATAAAACCAGATCAGCCTGCGAGGATCAGGTTTTATGCTGTTCGCTGATCCTCAGTGGTCTGGAAATGAGGATTTTGTAATTAAATTTGGTAAGGTTTAACTGTGGTTTTCTGCAGATCAGGCTTTATGTGGTACCTATTGAGTGCGTCAAAATGAGTCTATATGAGGGAAGGGGTTAAGATTGATAAAGATAGTGTAATTATTTTTATCCGTATTTAAAACTGCCCTTCAATTCATATGAAAATAAAAAGAAAAAAAAAGAGGAAGATATGTTAATAATAATTATGTTTATGAAAAGTCCAGTCAATTAATTCTATTTTTCTACCTTTCTAGCTGCTCCCATGGCACCCAGAGACCTCAAGGTCAAGGATGTGACCTCAAGCAGTGCAACCTTGACCTGGAAAGCACCTGAAAAAGACGGAGGTGCTCCAATTACTGCCTACCACATTGAGCGCAAAGAGAAATCTTACGGAACCTGGAGGTCCGAGACGAAGACATCAGAGTCTACGCTGACCATTGAGGTCAAGAATTTGTCCGTCGGTGTGGACTACTTCTTCCGTGTATGTGCTGAGAATTCAGAGGGCAAAGGTGACTTTGTTGAAACCAAGGACGCCACCAAGCCTGAAAAGGAAAAGAGTAAGTCACGATATTTAAATAATTCTCACCCTTGTATAAAAAATACGCACTTGTAGCATTGCATTATAAAACAAGATATACAATCAAAACATATACATTTAACTCTTCTTTTTTATATTGTGAATTACATTATTTTGAAAATAATATTTAAAGTAAATGAAATAATTACAATGCATGATTATTTTTTTCTAATTTAAAGCTGTGCCCGACCAGCCAAATGGACCTATCGTGTTCAAGGACATTGAGCCAACTAGTCTGATTATGGAGTGGGCCCAACCCAAGAGCGATGGTGGATCAAAGATCACTGGATACAAGGTGCAGATAACAATGGACCAGTCCGTCTGGACTGATATCACAATCACCGAGAGGACGAAGTACAAGGTGACCAATCTGACCACTGACCAGTCCTATCACTTCCGTGTTTACGCGGTCAATGCAGTTGGAGAGAGCAAGCCTCTGGTGTCAGATGAAGTCATCTGCAAGAAACCAAAGAGTAAGAATTTTTCATTTCATTTGTTTTTTTTTCTTAACGGCAAATTTAAGCGAGTTTTCAGATATTTTTTGTTTACTGCATGTATAATGAATGTATGACTTTAAGGCAAGCTTTGCAATAATAAGATAATACTAAAATATATTATTACTTTATTCTATAGGCAAACCCAGTCCACCAAATCAGCCATTTGTTGCCGACAAAATCACCAAGGACTCATGCGAGTTGTCATGGAAACAGCCTGATGATGATGGAGGTGCTCCAATCACAAACTACATCATCGAGAAGCGTGAGAAAATGGCCTCTCGCTGGAGTCGTGTTGTCAAGACAACAGATGACAGCACCACTATTGTTGCTAAGAATCTGTCGACAGGCTCGGAGCTTTTCTTCAGAGTATCAGCTGAAAACAAGATTGGCGTCAGTGAACCTCTTGAGATGACCAAGACAGTCGAGATCAAAAGCCCGTATGGTAAGTTTTCATGTCATGGGGTATTTCCTATCTATATACAAGTTAGGAAAATATATTTTCAGCAATTGTTTGTTTTATTATCACAATGATAATTATCACATTTTAGGATAGTTTTTGTAACTTTACTTTTGAAAATAACATTTTTGTTAAAAAAAATGAAAGATTTAAACCCTAGAAATAGAAAATATTTGCTTTATTTTGATATAGAATTAATTTAACTTGTACACTTAATTAGATTATTTACAATATGTTGGCAAATCCTTATTATAGATGTTCCATCACCTCCTCGAGGACCACTGGAATTCTCCGACATTACCGAGAACAGTTGCGAGTTGTCATGGAAACCACCACAGAAAGATGGCGGAATGCCCATCACCGAATACATCGTGGAGGTCAGAGAATCTCGCAGAAGCATGTGGTCTGAAGCTGGACGCACAAATGGAAAGACAACTACGTTCTCGGCCAAGAAGTTGGTCGTGGGCAATGAGTATAATTTCCGTGTGCTTGCAGTAAATGTGGAAGGCAAGAGCTCTCCATTGGAAGGTGATGAGCCAGTTGCTCCAAAGATCAAGATCAGTGAGTATCCATCTAATTCTCTTACTTTTGTCATTATTTTATGTCATTATCATTTTTATTTCAGTTCAGATTATGAAAAAAAACACTAAAACAATGATATTGAAAGTCCTGCAGATCTAGCTTGAGATGTGTGTGTGTTTTTTTTTTCTTTTCTCCAAAATTTAAGAAAATATTGTTATCATCAAGGTTGTTTTCTTTTTAGTAATATGAAGTATTTGGCTAAGACTAAACTTTATATGCAATTTTCTTAAAAATGTGTTCAGGGTTAACAAGTTTTTTTTATAAGAAAAGGATGAAATCACCTAATTTTTGTCTGATACTTTGATTATTTTTCAAAGTCGAGGTCTCCACTTCCCGTTTATTTCTCCAGATCCTCCGAGCGCACCACAGAATCTCAGTGTGGACAAAATCACCGACAAAGATGTCACCATCTCATGGAAGGCACCCAAGTCTGATGGTGGTTCCCGCGTCAAGAAGTACAAACTCTACAAAAAGACAGATGAGCCAGGCAGTAAATGGCTGGATGCCGGCTTTGTTGATGCCTACAAGACCAACCAAACAATCACCGGACTTTCTCCTGACACAAAGTATTACTTTGCTGTGAAGGCTGAGAATGAGGTTGGAGTTGGTGAGGCAGATGAGACTTCAAGAGCAGTGAAGCTGGAAAAACCACTGTGTAAGTTATTTTGTACCCCACCCACTAATGTTTAACCTGTATTTCTTTGGGTTTTATAAGCAACATACTTTAAGCATTGAAGATATAAATTCAGCTAAAAATTAATGTTACTTTTATCTCTTTTGAATTAAGGATTTTTTTTTATGTATCAGACTAGATCTTAATTATTTTGTTGATATTCATAAAAGAAGAGTTTAATATATTATTATTTTCAAATTAAAAAACTTGCCCTTGAAATTAACCATGGTCTTATTTTAAATTGTATAAAGGGGTTAGAAATTTGAATAATAATATTTTATTTTATTTTACAGGTAAACCATCTGCCCCTGAAGCTCTCAGTGTCACAAACATCACCAAGAATACCGCAACCTTGACCTGGAAGGAGCCAGCAAACGATGGCGGATCGCCAGTCACACAGTACCTCATCGAAATGAAGGAAGCCAGGAAGACAGGATGGAGCTACGTTGAGAAGATCAGAATTGGAACAACCTACAAACTGACGCACCTTATCGAAGGCACAGAATATGTTGCACGTGTCAAGGCCGAGAACAAGATTGGACAGTCAGATGCTGTAGAAAGTGAGAAATTCACACCAAAGAGTCCTTATGGTGAGTTGAATAAACCTGAACCTTATAGTGACCTCCTCTTTATTGAGACCGTTGTTTTCAAGATCTGTTTCGGGTTGATTGCAGTCCAATTTATGGACTTAATTTTAAATTTTTGGGTTACTTGTCCATTTTTTTAAAATATGAACTGTGTATCCAAGTTGTAACTGATGGTATCTCTCTTCTGTTTCTTTGTTGTTGTTTTTTGTCCATTTATATGCACCGCCTCCTGGTGTTAGGTCATTTTTGCGTCACCTGCTGTAAGCAGAGGTGACACATAGGGATCACTTTTCCATCGTCGTCTGTCCATCACACTTTTTCCATCACGCTTCAGCAGGTGACACAAGTGTTCCAAGGAACACTCTTGTTAATATATTTTGGATTTCTCACAGGACCTTTTGTTTTTCCTTACTTATTTTGTATATTTTCTTAAATAGAAAATTAAAAACATTAAACATTCAGGCCCACCATCGGCTCCTAAGGGACCACTGGCTGTCTCCAACGTTACCAACAATTCCTGCACTCTGACCTGGAAAGCACCAGAAAGCGATGGCGGTCTACCAGTCAAGCAGTACATCGTTGAACGCCGCGACAGCAGACGTAACAACTGGGTGCCACAGGAGACAATCCGCGGCAAAGTTCTCACGTGCGAGATGACACGTTTGCTCGAAGATGTGGAATATGACTTCCGTGTTTTCGCAGAGAATGATGAAGGACGCAGCCCTGCTCTTGAAACTACTGATAAGACAGTCTGCAGGAAGGTTGCAGGTACTTGGTTGCACTTATTTATTATTATCTGTAATTATTGAAATCATTTATTTCGAGAAGTTGGGGAGAAGATTATCAAAAGTGACAGTTGGTTCTGATGATCTATTTATTCCTCCTAATGTTTAGACAAATATGATAAAATAAACAACATTAAAGATAGATTGAGCAAAATATCATGAAATTATTTTGGGATTTTTCAGTGGCCCCAGGTCCAATCAACGGCAAGTTGAAGACCAGTGACCTCACACAGGACTCCGTAGTCCTGTCCTGGTTATCTCCCATGGATGACGGAGGATCACCAATCACACACTACAACCTTGAAATGCGTGGCCCAGGGCAGAGAGAATGGAAAAAATTGGCAGATATTCCACGTGCAGAGAACAGCTTCCTGGTACAAGATCTTGTTGAAGGCGAGGAATACGAATTCCAAATCTCCGCT
Source organism: Solen grandis (assembly GCA_021229015.1). Classification (NCBI taxonomy): domain Eukaryota; kingdom Metazoa; phylum Mollusca; class Bivalvia; order Adapedonta; family Solenidae; genus Solen; species Solen grandis. The sequence goes on along the minus strand of CM037792.1, from coordinate 50,312,002 downwards.
GAGAACAAGATTGGACGCGGAAAACCAGTGCAGACCGATACTTCCATCAAGCCTTTCAAGGAGCCAGGTCAGTTTCTTTAATTAGTAATATTTTTCAGTGTTAATATGTTTTGTATTAAGAGATTATATTATAACTGGGTTTTCAAAATGCAGATGCTGCATTACAAATGCCATTCAAAATATAAAGAAATAAGTATATTGGTTGGAGAAGAAACTCATCTGTTTAATGGTGTGATTAAAATTTTTTATCATCGTTGAAATTTTTTTTATTCATTTTTTGTCTTCATTATTGTCAGATAAGTGCTTGATGATAAGAACCAGGAATTTTTATGAAACATTTGGATAATGGCAAAATTCATAATAAAAATTTGATTTGTTCATAAAGAAAAGTTATCAAGCTTCCTTGCACCTCAATTTACAGAAGCACCCAGTGCCCCTGGTATGCCTCTCACAGCCAGCGATGTAACCAAGGACTCTGTCACATTGTCATGGTTACCACCAAAGGATGACGGTGGCTCCCCGCTCACCGGTTACATCATCGACAAACTCGACCTGGAATATGGTGGCTGGTCCAGAGCTGCTCGCTGCCAGCTAACGTCACCACCACTACTGTTGATGGTCTGACAAAGAATCATCGCTACAACTTCCGCGTCTACGCTCAGAATAAATACGGCACCAGTGAGCCTATTGAGCTCTATCAAGCTATCAAAGCCACTAGTGGAATTGGTATGCATATTTTTAAGCTATCCTGGCTCGAAATCCGCCAATCATACTTAGATAATAAGTAAAATCAGATAAAGGCACATTGCACCATCCCTGTTTCACAAAACTTCAAGTACATGAATTAACATAATTATTACCTTTGAAATATCACAATGTCAAAAAATGAAGAAAAAAAAAATTTTTTATTAGAGGAACAAGAATAAGTGAACTCATAAATAGAGTTACATGTATATAAAACACTTACATTTTTTATATCTTATGTGCCATAATCTGTTTATATTTGTGCCTTTTTCAGATGTGCCCTCAGCTCCGGAAAATCTCAAGGTCAAGGACATTACTGCTGACACTGTCACGCTCACATGGACCGCACCAAGTCAAGATGGTGGTTCCCCAATACTTGGCTACGTCATTGAGAAACGGGAAGCCAACCGACAACAATGGAGTCAGGTCACTCGTGTGGAGCCAGACAAGAAAACATTCACAGTGCCCAAACTTCTTGAAGGACGTAGCTACGTTTTCCGAGTGTTTGCTGAAAACAGCGAAGGTTTAAGCGAACCAGCAACTCTGGATAAGTCTGTTATGCCAGAACAGGAAGTTGGTAAGATTCACAGAATCTTTTTTACAGTCATTATTTTAATTTTTATTCAGTTTTTAAAGCTATAAAAGGTACTGTATGTAGATGTTCTTTATTTTTTGTAGTCCTTGTTTATTGTTTTGGGATTTTATTTACTTTTTCTACATGAAATTCTTTTTATAGGTAAGAAAGAAAATTAAGGAAAAAGATAGCACTTGTATTGTTTCTGTATTATTTTCACAATGAGATTCTTACTTTTAATTATAAATCTTGTTCATATGTTTTTCACATTTAGTGACAAGAGTAAATTTTCTTTATGGATTATGTTTGCCTTTATTATTATTTGCCTAATGTTTATGATTTAGGCGTTCCTGGAGCCCCATCCCTTCTTGAAATTACAAGCCTCGAGAAGGACTCAGTCAGTCTTCGCTGGAAAAAACCAAGGGATGATGGTGGTGCTGCAATTTCTGGCTACATCATCGAAAAACGCGAAGCCTTCAAGGATGACTGGGTCAAAGGTCAAACAAGTTGACGACTTTGTCCTTTCACTGAAAATCAAGGATCTTGAACCGGAAAAGAAGTATTATTTCAGGGTCAGCGCTAAAAATAGCGAAGGTGTTGGCAAGCCCTGTGAACTGCGGGAACCAGTTATTCCAAGCAAACCTCTTGGTAATTTGAGTTTTCCTCAACTTAAATCTTAAACTTCTTAAAGATGAATTTTGCATGAAAGGTTGGATTTTTCAAGAAAAAAAAAGTAAAAAAATTTTTTTCCATATAATTTACATATATGTGATAATTGGCATGGAAGAGTCAAGGATTATAGTTATTTTGTTTTATATTCAGTTACTGATGTTAACTCAGAAGTATATTGATGGTAATGAAAACTATTTCAGACAAACCAGAGAGACCTGTGGTCCACTGGAATGCAGTGACATCACTGCTGACCACATCAAGTTGTCATGGCAACCTCCAGAGTACGATGGTGGCTCGCCACTCATCGGATACATCGTTGAGAAGTCTGAGGCCAGAAGACCAAAATGGCTCAGAACATCACGTGTTGCACCGGATGAGCTGTCTGTCAGTCTGGACAATCTTGTCGAGAACACCGACTATTACTTCAGAGTGATGGCCGAGAATAAGATGGGACTCAGCTCTCCGCTGGAAACCGATCGTCCTATCAAACCAGTCAGCCCATACAGTGAGTGTCGTTCTCTAGTACTGAGTGCTGTATATCAGTTTTTCTGTGTGTTTTGGTTATAGAAACTAACATCAGGATAGACCTCCTTGTCTTTCTTTACTGTTTGATCCTTATATACAGTAAAGCCTATGATCAAAGGCCACTTAAGGGAAACTGAAAACTGGCCTCTATCTGGAGAAAGCTGTTAATAAGAGGACAAGTTTTCTTTTAATTCAGTACTGGGAATCCAGTCACTAGCCTTTGCTCATAGGTTAGTTGCTATTTAATGGTGGCCATTGATGCACAATTGTCTGTATTAATGTTTTGGTATATTTTAGATTTCTTTCACAAATATTGCATATTTCAGAAATGGAAGTAAAATATTCTTTTATTTCTAGGTGTACCATCTGCACCTGTTGGACCAATCAAAACACTTTCGGTCACACGTAACTCAGCAACGATCCAATGGCAGCCGCCCGAAATCTGACGGAGGTACTCCAATCACAGGCTATGTCGTTGAGCAGCGTGAGGGAACTCGTCGCATGTACACGCATGTTGGCAAGGTCGAGGCTGATCACACCAAGATTACAATTTCCAACCTCCGCGAGGATACAGAATATCATTTCCGAGTCTGCGCTGAAAACAAAATGGGCCCTGGACCCAATCTCGATTCCACTGAGGTCGTTGTGCCAAAGAGGAAATTCGGTACGCATTGTTATCCTGAAGGATCACTAAAACCACGATTTTCAATTTTAATTATGCCAGTTTATTTCATCATACCATTTTGTCATTTGAAAATGCTTACAGTGATTATAAATTAATCTCTATACATGTGTAGTTACTGATTCAGTAATTTTAATGCAATTGTAGTATTTTATAAACTTTTATCAAGCTATGGAAAAGAATGGTGTCTATATATATGGTTCATTCTACTATCAAGATATAATAAGGCTAATACCTACAAGTCACTTTAATAAGGAACAGAAAGAAATAAACATTGCAGATCTTTAAGAAAAATTAAAAATTTTACTATTTTTTTATTTCCACATCACAGAGGTCCCAGAGCCACCTACCTCTCTTCACGCCTCCGATGTGAACAAGCGTTCACTGACCCTGAGCTGGGAACCACCATATGGTGACGACACATCACGCACTATATCATCGAGAAAAAGAAGGAACACGGAGACGATTGGTCCCGTGTCAGTCGTGTCAACAGCCGCATCAAAAGCCAGCAAATTACTGGTCTCACTGCTGGAGGCGCCTTCTATTTCCGTGTCTGTGCAGAAAATCCAGCCGGAGTCAGTAAACCAGCAGAGTTACCTGCTCTTGTTGAACTGAAGGGAAGAAAAGGTGTGTTTTTGAAAGTTCAGGAGAACTTTTGTTTTGTGGCATGCTCAAATAATGCCGTTCATTATATTGATCAAAGTATTTTTTTTTTCATTCAAAATGAATGAGCAGTTATATCATCTTCTATTACATCTGAAACTTTAGACATTTTAGTGGGCATGCATTCTTCCTTAAAGAAAACATCACACATTGCATGCTTCTTTTGTTTATTCTTGTTGTATTTTTATTTACCCATTGTTAACATTATAATATTAAATGCAATATATCAGTGTTGTTTTAAAAATATGTACATGTAGAAGGATATTCAGTGTGTAAAATTCAGTTATGAATATTATTTTTGTTTGCTTTTGTTGTATCCAACTATCTTCTTATTACTTTTTTATGCATGATTCTTCTTTCTGTTTACAGGCATTTTTATTTCAAAATTAAATATGAAATTTGAGGTTTTTCAATCATATAAGATTTTATTTCTTTGTTTGATATGTTTGTTTTTCATTTTAATGAACTGTACTATGTGGAAATACTTAAATGTACTGTTAATTGTTTATATGTGTTCCTTTGTTTGTGTGTTAATTTGTGTATCATAACGATTCTCTCACTGAGTTTTTAAGCTTAACACCCTTGTAAACATTGAAATTCATTTTACTGATTTTTTTTTGTAATAAGTAGACCAAAAATATCTTGAAGGATTCTTTTTATTTGATATTCAAGAAATCATTGTAAGAATCAAATTTTTTATGCAACTGTTGAATAAGCTTTATGTTTTTATTAAATTTGATCATTTCTTTTTAAGAAGTTGTTTAAATAAAACAATTTATATTATAAAAAGTTAACAGTATATAGTATGTATTTTATATTTAGTCAATATCAAATAAAAAATAATCAATAATCATTGAAGCTTTAAAAATATATAAGACAACGAATAATTAAATGAATAAAATAAATGTTCTCCATCAGTATGCATTAGATTTTATATGTCTACCCCCATTGCAGAGAAACCAGGTGCACCAGAAAAAGCTCCAGAAATTCTCGAGGTTGGACCCAGATTCTGTGAGTTGACATGGGAACCACCAGCATTTGACGGAGGTTCTCCCATCACGGGATACACCATAGAGCGTGCCGATCTTTCTGGAACAAGATGGATGCCAGTCAACAAAAAACCAGTCAAGGAAACGAAGCTGCGTCTTGGTGATCTTATGGAGGATATTCCGTACTCATTCCGTGTGAGAGCGGAGAACCGCGAAGGTGTTGGAGAGCCATCTCCTTCCACAGAACAGGTGTACTGCAGGGACAGAATTGGTGAGTGAACCAACATTTTTTTCCCCTATCATGTTGTTTTTCATAAAAGCGTACCATATAAAAAAAAGAGACTCTTAGTCTAAATAAATATTATGAAGTACTGGTCCAACCCAGGAACAGCTGAAATAATTAGTAAAAATTGTAAAAAAAAATGGTTTCCAAATAGAAGTAAATTAAAACTATTCAAAGATAATTCCGTAAAATACTTTAACATCCGTAAACACAGGATAGATTAAACTTTTCATCAAAATTAATCATCTATAAGTTTTCAAATCCTCCAAAATCATCTAAGCACATTCATTATATGTTTATTTATATTTATATCTAGTCACCTCTGGACCCAAGTTCCTCTCAGAGATCACAGATGTTGCCGTGCGTGAGGGCTGTGAAGCAGTTTTCACGTGCGAAATCACTGGCATGCCCCGCCCTGAGGTCACATGGTACAAGAACTATCGTGAGGTGTTCACAGGCCGTCATTACACGGTGAAGACAGAGGGCACGAAGCACACATTCATCATCAAATGTGCCGAAGAGAAGGATATCGGAACCATCGAGTGTAATGCCAGGAACAAGTTTGGATCAGTAACTGTAAGAGCCAGCCTCAATGTCGAGGGTAAGTTCGGTTTTTCTGCTTTTAACCCTTTCCCTCATATAGACTCATTTTGACGCACTCAATAGGTACCACATAAAGCCTGATCTGCAGAAAACCACAGTTAAACCTTACCAAATTTAATTATAAAATCCTCATTTCCAGACCACTGAGGAGCAGCGAACAGCATAAAACCTGATCAGCCTGCAAGCTGTTCGCATAGGTCTTTTCATGGTGTCCTCTATGAGGGAAAGGGTTAAATTACTGTGTTTTATCACTTAAAGTATTTTGTGATCCATCTGTATGAAGGAATTCAGAATACTTTACATTGGTTTTGTTTTATTGTTACAGTCTAAAAGGAATGACAGCTATCTGTGCTATTAGATAAAAAATATCCAGTACAGTATGAAACTGAATTTTTTTCCTCTAAAAAGAATTATCCAATGTGGTAATTATGTGGTTTAAATTTGTTTTTTTTTGTCCTATATTAAATTCTTACTAACCATTCTTTATCATAAATAATACCAAACTCTATTAAAATCCAGTATATAAAAGACATTCACATGTTTATCGGGTCACCTAAATTACAAGTATTTAAAGCGAGTATTTCTATTCACAGCTCCTCCCAAGATACATGACGTTCCAGACCGTTACTTTGATGGTCTCAAGTTCTGCCGTGGTGACACCATCCACGCCCGCATTATGTTCACTGGCCGTCCAACTCCCAATGCCACCTGGCTGAAGGACGAGAAACAACTCACATCCTTCCGTCGTGTCGAGATCAAGACAACAAACCGTCACAGCATCCTCACCATTGATGATGCTGAGAAGAGCGACAGTGGCACATACAAGTTTGTGGTTTCAAACAAGCTCGGGGAAGACTCAGTTGAGATCCCTGTTCTTGTCGTCGGTAAGTCCAATTTTGATTTGTATATGATCATGTTTTATTCTTAACTTTTCTGATCATTGAAATATTGATGAAGTTGACTGCATATTTGCAGTTTTTAATGTTGATTGCATTTTCAGGTAAATGCAACAATTCAAATTCAGAAGTAATTTTATGATATTTTTCTATTAGTTTTTTTTATCTTAATTCTGACAAAAATGAAATGTTTGTGAAAAAATAAATAATGTGTTTCATATTTAATCAGAATAATTACTGGTACATTAGAAAGAGAACAAAAATGTCACATAGAAAATTATAAAAGATATGAAACTTAGTTATATATTGATATAAGTGAAGTTAGATATGAGACAGATTACACAGTTACGATATGTTGATATTCCAGATGCCCCTGGCGCCCCACAAGGCCCAACCAAGATCGAGAACACCTCAAAATACTCTGTCGACATTACCTGGAAAGAACCTCTGGATGACGGTGGTTCGCCAGTCACTGGCTATATCATCGAGAAATTCGACAGCAAAACTCAAGTGTGGCGTCGTGCAACAACATCAAACACGACATCCGTGTCGGTCAGCTGTCTGGAAGAATCAAAGGAGTACAAGTTCCGCGTGTTCGCCGAGAACATGTTCGGAATCAGTGAACCAGGGCCGGAATCCACATTTGGAATCACAAAGGAAGAAAGACCAGATATTGACTATGATGAAATCTGTAAGTTCATTCTTCATCTTCATTTTTCTGACATTTTCAAATCTCTCTCTCCCCCCTCTCTCTCTCTTTTGTTCTCTCTTTCCATATTTCTCTTTCACTTATTTTGACTCACTCTTTTTTTTTTAGTTAATGATATTTTATTTCCTACATTGAAATTGCTCTTAATTATTCATTATTTATCAATCAACTTTATTTCTTAGTCTCAAAATGACTGGAATACTATTGGTGGGAATACTGATAAACCCAACCCATTTCTTTCTTCACTGACTTCATTCCAATCTTTCATCTGGTTATTTCACAAGTTGACTCTCCTGTCCACAGATGACTCCAGATTCCGTGGCACTGACGTCGATGTCAGCAAAATCCGCGGTGATGTCCTTAGCAAGTACATCATCTGTGAAGAACTCGGTCGCGGTGCCTTTGGCGTTGTCCATCGTGCAATCGAACGTGCCACCAACAAGAACTGGGCGGCGAAGTTCATTCACTGCAAGCCTCAGGAGAAGGAGTCTGTCCGCCATGAGATCGATATCATGAACAGTCTCCATCATCCTAAACTGATGCAGCTGCACGAAGCATTTGATCAATCTGGAGAGATGGTCATGATCCTCGAACTGTGAGTCCTCACTGTAGCAGTATTTTTTTACCTGAGACGGGTTTCCCTAGACTTAGCATGACTAATTTCTTAACTCCTTCATTGTGTTATTTGTAGAGTATTAGTCGTGCAACAGTTTTGTCAACAACAAAAAATGAGATTGTGCAGTATGAATAAAAGAGTGTTTAGATTTTATAACAGAAACAAAAAAGTTACCATCATTTCATTTTTTATTATACAATATTTAATATCATAGTGTTTGATTTGACTTTACTATGAATGGTATTATTGAAAACGGCCATGGTATAAAATGATTTAATTATCTCTGCAGGTTGTTATAAAATGATTTAATTATCTCTGCAGGTTGTTCTAAAATGATTTAATTATCTCTGCAGGTTGTTCTAAAATGATTTAATTATCTCTGCAGGTTGTTCTAAAATGATTTAATTATCTCTGCAGGTTGAGTGGCGGGGAACTGTTTGATCGTCTTGTTGAACAGGACTACGACTTTACTGAACAGGACTGTATCACCTACATGCGGCAGATCTGCCAGGGTGTGCGACACATGCACGAGCAGAACATTGTGCATCTTGACCTTAAGGTACGTCTTAAGAATTATGTTTGAACGTCTTTATAAAAACATTTTGTGTCATGACAGAGTGCATAGAGATGGGTCTTTGCTTCATTTGTATATAACTATTCACTGATTTAAAAGTGATGGATTCAATTGGATTTATTTATTTTTCTTTTATCAGCCTGAGAATGTGATGTGCGTCACAAAGGACAGCACAGACATCAAATTGATCGACTTCGGTCTCGCTCAGCGCCTCGAGGAAGGCAAGACAATCAAGGTTCTGTTTGGCACAGCAGAGTTCTGTGCCCCTGAAATTATCAACTACGAGTCTGTCTCTTTCTCAGCTGACATGTGGTCCCTCGGTGTGGTGACCTATGTCTTGTAAGTAGAAACATTGACATTCACAACTCTATCCAACTGCAAGATCTTAATAAATATGAAACTCTTAAAAGTGATTAATTTCTAATCAGCATTAATATTGATTTTGATATTTTGTTATTTTAAGAATTATTCAAAATGGCTCAAAATTAGGTTCATCAATTTTCAGATTTAAAACATTTTGTAATAAAAAAATAGAAAAATAGCATTGAACTATCAATATTAGATATTAATTGTCGAAACATGCATTAATTAAATATTTATATCTGTGGACAGATTGAGCGGATATTCACCATTCGCTGGTGATACGGATCAGGAAACTTTCTCCTTCATCAACAAGGTTGATTATGACTTTGATGATGAGGTCTGGGAGAATGTCTCCGAAGACGCCAAAGACTTTATCAAGAAACTGCTCAGTAAGGACAAGAGGTAAGTCTTAACACTCGGAAATAGGTCTTGAGTACTGTTGCTATGGTATTGCACACTTCCTTAATAGACTGAAAGTACCTACAAGGCTATAGAGATATTTGTGGTTATTGCTGAAAATCATGTAAATTTCATTTAGGAACACATGCTATCAATCTTGGATCATCAATAACATCATAATGTGAACCCCTATCATGGTAACTTTTGTATCTTTGTATTATATGTTGAATGTCTGCAATATGTAGAAAGACCTTAGGGGAAGTAGACAGTACAAATAATTATGCATGTTGGATCTGAACAGTGACATCTGTCTTGAAAAGCCAGCCAAGGGAATAGAAAAATTCAACAGTTCCTCTGTCTAGTTGGCTTCGAATTCAGTTAGAGGCCTTTTGCAGAATCTTTTAGCTGGTTCTGCAAGACAGATGAGTTACTTAGAGTGAGTTACAAGAACAACTTACTCATATCTGACTGTTTTCAATCTGTGCAACCAGACCAAGGGTTAACCATAAAACTATTCTAAGTTCCTATAGAAATAGAAGGAGATGGAACACTTGAATACATTTCATGGTCAGCCCTTGATATACACCTTCACAAAGTGATAATTATCTCACCTGTGATTTCTCACTGTTTCCAGCCAACGTATGACCATTCAGGAGACATTGGACCACCCCTGGTTGAACGTAAGTCAGCAAGTCTCTCATTCTCATCCTCATCTTCACCATATATAGGCACATTCTTCTGCAACTATACTCTCATCCTGTCCATTGTATACAGCACTGCATGGTCTGTCTGTTCATCCGTCTGTCTGTCCGTCTGACGGGCGTGTCAGTGGCTGATATGAAAGCATCTGTAATCTGCTAGTTGTCTGTCCTCCTGTATTGAGTCTGGCTGCCTCTGGTAGAAAATGAACACATAGGACTTTGAAACTCCCTCTCCCTTCATCTCTCTCTCTTTTCTCTTTGCTTTCTTTGCTCTCTTGCTCTCTCTCTGCCTCTTTCTCTGTCCCTTTCTTCTACTCTATATCTCTCTCTCTTTCACTCTCTTTCCCATTCCCTCTCTCTCTCTTGTGCTCTCTGTCTCTCTCTCTCTGCCTCTTTCTCTCCCCCATTCTTCCACTCTGTATCTCTTTCTTTCTCTCTGTCTGGCTTGTTATCTCTCTCTTTCACTCTCTCTCTATCTTACTCACTATGTCTCACTCAAAAAATGATTATCAAAATGGTTGAGAATTTGATAAAGTAAAAATATAACTTTTCACTCAACATCTTTCTCTTTCTGTCATCAAGATTTGCAATTTATGTTCATTTATAAGACTTTAATTGTAAAGAAGATCTGAATCCAAAGTGGAACTCTCGAGTAACAATCTAGAATAGACAATTCTTTTCTTTTTTCCTGCAGTTCTCAGTTCTCTCTCTCTCTCTCTCATTTATGAAATGAAATACAGGAAGAATTTTAAATTATTAAAAAAAACACAGGGTTTTATTGGAGAAAAGAGTTTTAGAGTAATGCATAAAATAAAGAAATACCCAAATAAAGATTGTTTGTATCATGAATATGAAACTTTGGTTCATTTCCATTACCTTGATGTATTGTTCACAAAACATTAGCATTGTTTTGTAATAGACCTGGTATACTTTAGATCCCATGATTTTTCTGACATATTCCTTGGTATGTTGCTGTGCTCAGTGTAAAGTGATATCTTAGATATATTAAAAGTTGTGATGGCAAGATATTGGACAAAACTTGGTACAACTGTGTATATTGAATTTGATGTAGTCACATGGACATTGCATCAGAAATGCATAGTTTTACAGGATTAATAATAGATACATTAAGTTGTACCAAGATTGTTCCAAAATGTATATATTCTGTAATGTTCAAGGTCACACATTGAAACATTCTTTTGATATTTGCTAATATTCATATTTAATAAAGATCATGAATATTATTGCAACAGTTTTTCAAAATATTCACATTGTTTCGGCAAAAATAAGAAAAGAAGAAAAATATGTTTGATTGTCTTTGACTTTTGTGTGACCTTGACCTTTGTTTCCATGGTGATGAAGCTTCATGTGAAAGGCTTGTAGATGTTGGCTAAAGCTTGCTTATGTTCTCTTTGTTGCATCATCTACAGCCACGGCGCAGGAAGGAAGCTGAGGATGCCAAGGTATTGTGGTCTTCTCTTCATTTGCATACATTGATTTGATTGGTTCATGAATCCCCCTCATACATATGCATGACCTTTTACAAGGAGTCATGGAGTTTATTTCAAGGAAAAAATGTATATTTGACAATTATTGTGAACTTAAGTTGAAAACGTCATTTATGTTTGTCTTTTGATTGTTTTCTATCATTTATGTTTGTCTTTTGATTGTTTTCTATCATTTATGTTTGTCTTTTGACTGTTTTCTATCATTTATGTTTGTCTTTTGATTGTTTTCTATCCATTTTTTATTTTCATTTTTAAAATATTATTTTAGATTCAACCAAAAAAGCTGTTTTTCTGATATATTTTGTTTTAATCTTTAAGGAAAATATAGTTTACCCCCCACCCCCCACCCACATGCATATACACACACACACAGAGAACTTTTTCTTTCTCTAAATTTGCATGAATATTAACATGTTTTCATGATTAAAAACATCACTGTTAAAACTGACTTTTTCATGATTGCAAACATCATTGTTAAAACTGACAAATCAAGAAAGTTTATGATGTGTTTTTGAATGTTTTTTGTTTGTTTTTTTGGTGTGTATGTTTTTTTATGTCAATCTAGAAATAGATAAATATCTATGGTAGTATTAATATAAATCAATGGAGTTTATTGGATTTGGATTATTTCTTGTTTGTCAATATAAATTCTGTAATTTTTTTTGACAATGTTGTACAAAACCAAATATTGGTTATATATATATAGTTTATGTATATATTTTGAATTATTTAGGAATAGAATTTATCCAAACCAATCTCAAAGACAAAATCTAAAAATTCAATGAAAAGAAATTATTATTCATAAACTCATTTGCATATCTACACAGGGAGGAGCCAAACTGACAGGCAAACCGTTGTCAAGACAACACCACAAAGACTACAGGCTTAGAAACAGACACAAGGTATGTGACCACCAATTTACCTAAACTTGGAGAAAAAAAATCATTCCATGTTATGTAATCATGCACTTTTTAAATCAAAGTATCCAAAAAAAAACCCTTATCTAATAAATATATTTTATGTTCTTGCATTGTATTGATGATTTTGTTGTTGTTGTTTTCTTATATATCTAGCATTTATTTAAACAAATGTTTTTCATCTGTCAAAATCATGTAATCTTGTTCATTTATGCTGAGCTCACCTTTAACCTCTGTCTGAACTTTGATTTTCAGGAGGACGACCTTGACATTCTGCCCATTGGACGCCTGTCCCGTGACAGTGCAGTCTTCAGACATGAAGGAAGCAAGGGAGTTATTGCCCGCAAACTGGTCATGGGTAAGTTATTGACTAACAAGTCTTGACACTGTACTTCATGAATATTCATGTACATATTCATCGCTTGGAGATACTGATCAGACAGCTTCTGGAAGAATCTGATGATCCAGGTCTGCTGTTTGCCAAAAATATTAAAATACATGTGTGACGAAAAGTGTTATTAATGTAATACAAAAGTAACAAGGTTTTTGAAACTGTTAGGATCTTTGCTGCTTATTTCTGTTAAGCCAGTCCAACATGAAAATGATATAATTATTCTATTATTTGACCTTGTGACCTTCAAATGACCTTCAGAAATGCCTGACCACGCCCCTGTCATCATTGAGCCACTGGAAGATGTCCAGGCACTGGAGGGTGTGCGTGTAGAGATGTCATGCAAGATAACAGGAAAACCAGCTCCAACCGTCACTTGGTATGTTTCCTGGCTTTTTGCTTTTTGCTTCACATTTCCACTAAAACATAGTAGAAATTTTAGCCACAGTGTATGTTTGCCTTAGGTTTTTACAGTCTGATTTCATCTGGAAGATTTTCTGCTTAAGGAGTGCTAAGATGCAGATGTAACTCATAAACAGTTTTTTGAAGATTCAATAACTAAAATAGTATTCTCATAATGATTGTTTTCAATTTTTCTTGATCTTTAATGTATTTTTATCATATATACAAAATTGAAATCAGTCATTTGCTTAAAAATTTGACAAAATGAACTTTGACCTTATAGGTCACGTGATGGCCATGACCTCGAGGACTCCGCCAAGTTCACCTTGAGGTACAGCGAGAACATCGCCATTATCTTCATCAATGGACTTGAGATGGAGGATGCCGGTAGAATCACGTGCAAGGCAACCAATGAACATGGATCAGTGAAGACAAGTGCTGACCTCACGGTTGTGGAGGTCAAACACCGCAGAAAGAAGAAGGAAGAGACAGACGACAAGTTCCTGAAGAAGCTGTAAGTGTTGGACTTGTGACAATTACCTTGACTGTCTGGCATCATTTACATGTCAGGGCCAATTGTTACATTTTAGTGTACATAAAAATTGAATGAAATTGAACATTTTCATGGTCATCGCTGAATGTGTATAATTAGTTAGCTCTGAGGGTTAGATAAAAGATTTTTTGTCATTAGAAAGTTTGGTAAATTTGCATTTATTGGCAGATGACCATTGGTCTCAAGTTTCTTCTGTCATAGGATTTTTTATATATTAAGAACAAATGAAAAATCAATTAACTGCTGATTAAACGTAGATTAACATCAATTAACTTCTAATTAACCCTTTCCCTCATAGGGGAAACCATGAAAAGACCTATGCGAACAGCATAAAACCAGATCAGCCTGCGAGTAACTCGCAGGCTGATCAGGTTTTATGTTGTTCGCTGCTCCTCAGTGGTCTGGAAATGAGGATTTTGTAATTAAATTTGGAAAGGTTTAACTGTGGTTTTCTACAGATCAGGCTTTATGTGGTACCTATTGAGTGCGTCAAAATGAGTCTATATGAGGGAAAGGGTTAAACATAAATTAATTAAGTTCAATTTTATGTTTGTCCACAGGTATGCCAAGACTGACTACAACACTGCAATGATTGACATGAACGTTCCACCCAAGTTTACCCTCCCACTGGTGGACCAGACCAGGAAGAAGGGAGAAAGTGTGGAGTTCAGTGTCACAGGTAATTATCTCCTTCCTATATTGGCTCACTTTTTCTCGTTTAATTGTATATTTATTTCAAGATAATTTCAGGAGGGATTTTATTTATGATTGGCATGTTGGGTGTTGATAGAGGCAATTTTGTTCTTCCTATTCTATCTAAATTCTAAATAAGTTTTATATAAAACTGGCTGTGTAGTAAATTAAAGTAAGATGCTCATTAACATTCAATTAAGATTACAAAAATGATTTAAAATTCTGGATAAATTAAAATGAAGGATTGGTGCAAATCTATGATAATTGCATATAAATAAAGAAGCAATTATGACATTTTTTCTCTTTCCCTCAAGATGATTTTTTATTAAATGAATATTTCTTTGTTTTCCATCTAAACAAGCATATATGATATAAACTGTAATACGATGTAAAACATGTCTCTTCTATTAATAGTCACTACCCGTCCAGAACCTGACGTGACCTGGTTCTGTAATGGAGTCAAGGTCGAAGCCAGCGACCGCCATATCTTTGAACATATGAAGGGCGTATATCGTCTCAAGGTCACAGACCTGGAAAAATCTGATGCTGGACAGTGGCGCTGTGTGGCAAACAATGCCTTTGGTCAGTCGTCATGCTTCTGCGAACTGAAGATCATTGGTGAGTTTTACGAAGATGTAAAATTTCCAGAGTTGAATGTTAATTGCTTGATGGTCTTATTATAATCAAGCTTTTAACCCTTTCCCTCATAGAGGAAACCATGAAAAGACCTATGCGAACAGCATAAAACCAGATCAGCCTGCGAGTAACTCGCAGGCTGATCAGGTTTTATGCTGTTCGCTGCTCCTCAGTGGTCTGGAAATGAGGATTTTGTAATTAAATTTGGTAAGGTTTAACTGTGGTTTTCTGCAGATCAGGCTTTATGTGGTACCTTTTGAGTGCGTCAAAATGAGTCTATATGAGGGAAAGGGTTAAACAATACATATAATAGACTTGAGTTCTTTTCCATATTTAAGTCTCAACTTAGGTAATAAAGAAATCCCTTTACTATTGTCAATAATTGATATAAGATGTTGTTGTGTGGGAGTTTACTGTGACAGTATTTAAGTCATGAAGTGACGTCCGGCTAACTACAGATGGTGGAAAACAACAAGTGTACAGACGCACCTTGGTAGAACAATCTAACTGTAGAATGTCATCTGTAGTAAATATGAGTGTAATATTAAAAACAGCTTTAGTTACGTATATTTGACACACACAATAAGAATTTTTTGCACTGATGCATCCGGGGTCTTCCTTCACTTGTAATTAACTGGAATGTCGCTATATGACTGAAATACTGTCATAGCGACGGTAAACTCAAAATATCAATCCATTAATTATTTTGTTTTTCAGAAACTCTTCCTGACACCTTCAAAGCACCCAAGTTCACAAGGAAACTTGAGGACATTACAATTCTTGAGAACTCCGAGGCCAGATTGGAGTGCAAGGTTGAAGGTAATCCACAACCAACAGTGGAATGGTACAAGGACAGGAAACTGATCTTGCCGGGCCGTCACTACGCCATCACATACGAAGAAAATGTCTGTGTGCTTATTATCCGCAGTGTGTTCCTGAACGACCAGGGATTCTACATGTGTAAGGCGGAGAACAAAGCTGGGTCCTCAACAACAGAGGCCAGGGTCAAAGTTCAGAGTAAGTTGATTAGCCAAATGCTGTTGCAGAAATTAGATACATTATTCATACATTGTGGATCTATTTTAATTCTATAATTGAGGCCCAAATTAGATACTGTATTAATTTAAAATATACCTTAACAGCATGCAATGTTTGAACAGTATTAGATTTCATGTTATAAATGGAGACTGTAGCTATGGGTATGCCATTTATTTCTTTCTATGTTTTATTATATTATATTTCATTGTTACAAAATTATTGTATTTTTTTATTTTCATTGTTAAATACCAATATTAATTTTTCAATTCTCAACTTGCACTTATGAATTCTTAAATTCTGATAAGGTTGAACTATTTTTCATGTTCCTTTTAGATTTGTTTCTAATTTTAAATTATTTATGTAAATAATCAGGAGCCGAACCAGCAGAACCGACCATCATGCCAACCGTGGGACGCGAGGCTTATGCTGCTCCAGCCGTGCCGAAATACTCTTACGACAGAGCACCAGATTTCACCGCTCGTTTCAAGAGCCGGAAGTACCTTGAGGGTAACAAGATCCGACTGATGTGCTCTGTGACCGGAATCCCAGTACCTCAGATCACATGGTCAAAGGATGGAAGGGACATA
The DNA here is from genome assembly GCA_021229015.1 of Solen grandis. Taxonomy (NCBI): domain Eukaryota; kingdom Metazoa; phylum Mollusca; class Bivalvia; order Adapedonta; family Solenidae; genus Solen; species Solen grandis. Next base: position 50,295,284 of record CM037792.1, on the reverse strand, counting down.
ACTACTTCCATGCAGTATAACATCACAGTGAGTTACTGTTCCTGATTTCATTTTGAATGCTTACCAGCAAATAATGGAATATAAGAAGCCAGACCATTTATAAAAATAAATTCATAATAAAAATTGCAATGAATTTTCATGATTTTTTTCAATTTCTGTATAAATAATTGAAGGCAATTTGATATACCGGTATTTAGATATAATTATTCATTTTATTTTGATATTTTTTATGATTTTCATTACAAATAATTTGATTTCAACCATTCCTCAGGTTATATTTCATTTATCTTTCTTTTCTGTGCAGACATCACTAACTGTAGGAATTTGACAATATTTTGATTTTATCTAACTACATGCATAACTTCTGCTATCTTGTAGAACAACTTTGGCCTCCTGTCACTCGAGATTGAATCTGCCACCGGCCGAGACGCAGGAACCTACGTGTGCCGCGCTGTTAACTCCGCTGGAGAAGCTGAATGTGACGCTAAGATCACCGTCGAGGGTGAGTTGCCTCCTTTATAAAGTACTGGTATACACTATGTAGGATTAATATTAAGGCAGTCAAAAATTGGAATAAAACAGTATGTGTTTACATAAGAATATTGTTCTTCAAATTCTATAAGTCCTGCATTTCACACATCTTGAATTGAGAGTTTCCTTTAATCAAACTCGTTTAAGACTTTAGAACTTTTCTTTATACCTACTGGTCTAAAGATCTCATCTCATTATTGGTACGCTCCTACAGAAAATGGAAATTTCCTAATATAGTGTTCAAGATTTTGAAGTTTAAACTTTGATTAATTTTAGATGTTTTGTGAAACACAGGCAATGAAGTCCTGATTTACTTTTATTATATTTTGTTTCTAATGTCCATTTTGTTTTCATATTCATTGTAGCTTTGGATATTCCATCCTCAAGAAGAGGTTCTCGTGACCTCTCTGCTCGACCTGCGTTTGTTGACCTTCCACGTGACGTCATGGTTACTGAAGGTCAGGACGCAACCTTCTCCTGCAGGGTAGAGGGCCAGCCACAACCAAATATCAAATGGTATGATTTCACTAAATGTAGAATGATTTATAATAATTTAATAAAAGTAATCTAGCCCTAAATGGAGCTTCAAAATTTCAAGACTCATGACCGCATGCTCTTGAAATTAAATATTATACTTAAGTACAATTTTCATGTTTGAAAGTAAAAATGACTATTTGATTTAAGTTTGAAATTTAAGTTTTAGCCCTTGTTAACTGTTTCAGTACAGTATCAAATAATATGGTGCATTCTTTCATTCCTTTAGGCAAAAGGACCTGCGTGACATCCGAGACTCGCTGCACTACAGCATCCACTTTGATAGTGACGGTAACATCGAACTGACCATCAGAAAGGCCTACACTCAGTGATGAGGGTCTCTACTACTGTATCGCCCAGAGCAGCTCTGGACGCTCCAAATGTTCTGCCAACCTCCGCGTTAACAGTGAGTCATATTTTGACTTTCATTATCTTACCTGTGCTTTACAGACTGACCTTTCTCATCTGCACTCAGATATTTGTTTATAGTATTTTTGAATTCATTGTTGTTTTTTTAAAAAAGATGCAGTCTGTGTATAAACCACAACAAGATTTTTTTCTGTCTCAAAGAAATCATTTTATTTACCTCCTTAGTGAAGAGAGCTAGATCTCCACCAAAGGAGGAGAGAATCTCCATTGAGAAGACCTCCTTCAGGACCACTGTGGTTGAAACAACTAAACCATATGTGCCTGGTGATGTGCCAAGGTTCAAGCTGACCTTGCCCAAGGTCATTGAGCTTGAGGAGGGAGACAGACTTCGCATTGAGGCCAGAGCTGATGGCCGCCCAGAACCCACAGGTGAGTGGTCAATGTGTAGCACCTAATGGTATATTTTGAAGGTTTCAGAACTCTATAAATATTCCGTATAACTTACCCGGAGAAGAAATAATTAATGATGTGCTAAATAAGACATTATCTTGTGTAATAATATTGGTTAAAATGCATGTTATATTTTGGCTAAACTGGCTTTCTTTTTGCTCTGAAAACAATGAATATTACTCTGTGAATTTCTCTCAACCTCAGTGTCATGGCACCGTGGTACCAGAGACCTCCTCCAAGATGGTCGCTACAGAATCTACAAACACCGAACCTCCGACATCGAGATTCTTGAACTGAAGGACGTCATGGCTAGTGACTCCGGAGAGTACATCTGCAGGGCCTCCAATGTCCACGGCAGTGTTGAGTCCAAATGTGTCGTCATCATTAAGAAGAGAAGTCCACGCAGAGACGAGTAAGTATCCATTGGCTACACTGGGATTATAGGTAGTCAGTGGTTGACCTGGTCAACACAAAAGAACACACTGTTTTGTTTGTGAGCAGTTATTTATAAATAATCATAAATGGGTTATGCAGGGCTGATTTTTTTTACTGCTAACAACTGAATAGGGGCATTGTTATGCTTTTACCCCTTTACTGAATTAAAAATAGTTATTTTGCATTATTTATCTTTTTTTAATTAGTGATTTCCTTCTTGATATAATTTGAATAACAAAGTTTGAATCATAGTTTATTATGGAGAAATATATATATTTTTATTTTTATTTTTCAGCGATGATGATCTGGCCGCTATCAGAGCTGCTGGTGCTGGTGAGTTATCTCCCTTAATAACTGATTTATCTCCCTTGATTACAGATTATTTATGTATTCACCTGCTCTGTACACCTCTCTTTGTATGATAGTTCACTTATAAATTGTATTCATTTATGATATGTACCAATATTCATTATTATGATAATTTTAAACTTACGTGTTACATGTTTATATCACATCCTGTTTCTCTGACCTTTCAAAGTTCACTTTTGTCCCAAAATTTCCCTTCCCCCTTTGGATCCCATCTTATGTCTCACCTTCTCAGGTACAAATTACTATGCCATTCAGTTTTCCACTGATAGCAATGTATCAGTTGTGTCAACATGCACAAATTTCACCAACAATACTTAGTGAGAAGTCATTCTTAAATTCTTGAATTAGGTCGAAAGGCATTCCTCCAATTATGATTGATGAAATATTTCAATAAATGACTACTTAATGTTGACATAAATCATTTATTACCGTAGTAACTAATAATATTTACTAAGAAAAGACATATTTGGGTACTTTTATCAGAGGAATAAAATTACTGAAATATGCTTATTTCTTTAAATATACTTAGTGCTAAGTAAGGTTGGTGGAATTCAGGCCATATTTAGTGTTGCTATAGTTACCATATATGTGTCTATTGATGTATGATTGTTTTTTATACATTTTTCATGTGTGTTTTCTAACTGTATTGTTCTGTTTTTGTATTTGTATGTTTCTGACCACTTTTATTACAGAAACTCCTGAAGAGGATGATGGATATGGTACATTCATTGTCATAGTCTATATATAGTAACAAATGACACAGGAAACAGTTTTATGGAATTCTGGGATGCAGTGGCTATATATAGCTCTCTGTATGATGAAATAGATAATATTTTGATTATAGGATCTAGGGGGTATTCTTAAAATTGGATGCAAACTAAATTATATCTGATTGATTTTAAAATATTTAATACTGATCAGATTAATTCAGATCCAACAAGAGTTACTGTGTCATTTTTTGTGCTTCATTAAGGGAAAGACATGGAAGATGTTACATGATGTAGATTTCTTTTAAAGAAGATATTTTATTCTTTAAAGCTTGTTTTAAATGTTCATCTATTTACTTTACAAAATAATGATATAAGAATACAGTATCTCTTTATATTTCATATCTTTTTAATCAGAAAATTAAAACAACCTTCATGTCTTTTCTGAAATCATTGTATCGTGATGGCATATTTTCATTTATATTATGTTTAAAAGGTTTTTTATGTTTACTAAAATTATTATCTATTTTACATGTGTATCCACTACCATTGATTAATGTAGTTTTAAAAGTTGAGATTATTTTTTCACTATAGTTTGATATTGTTACAATGATGCAGTATGGATTAAATTTAATATCTAGACCAGTTTGAATCAGTCAATTGACAAAAAATAACACATCTACAAAATATATTAATATATTTAATTACCACTGAAATGAGGAAAACTGTAATTCCTACTAAAAATATAGCTTATGATTAACTGGACAAAAAAAACCATGTACTAAACACATAGTCATAGAAATAACTTGAACATAATTAATCATTAAGCTGTAATGAACAGTGGGCATATATAATGAATGGACAAACTTGTTGGAAATCATATCAGATAATTTTACACATTATTTTTACGCATTCCTCTATGGCTGTTGTTTTGCCAAATATTTCTGTTCGAAAAATCATTCCAGATTGATACAACATTCCACTTATTTTCAACGTTTTAAATACCTGAATGACACTTGACTTATAGATTTTGGATATTAACCATTAATAATAACACTAATTGATAATAAATATTGGCAATTCTCAGTTTTTATTAGATCTTTCTTTATTAAAACAAGTACATTTCATATTTATGAAATTCCTATATTTGTAAGCCATTTTTTAGGTGCAAAATTGAATTTGAAATCATCAGCATTTCTGATGTTTGTCTTTAGATTTGTCTTTATGAATCTTTCCAGTGTATTCAAGTTGACTTACAGACTATCTCATAGCTACACTGAGAGGATAGGTAGTCAGTGGTTGACCTCGTTTACACAAAACACATGATTATATATGTGATACTATTTGTGAGCTGTTAGCTTTGAATAGGAAGGGTGGGGACTTAAATTTTAACTGCTTAAAAACTTGAAAGTTAGTCAATGGCTGACCTGGTTTACACAAAATAGCAAGTAGATTGCTGTTTGTAAGCACTTGACCCTGTCATGAATAGGAAATAATTCCTTAATAATAGGTAAAAGTGAGGTTTATATTATCACTGCTAAAAACTGGAAAGGTTCATTTGTATGTGACTGTTTTCATTTATTTCATCTGTTCTGTTATTAGAGTCTTGGACCTAACAATGCCAAGGCCGAAAAACAAGTCAACTTCTTTCTGTATTGTACACTGTCAAATCTGTGATGTTAGCCATTCCATAATCACAGTCAGTAACAATCAAAAATATTAGATCTCTATATTTGTAGCACCATGTTTTGGGTCCAAAATGGATTTATTTTTTTATTTAAAGGTATGCTCTAACACAGCCAGGGTTCTCACTAATTTCTAATTTGGAGTCCTGGACACCCAATTGTTTTGGAGGGAAAGGTCCTCTGTTTTTCTGAGCATATTCTATATGACCACGTGGGAGAACCCCAATCTCTTTGGCAAATGTTTACCAAGGACTCCAGTTTTCAGAATCCCAGTGAGAACCCTGAGGGCTATTTCAGAGACTCTACGATGATTTCTTCTGGCATTTCTACCATCTCTAATCTTTATATTATTTCCAATCTTCAGCTCCATTCTTCCTGAAGCCACTGCCACCCTCAATCGAAGTCATGGAAGGCTTCAATGTCCAGATGGACTGCATCGTCGAAGGCAACATTGAGCTCATTCAGCACAAGGGAGCCAACGTCCGAATGATGCAGAGAGAATTTGCAAGCTTGGGCTTTGAGGGTCGCTACCGGAAAATGTCATCAACCGAAATCTCCGGTGCTAGGGGAACTAGTAGAGAAACAAGATTGGAAGCCCCAGATTTTGTCCGCACCGCTAAAGATGTCGAAGTTGATATTGGTTCAACAGCAGAATTCAGTGTTGAAGTAATTGGCAAACCATCCCCCGACATTGCATGGTGAGTTGTGGCTTTATTTAAATATTCAGTGTTTTCCGTGTGTTTATGGGGATTTTTTAAATAATAAAAGATCACATAATTATCTTTCAAATATTCAAAATTTTGTGAAATTATACTCAGGTTCTTACATTTTGTAAAACAGCTACTGGTGTTCAGTTTGAACATTGTCAGGTATAGAAAATAATATTTTGACACAAACAAGTAAAAATGGACTATTTTTCCATTTCCAGGTTGAAAAACGGACGCAAAGTTGAGACAGGAGGTACTATCCGCCTGATATCTGACGGCAATACACACAAGCTGCGCATCCGATCTGTTGCGGCTGAAAATGCTGGCAAGTACATCTGTACTGCATCATCAGAAGCTGGCATGAAGTCCTGCACAGCCACACTGACCATTAAAGGTAAATCTTGTCTGTCTGTTTCTCTCTCACTCTTTATCTACCATCTATCTTTCAATCTATCTGTCTGTCTTTCCCATACAAATGATTATTTGTTTACCCTTAGACAACTGTCAAGTTTGACAAATTTTTCAGTGTTAACTTCTCATCTCAATTACTGCCAATTAATAGAGGTAGTTATAAATCCTTTACTTACTGTTCTGATACTTTATTTGAGGATAGTTTTCTCAATAATAGGTGTAAGATTCTGGTTTAAAAAAAAATAGTGCTCAGTTGAACTTGAATGGAATTATATCTTTGCTTTAACAAGACCTGTAAAATGTCACTATTTTCTATAGGAGCAGACCAATCCACTGGTCCACAGTTCACAGTCGGACTTAATGATGAAACCAGTGCTTCTCTTGGTGACAAGGTCAAACTGACCTGTGTTGCTAAAGGCAGCATCCAGTCAGTGGAATGGCAGAAAAATGGACAAAAGGTAAGTTTTTTTTTGTTTTTTTTCATATTCATTGCTCTTAACAATTTCAGAAGCTTCAAAAATCTGTTTCCATTTGCATTTCCACTGGTGTCTAGAAAGTTCAAAGAGTCTAAAGTACAATGTCTTATGGGCATACTTGTACATTATCCAACTCTGAAATGTTGATAATCTCTCTCTGCAATTTTCATTCAAATCATCATTTTATTTTCCCATTTCCCCACCTTTTGCAGTCTATAGTACCTACATTTATATGAGTGTACATCTGGTCAGTTTGATTCAGCATGTGTAATTATGTACAATTAAATGCTGCATTTAATTAGGGAAACAACAGCATTCACCTGGTTTAATTGGAGGTTCAGTTCTCTTTGGACACCTGAAGCCTCAAGGCATATCATTACAAATCGTGTATTGGACATTAAAATGAGTAAATAAGGCAATTTGACATGAACATCGGAATAAATTGTGAATGAAAGTACAGATGTTCATTGTTTCTGTGTTACTCGTACTGAAACAAATGAACAGTTCTGTTCAGATTTTGAAGCTTACGGATGTGAAGTTTGGGGCTTTTCAAAATTTGTAGGAAGGATACCAGTGTGAATTTAACTTTCAATAAAAAATATAATGGATACTGAAATTATAAATGCAGTAAGTAAAATCAGGAATTGTTTTTTTAATGTCTGTTTGGGCAAGATAAATGCTCATGTGCATTTATAAGCAAGACTTGGATAAAATAGCAGTATTTTTTATTTGTGTGAGAGGAATTGGCATGTATTTAAAGCTCATCAGAATAATTTTATTTAATGATATAAAAATAATAATGCGTAAAACATACATGTTACATTACAAACACAACTTACTCGTACTTCGATAAGTCAGTATTGTATCTGTGTAAGATGAATTAACCTTTATACTGGTATTTGTTTTATCTGCAGGTCTCAGACAGTGATAGTATGAAATCTCATCAAGACTCCAACGGTAATCTCGGACTGGAATTCCCCAGCGTAACATCAAATGATGCAGGACAGTACACCTGCTTTGTAACCATGACCACTGGTGAAACCATGACAACCACTGGAAAACTGAACATCACAGGTGGGCAATATGTAGATTACTTGACTATACACCACCATTGTTTGACATTTATCACATATCTCATCATATATCTCATTCAGAACTCCTTTATTTTTCTTTCATCATTAGATAGAAAGGTTAAGTTGGACACATGACCAAACAAGGGATAAGTAGACAGATTTTATTTACCAACTAGTTTTGACCTTCATTGGTCTTATCCGGATAATAATTCTTGCATCATTTTAAAATAGAGTCATACAAACAAATCAGATACTAATGTTTTAAAAAGGAAAGATTTTTCTTCATAAAGATGATTTTTGACACCTTAGCAATTAGGGCAGACCCAGATCAGACATCTTGCTCCAGGCACTGTATGATCAGGAACTTCTTTGTACTCATACAGTATTATTCCTCAGAATCTGCATAGCAAAGGACATTTTGTTTCAGAAACCATTGAAAAATCAATAAGTTGATATCCACCAAGTCGTAAATTTGTACATGAATATTTATGAGGCAAAGTGTTAAACAGCAGCCATTGTTGTGTTTGCAGATTCCAATGGTGCAAGCAGTGACAGCAACGGTGCCAATGGAGCCCCCGTGTTCGTGAAACCCCTGACAGATACTCACGTGCACGACGGGGAACCATTGACCCTGGAATGTGAGGTCACTGGTATGCCACGCCCCCAGATTTCATGGTTCAGAGGCAAGAAGGAGATACAGGACTCTCAGGTAAGGCCTATATGAAAATTAGAGGCAGGTAGATAAATTAACTCAATAGTCCTATGTTTGTTACCTGCACCAACTTTTACATCTCTGATAAATCATGAACTAAATTTGATGTTCAATTAAGATTTTAGAATATTTGACTTTCATTTAATTACGTAATTCTCTCTTTTATACTGTTTTTTCAATGTTTTTTTTTATTTTGTCTTGCAGGATTTCCAGATTTCCACCATTGGAAACAAATGCTGCCTTGACTTCCTGGACGTGTTCCCGGAGGACGAGGGCCAGTACTTCTGTAAGGCTTCCAACTCAGCAGGGGAAGCAACCACATCCTGTATGCTTACCGTCGATGGTGAGTAGTCTCCCTTGTTTCTAATTATATATTGTAATTGTGGCTCAGTTCAATAACATTTTAATGTTGGTGGTATATTGGTACTGTTTTTACTAATAGTTTCTTTTCCAGCAAATAAAAACATTTTAAGAAAAACAAAACAAAAACAACAAAAAGGGTAACAAAAAAATCATTGATTTATGTATATATTTAGAGTATCTCTTATTCACAAGCACATCAAATGATAAGATTTTTTGCTGGGAAAAAAATATTTAATAAAATTAACCCCAATTTATAAAAAAATGTGTAACCAAATTTGATATTGTTGAATGATATCTTCAATTGTGTCGGTAGATTTTTTTATAATCAGAGTCATTCAAATCTAACAACTGTATATATTTGTTGTAATAAATATTTGTGATGGAAAAAAAAAAGAAAAAAGCATTCTCAATAAAAGAAAGAAGAAAACATTTTACTCATAATGCGAGACTCAAAGTAAAGCGACTGTTTTATTTTTTTGATACGGATTTTTGTGAGAAATTAGGGGAGGCATTAATTTGTTTTTTTATGTTTAAAATTACAGTCATATACATAGGATGAATTTCAATTTCTTATTGCAAACTGGAACGTGTGAAATGTTTTCTCCAATACTTCAATCCCTATTTTCCTCTATGAAAATATTTACCTATACATTTTCCCTATATATTTTACCTATATATTTACTTATTCATTTACTTATATTTACCTGTAAATTTACCTGTATTCCCCCAAAATGACCATTTTATTTTTCCACCCTCTCCTCAGATGACCTTTCATTCACTCTTGATTCCTCCATTGGCTCATCTTATTCCTCCATCTGTCCTGTCCCAAGGGGTAAGAATATGTAAAAAGTAGCTCTGATAACCATAGACAAAAAGTAGTGCCATTCTAACTTTATATATATATATTTGCTTAATTTATTTTTCAGATTTAAATATTTTTGGAAGTTCTTGAATTCACTAGAAATAAAATGAAAAAGATTAATCATCATTCATGAGCAAGTTTATAAGGTTTTGGTTTCGTCCAATCATTGACTTAAAATATGAACAAATGGTCTGAGTGAGAGTTTAAAACCTAATGAAATAGCAATCTGTCAATAAATTTCAAAAACTAATCAATGCTGATTTAACTAAAACATAGGTTATTCATATTTCCTCAACCTAATGATAATATTTCAATTTGAATCTATAAAAATATGTAAAAAAAAAAATTATTTCTAGAGAAACAAGAACTTTTCAGAGTAGAATATTATTATAATCATTAGAATTTTAGGAAAGATTTGTTGTGTATTAACTATGTCCATGTATATATAAGTGTAAATATATGTCTTCTAATCTTAACTGCTTTCAATTTTTGCTTTACAGGATTGATTATTATAGTAAATAAATTTTGCATTTTTTATTTACCTATGTTTAAGATGTAAATACTTTTTTTAATATTACACATAATGTTTTCATATTAAAGAAAACAATTGACAATGACTAATTTTAATTTGTAAAAATGAACAAAAAAATAAATAAATAAATAAATAAATTTTAAAAAAATGATATGGGGGATAACTCTGCCTGTCTTACCTAAGAAAATGAAGGGCAGATAATATTGATAGTTGTAGTTTGAGAAAAAAATATTTTGAAGTATGAAGAGCAAATCCAGTATTTTAAAGTATATTACATAATTCATGATGTATATATATATATATTTATCTGTGATTTATATCGTTGTGTTAATAAGTAAATTGGAAAAAAAACATACAAAATAATTATAAAAAAGATGTAATGTGTTATCATACAAAAAAAATAAAAACAAAAAATTAAAACTGTCCAAATGTCAGCCATGTCTTAACCTGGCAACAGATTGTGATGCTGTCCCCATAGTAACAATAAAAAATAATACCAAATTCCAAATATTGATACTTACTTTAGGCTCATAAGATAATCTTCTAGGATTACCTGCAATTTAAATCATGTACAGGTAAATTGTTCTCAATCCACATGGACTGTTGGATCCTTTATTATATTTATAGTTGATATGATACCTTGATGGACTGAAAGAGAGGGCAGAGCTGTCTAGTGCTAAGGAAGGCTCTCTCTCTTTGAGAAAGACAATTAGAAAGATCAGCAAGAAGCAACTGGATTTGGGATTTTTGTTCAAGCAATACAAAGACTCAATATCTGAAGAGTAAGGCAATCTTGAGCAGACCTGTTAGAGAGATTGAGTACTAGTATTTTAAAATAGGCATTCCGGTAAATTCACTAATCCCTTATGAGGACTGATTGTACTTCTGAGAGTCAGGAGTTGTGATTGACAAAAGAATAGAAAGTGTTTGACATGTATTAGTTGCAGTATGGATATGTCAGAATTAATGTAGGAGAGTTTTCTGTTAAGGTGATTAGTATTAAAGTTTTCGGGATATGCATTTATCCTCATACTTGATTATGTTGAAGATTACAATGGATAATGCCATATGATGGAACCCTTTTGTCAGCATTGATTGGATCTAGGTGTTTAATTGCCCACAGCTTAACGTCTTAAGATTAGGGATTAGTGAAACATGAGAGAACATGTGTTTTCAATATAAATACACTTTATTAACGCACAGGACTATTTATCTTTCTTATAAGGGGCTACTCTTTGGTGCCTTACCCTGGCAATTTCTTTATATTCATGCGTTTTTCCCCAAAATGGCTGTTGCACCAAAATTTTTTATTTCCCTGTGTAAGATAATGGCACTCTTAAGGGTATTTCCCTCTGACAATTCATGCAGTTTTCTCTTAAATGGTTTTTTAACCCATGATTTCTCATTCCCCTATGTAAGAAATTGGCATTTTTTATTTTTTTGTGTTTTTTTTATATAAAAAATAGGAAATATATTAAATGGCCCCATTACCATCATCTA
>CM037792.1:50251608-50276604 GCA_021229015.1 Solen grandis | reverse complement strand
TCATTTGGGACTGAACCTTCCCCAGCGATACCTTTTTGGAAAGACTCGATAGAGCCGACGAACGTCACTGCGTGGGTTTTCCAGCAGTTCAGTCGGACGGCGTTTAGAATTGTGTCGTCGTTGCCGGAACCCTGGTACGAGTGCACCTAAATTTTAAAGTAAAGAGGGACGCATTGTTACATTTATATAAACTTATTTTAAATTTGTAGTCACTAAACTAAAAAGCTGATGCGGTTTGAACTTCATGTGTTTGTTTTTTCTAAAGGTCAGTTTAAACCAAGGGTTGATAGTCACAGTATGCATTACATTCACAAAAAAAAAAATAAAAAAAAAAAAAGTAAAACAAAAACAGAAAAAAAACTTTAAAAACTATATCAATATAATGTTATCAGGCCACCCAAAAATTTTCACATTTACCATTAAAAATATCGCCCATCCTTTTTAAAATGTTAATGAAGTAGGGCCCAGTATAGACATAACGTGTACCTTCATGTTATAGCCGTTTGCATAACTTCCCGGGGGACAGAAGACTGGCTCATACCAAGTTCCCATGTAATGGCCGTTACTGACACCCAGTGTCGTGCTGATTTTCCTGTGGAATTTGCCCATTACTGAATAGAAAATAGCATAAACTGAACACCCAAAAGAACTTTCCCAGCCAATAAAAATGTTATTTTTTGTAAAACATGTAAAAATGTAGGGACTGCATTTTAGGTAATGAATATATAAACATTTGTATTCCAATGTAAATTTCAAGATTTTGATGATAAGATATTTCAAAATGACCACTAACAGTTTATTTAGAAATTTTAACTCTGTATTAATACTTTACAAGGAAATTATTAAATTCCAATCAGTAAATATAAATGCTTTGAAAATCATATAATGATTAATGTGACTTTTTTATTATTGAGAATCTTTTTATTGAGATTTACGAATTAAATCAAAGGCTTGGATTTGTTAAGAAAGTTATGATGGTTTGTTTACTTGCGATTAATTTTCCCCCTACGGGATTTCAGTCATTTGGTGATTTTCTCTTCATATGACAAACAAACAGCAATATCACACCGTAGATAACTGGTATGAACCCCAACCCCCCCCCCCCCCCCCCCCCCCACACACAAAGACTTACATTATTCAGACACTGGGTAAACCAGTTCTGAAATTACTTATTATGCCCTTTGAGCTAATCGCGCAAAACAATGCCCCCGGAACTTCGAGACACTTTATCCACTCGGCCACTCCGGTTATCACCTGGTCTATGATAAGGATGATTTAAAAATAAAATAGAGAAACAGATCCTGAAAGCCGGGTCTCAAAATTTAAAGGGAGACCTAATCTTTGGATTGTCCTAATTAAAGGTTTTTGTGTATAATTACTAATTGCTTATATCATCTTCATACATAACTTCATACATAACTGCCGAGGCAGCTTTTCAGCCTTCGTAAAAGAAATTTGATCTTAGTCGTATTAAATTTGTCCTTCATAACGTCTATTAAGGCATTATTTCCTGAATTAAAAAATACCAGAAAAAATGTGTTTATCAATTTTTGAATTATTAAATTTACAGAATCTTTCGCAGGAAGTTTAGTGAAACAGGTCCTAGAACGTTACGAGATGAACAGGTTGTATTCCAAAAGCTAAGTATTTTTTACTCTTAGAAGAAACAGAGGAATCCGATACTGATCGACACCCCCCTACCGTTGTTGCTTATTAATGTATCACTTTTGTGAAAATTTAGTCAAATCCCTTCTAAAATCCCGCATGGCTATAACAAATGTATGAAAACCGAATATTTGATATATCTGTGAGCTAACCAGCCATTCAAACTTCTAATATAATATATTTCGCGAAATTAATTGCAAGTAAAAAAAAATTAAGACGATTAATCAGGCATCGCTTCTCTTAATGCAATGTGTAGGAGTGATTCTATAAGCCTCTCCCCTAACTGCCTTGAAAAAAAAAGACGCACGCAAAAACCCACTTTCATAAACAAACACACAAAATTTACGATATATAACTATATTGACAAACTTGCAATTTAATGTAATATCTTAAATTTAAACTACTTTTGTTAAAATCATTATTATTCAAAGGGCGCAATGAAACTCCAGATTTGCAAATATCGATGTAATACGGAAACACTCGGCAATTTCCGCAGGTCAAGGTCCCTGATAAGGTATGCACTTAAGTTCGTCGGTATTTAGATAAAAGAATAAATTCGGGGACATGTGACCCTTTTACATTTTGAAGAGGAGTATCTTTCCTATTCACAAAGGTAGGCGACTTTATTTTTAACAACTCAATTGTTTTTTTTCATTTGTATTTTTAAACAAGGTTATTTCTGGTTAACGATATGGGGAATGGGAAAAGAGAAGTCTTATCTGAAAGCACTTTCGTCACCACCCCCTCCTGATGATGGGGGTCGATTTTGTCAATTTACTTTGCAGTATAGTAGTTTTATGATTGACTGGAGTAATTATAAATTCCGTTCCCTTTTGTTTCAAAGCAAAGCAAAGAAACAAGGTATTGTCTAAGATAAAGTTAACTAAAGCAGTATGAACATAAAAATAGCAGCCTGCGATTTTGTTGCTTTCAAAAGCATGCTAGTTAGTGCGATGCCTAATTTTTAACAAAATCAACAGTATTTTAGTCATATAGCGATGTCCCGCTAATCACCGTTAGTGAATACACCGAGTGCATAGAGCAAACACGACCTACATGAAGCAAACTGCAAGGCCATACAGTATAATAGTGAATATAAAATATCCTGACAGTCTATGTTGTGTATACACAACTGTTGACAAATATGCATCTTTATCACTAACATAGGGAGCAGTACCTGTGTAAACTATTATGTTCTTTAAGGACTCTTTAGTATACTTCGATTAATGTGTGAACCCGAGGACGACCTTTTAATCTGTTTACATTAGTAAAAGAATATCAACAATATTGTCATATAGACAATTTTTCCTTCCTTATTTGGTTAAAACTATAAGATAAACCAGTCGGGGTGTTAGAGCGTCCGCCACGTAACCGGGTAATTGGGGGTTCGATCCAGGCCGAAACCCTACCGAAGTATTTAAAATGGTATATATTGTACGATTATTTAGGGAATTGTTAATAAGGGTAAATCCAAGATTTTGGGTTTGGGACAGTGACTTTTACTGTGTGTTGTACATTCCACTTGTCTACGTGGGGCAGAAAACAACGAAGGAATTTAAAAATACTGTCACCAAACAAACAAACATTGTCAATAATACCCACTAAAGGCCCTGGATTTATCTATGATCACCCAAACATGTAATAGTTATCATGTTTCATGACTAATTTTTAATAATAGAACAGTTTACTTGTAGTTAAAAGGAAGAGAATGGGATAATGATTTTTCAAATATCATTTTAATTGTGCCATATTTGCATTTAAAAAAGTATATAACAATAAAACCGCTCAGCAGCAACATCTGTCGGAGGGGATATACAGAGAAAATCGATTGCAAGTAAAATAAAATAAATGTTTTGCCGAGGTTTAGCCTTTCTATATATAATATATGGACATCTCTTTAAAATTGAACAGTCTTGTCAACTTAAACAGTTATTTGTCCCGTCATCATTAAATTCTTTAATATTTTATCAATGTATTTCTTTATGGTGTTTACAGAGCCGTCTTCAAGTTCCTGTCAACATGTTTCATTTCATCGAGCACGTGTTGTTCTCTCTGTTTGTGCTGTACTCGAAGCATCACTACCGACGTGGCCAAAACACTTCCTGAAGGTGATTGTCCTGGCCCTAAAAGAGTTGCCAGGCGTTCAGAGTATCATAGATACTGTCTTGAAGAACGAAGTAAACAGCTTTGTCAAGAGCACCACACTTGCTCAAGATGTGTCAAAGTCCAAGCCAAGAGTAGTTATTCCTAAACAAGGTTAGCCCTATTATGTAAATTATTTAGTTATTGCGTTCTCTAGATTTAAATATATCAGGGCCTCATTGCAATAACGTTCAAAATAAAACTAAGTGATTTTTGCAGTTAAATAGCAAATCTAATTAGCTTTATTAAAATTTGCATTGAATGGCAATCAATATTTGTAAGAGCATCACTTGAAACTAGACAGAAAAAAAAAAAAAAAAAAAAAAAAACACACACACTTCAAGGACTTCTGAGGAAATAAACATTTGTACAATAGAGATGAGCCTGTATCATTGGTGGTGCCTACATAAGTATAGTATATGAAACTAACATGTTATAGCCAACTGTTTTAAGATTTTAAAACTGGCAGTTTATTTATCGCGTGACCTTTAATAAGCTACTTTCTGGACTACCCACTTAATTGACTGATCCTCTGACGCTTGACCTCATAAATATTCATGTACAAACTAATGACTTGACGAATATTGATTTACTGAATTTCAATTGGTGTATGAAGCAATGGATTTTTCTTTGGGTCGAGCAGACTCAGAATCCTAATTGGAATCAGTAAGGTGCATATGAAACATGGATCTAGAGATAGGGAACAGATACGTGCATTGTAAAAAATGGACATGCATGCAGTGAGCTTAGCAAACCATTGAGTCGAACGAGATATACTCGTATAAACTATAAAGCATGTAACTGAGATAAAAAAAAATATCCTCAGCATAGTATACTAACCCTTGATCTCGTCTAATGTCGACAGATGGCAATGATACATTACAAAGTTGGAACCAAAAAGACCAGGCCGATTTCGGCCATAGAATGGTTTGTTGTTATTTTCTTAAACGGGGGCCTCCTCCTCATGAGGAAGCCTTCCAGCTGGCTTGCGGTAGGATGGTGGTTCTACCCCGATGCCTAAGTGCATTCGTGGTGGTGGTTGTGTGTGTGTGTGGGGGGGGGGGGGCTTCCTCCACCTTTAATTAGCTGTGACTATGTGACTGAAATATTGTCGCAGCGACGGTAAACTCAATCAAACAATCAATCATTTCCTAAATCCTCTCACAGGTGTATCAGATGATTGTTAGACTCACAGATGGCCTGCTAAAGGGAGAGAAATCGATGCCGAGAAGGACGGCAATGTGTTCGCCTACATTTACACACTACATGACGACCATTACAAGATACAGCAGAAAGCTTTTGACATGTTTGCTGGTACGTCTAAAAGCTCTATACCAGGGGCCCGTTCACTAAAAAATTTACATTTTTTTCATCTTTAATTCACAGATGTAAAATAATATTTTTCCGTGATTGTTACTTTACAGAAAGTGTTTGGCAGTATAAGTCAATGAAATTGGCCAACTTCCTTTTATTTTATTGTGAAATTAACACATTATTAGCAACACAAAAGAACAAAAACTAACATCAAACTTGATCATACAAAGTTAAGTGAAACGGACCCCGGGACAGAATGACGCTATAAGCAAGTTTAACTGTATATAATTCCCAATGGGAAAAAAATTTTCAATATACCAATAGGTAGCGTTTTTTATATATAAAAAATAGTATTTTAAGTAAACCCCTTTCAATAACTGTTGATACTTCCCCTGCAAATTTTGAAAATGTTTAAAAATGGGTAGATAATTTCAATCTGAGCACTTCCGAAACGCCTGAGTTAAGGTAAAAAAATTCATTCTTAGGCCCCAGTCAAAAAAACTAACTCTAACGCAGGGGACCTTCGAATCAGAATCTTTTTTTTTAATAAAAATTTTGAAAAACTAAAAAGTTTAAATTTTTACATCGGGTTTTATTCAATAGAGAAAGGGGGGCCCATTCTTTAGAGCTGAAAAAGCTCGTCCAGGAAGCATTTAAAGCCTTTATGCACGAAAAACCCCCTTTAAAACCCAAATAAAAATACCCAGCTTTGAGGTAAAACCCTAGCCCCAAATTTCCCAAACCCCTGAAATATCTATTGTATAAAACCCTGCTTTTAATATTTTTTGCTAAGGGTTTGAAATCATAAAATTTAAAAATTTAAATTTATGTGGGGTGAAACCTTTAAACACCAAGGGGTTTTTAAACCCCTTTTTTCATAAAAACCCGGCAAGTGCTTGTAAAAGGAAACAAAATAAAAATAAATAAAAACCTATTCTCAAAGGGTTTTACTTTACATCCAAACGATGGGGGTTTAACTGAGGACTTTTAACACTTTAAATCCCACCCCTTAAATTGGAAAACAAACCAAAACATTTTTAATACATGACCAGTAAAACTGGGGGTAGGGGCCACGAAATTTCCCATAAAAAAACAAATGGGCCCATAAATGAACTTCCCCAAAACTACAAATGGTTTTTAATTCGTTTCAAAAGACATAATCCACCATCCCCTTTCTAAACTATCTACAAAGGGTTTAAATTTTTAATTTTTTAATTTTTAAAATCGTTAACAAATGGGGTTTTTAATCAAAAAAAAAACAGTCCCTTTTAAAATTTTTTTTGGGTCAAAATCTTTTTTTTTGAAACCCTCCACAAATAAATTGACGAAAAGTTTTTTAATTTTAAAAAAGCCAAATTTTAAAATAAAACCCCAAAAATTTTGTATATTACTTATAAAAATAGGAAACAAAATTTAAATAAATTCTATGCACATGGTCAGAAATATATGTAGGGATTTAAAAATAAAAAAAAAACGTTTTTTTTTTTCTTGAAAAAAAAATATATTATTTTGCATTTTAAATTTTATAATTATTCTTTTAGAAAAAGGGGAAACCCGGGAATTTTGTGATATGCCCCGCACCCCATTTTGGAAGGGAAAGGAAAAAAAAACTTGGGGTTTCCTTATTTCCCGGCGGGACGAAAGAAACCCCCTTTGGCAGTCAAAACGTACAGGGTCGTGCAAGAATCTTCGACCAAATATTCGAAACCAAACAAAAAGGATAAAATGTGAAAGATTTGTGTTTGTTTGGGGGTTAAACCCCTTCCCCCCAAAATTTTATTTTCATAAAAAGGGGATTTTTGGGGTTTACATGATTTGTACAGTCAAAAACATAAAGAAAACCACTGTAACTTTTTGCAAAATAACATTATCAAATTATCTTGAATATGGGCAAACTTCCAAAACAAACGGGTGGTTGCGAGCCCAAGCATATGGGAAATTTTTCTGAAACCATTTTAATCAAACCCCTTTTGCCCTCCCCGGGTTCCCGGAAATGATCGCTTAAACCCCCAAAATTAAGTTTTTATTTTTCCCTCAAAACATGCAATAAGGATGATAATGCCCTTAAAACTCTTTTCTTGTTAATTAAAAAACGAATAAAAGCGAGGGTATAAAATAATACTCGATTTTTTGGTTTTCTTTTAAAAACCCCACAATAGGTTTTTCACGGGTTTTGCGCCAAACTTAAGTATTACCCCTGGATAGGGGTAGGGGTTTCCCCCCGCATATCTGTTCTCGCAATGCGCCCCGCTTTTCCGTTTTCCCGTACATGCCATCCAGCCCCAGTTCAATTTTCTCCAGTTTTTCCTTTTTTAACGAAAACCACATGCGCCATCAAGTTTTTGTTTTTTTTGGCCCCCACTTGTAAACCCCCTTTTTTGTGTAAAAAACCCATTTTTTTGGGTTTTGTTTCTTTTTTTTTCATAAATTGAAAAAAAATTTACGAGATAAAGCTAGCCGTAGTTATTGAACTTAACGCTGATATACTATCAAAGAAATTTAAAAGTCGTAAATTTGGGTTTTATAAAGAAAAAAATCGTATATGTTTGGACTCAAAGTTGTTAAAAATAGTTTTAAAATATAAAACATATATATTTCGCATTGTTCAGATTGAATAGGAAAAAGGATAAATTTTTCCTCAATATTTTTTTTCCCGTTTTGTTTTTAAAAAAATCGCCAGCAATAAATTAAGTATTTAAAAAAACACAAATTCCATCTCCCCCCTATATGTAAATGCTCATCTTTTTTTTCCATTGGGTTTGACCATAATGCGAGTTTTTTTGCGGACTTGAATCAAAATCGGAAAAATGCATGTAGAACTATGTTTCGGGCATTAATTAGAACTGTTTTGTTGAAGAAACCATCAAGTTCGCTATGCGTTTCTTTATTTTTGTGTACATATAAATATATTTTCAGCTAAACTTTTTGTGAGACTATATTTTTTTTTCACCCCTTTTCTACTTTGTCCTTCTGTTTTTTGACTCTTTTGACGTCAGTTGTTAACGTTCGTAGGCGATTACCCCCCCTACCGGATGTTTTGTGCGTCGGCCCCCCTTCTGTCATGGCGTGGTGGACCCCTTTGAAGAGATCGCCAACCCGCTCTAAGGAAAATTTGCCGCTTCATGTCGACGCCCTTTTTATCGTATTTCACGTAGAAACAAAGGGTTTTAGGGGTCGCCCCCTGATTTTTTAAAAAGCATATGGGGTGAATAATAGACGGGGGACCAAAAAATAATGTCAACTAGTTGATCTCTTTTTATGGAAAAAAACTTATCCCTTGAATTTTTTGTTGAGTTTGAGACAATGTCCTACTACTAAAATTAATGCTTCATTTTTAATTTTATCGGGTTTTCCCCCAGTGTAAAACGTAAAACAAAACCCCCCCTTCCCAGCTCAAAAAAAGACCATTTAATTCTCACCTATTTTTTACATTTTAAACATGTTTTTAAATTATTTTTTTAAACATGTGACGTCACATGACGGATCAAAATTCACTCTTTGGCATGCGCTCATTTTCCCATGCAAACTTACGAATTAGCTCCCCGGATTCATTGGGCCCCGCAGCTTTACGTTTTCCCGATTTAACCCCCGATTCCCAAGAGGGGGCCCTTTTTACAAAAATAGCGTTTTCCCTCCTTCAATGGACATAAACTTGCCTTGTTTGATTGTCGGGAAAACAAAGCCCTTCATCAATATTTAACGAAGGGGAGTTGATTATTTTTTTATATTTTTCCCGATCATCTTAAACGAGCTGCTTTTAAAATCACAGGCCCCATAAAAAGTAAATATCGAAAAAAATTTAAAATTTTTTAAAAAACCCATTAAAAAAATGCCCAACCCCTTTATTTTTCTTGTTGCGTACTTTTCTGTTTTCTTTTTTTTTTCCCCTTGCCCACAAACTACAATTTTTTTCTAATATTGTTTTTTTTTCCCCCTTTCAACACGGGGTTGAGAATTTGGCTTCCCTGTTTCAAAAATTCGACTTCCTTTGTGCGGGGCGTCATTCAATGTCACCCGACATAACAAGTCCCGGGTACAGTGTCTTTTATTGCAGTAAGGGGGGGGTTACGGGCCCTTTTTAATAAAAAGGGGATCAAAAAAACAAAAAATGGGAAAAAACGGGTACTACGGCTGTATTCATTTTATGCATTATTTTTTAACGAAAAGTTAAAAGGAAAAAAAAACAAAAAAATCCCTAAAAAAAACAAAAGTAAAATTTAATAGGGGAATATTGTATTTATTAATGCTGTGAATTTTCTAATTTATCCCAAAATAATCAAAACAATAAGTGACTTGACTATTTGGGGTTTCCCGGGTCGTTTCGCCCGGGTTTTTCCCATCATATAGCGAAGTCCACAAATTTAAACAGGGAAGGAAGCCCCGGACCTCCCCCGCAAGTCAGCGGGAAGATTTTCCCCCACATAAAAAAAACCCAAAAAGTTTTTCCCAACATGTAAATTGACTACCCCCTGTTCCCCAAAAACAAAGGGGAAAAAAACAAGTTTCCGATAGCGCACCCGAGAAAGGGTTTTTAAAAATGAAAATTATGTCTCTTTTTTTTGTTTATCTAGTTTTTTTCGAAAAAACCATATAAAATTTTGAAATTTTTCCCAATGTTATAAACGCCTTTTTATTTGCGTTACACGGCCGAACCAATAAGAGCTTAAAATGAAATATAAATAACCCATCCCTTCCTCAATCGGTCTTTTTTTTACAATATTTTTAAAATTTTCATACCTTTAGTGAAAAAGTCATACATATACAAATCCCCAAAAAATTTTTAATAATATATTTTAAAAAAAAAATAAAAACCCCCCAATGTCTTTTTTTTTTTAAAATTAAACCCCCAAATATTTGATATAATACTTCTTTTCCCCCTAAACCCTGCTAAGGGGAAAAATACCCTAAACAATAAAAATTTCATTATTTTATTGATGATTATTTTTTTTATAATTTTGAATAATTAAAATTTAAATTTAAAAAATTTTCATTAATCACATAAAAAAAAAAAAAATGGGGCATAGTTTTTTCCCCAAAAAAAACCGAATACTGGCCCGGAAAAACAGTAAAAAAAGGAAAAGGACGGGAAATATAATTTTGCACAAAAAGTGGGATGGGAAAAGGGAGAAGCTGAACCCCCCGGCTGCAGCCTCCCTCCCCGTTGTTGGGAGTACTCCCTTTTCCACACCCTACCCCAGCTGGAACTGTCGTTTCCCGGGCCAAAACCCCACACAATCTTGGGGAGTTTTTTCAGTGCAACGCACATTTTTTCCAAACCCAAAGTTTCCGGGAAATACCCACAAACCCCAGCAGAACAAGTATATCCTGTAGATTCGGGTTTCGAATAGTTCAAAATTTTCCCCCAAAACCCCCGGTATAAAAAAAGCTAAACACCAGGAAAAAAAATGCCCCCCATTTTTTGGGCTCAAGAAGAAGATTGACCCTAAAAAAAGAGTTTTAAAGGGGGTTAAAAAGGCGTTTTAAAATACAAAATGAAAGGGGCCCCGTTCGGGAGTTCCTGCCCCGTCTGGGAACCCGCTTTAAAATTTTTTTGACATGATTTAAAATTTTATTGGGTTTTAACTTGGGTTAATTTTTGAGAGGGCGTTGGGCATGATCGTTTTACGAAGCAATGGCACATCTTCTTCCCCGTTGATTTAAATGTTCTTTTTTTAAAGATTTATATTTACATTTTTTAACATGAAAAAAAAAAAAAAATCGATAGTCAGGCCCGTATCCCGTCATTGTAAAAGAAAAGAAGAAAAAAAAAAAAAAAACCCAAAAAACCCATCGTGGTACTTAAAAAAGGAAAAAACGTGGGCTGATGGGGGTAATAATCCGATTGATCCCTTTTTCGTCTTTGTTCTAAGATATTGGGAACTTGGGATATTTAAAATAAAAGAATGTTCAAAATTTTCTCTGTATTAAAGAAAATGTGACTTGAGGTTATGGGAATGGGAAACGACCCCAAAAGTTTACCCCTTTGGTTTTTAAATAATTTTGAATTTGTATGGTATCAGGCCCAATGTTCCGATTTGTTAAAAAAAAATATAATATATATGTCTGAAAAACAATAAAATAATGATTTTTTCCCGAGGGAATAATAAAAAAAAACAATTAAAAATTTAAAACTTATTCAAAATTTCGGCAAAAATAATAAGGGCCCATTCAAACGCTATAAGTAATCTTGGGTAAAAATCATGGTTTTTTTTTTTCTTTGAAAAAGGCAAAACCCCTTTTTTCCCAAATTTTGAATAAGGGTGAATTTTAATTTTTTTTTAAAAAAGTATTGTTCAAAATGCAAACCCTTCATTTTCGGTAAAGGGGAAAAACAAATTAAAAAAAAAATCTTTAAGTTTTTTATTTTAATCTGGGAATGGGTTTTGACTTTTTCCAATTTCATTTTTTAATATATTATTGTTTCAAATTTGACGCAGAATTCGACATGGGCTATATGATTTCCACTATTTCATCACATTATAATCAAAACATCATCCCGATAAAGAAAGGAATTGCTGGGCGATGAAAGAAGGTGATAAACCCCCTTAAGGATATCCCAAAAAAAATGATCAAAAAAATTTTTAAAAATCAATAATAGAAGAACCCCCAAATGGATTAAACTCAGTTCCCCATCCGGTCACCAGTTTTCAGACTATGAAATATTTATAACCATGAATAAATTTTTTCCGGAAAATTTATTTTTAAAACACTTTTTCCACCCGCTCCCCCGGGTATTTTTTTTGTTACATTTTTTCCCCATTGTCCACGAACACTTAATTGAAATGATGTTTTTTTTTTTAGATTAGTGGAAGTATGACAAAGCTCGGGGGTATGGATTTGTTTCCGGGATTTTAACACATCCACAATATTTCCACCCTGAGCATGTCGGTACCTAAGTCCCCTCTTTTGGGTTACCTGGGGATTTAGCGAAAATCTGCTTTTTTCCAACTCACTATTGCAGATATATTTCCTTAATATAGGGCATTTTTTTCTTTCTCGGTCTACAGGGGGCGAGCGTTATCCTATACCGGAACCGGAGATCCCCAAAGTACCAGATCTACCCCACCCTGAGTGGCCCCGGGGGGAAAACCCAAAAATTCTAGGGGCTAAAGAAAGTTTTATGAAAAAACCCCTAGGTGGAACATCGCCGCCGCCTGGGCCCCTGAAATCCCCTGGGGGACCCCGGATTCATGGAAAAGGAAGGACCTAATGGATATCATACTAAAAATGATTTCCCAAGATAAAACAGATCCGGATATATTTGTGTTTTTCGGTCCCCTTTTTTAAAGGGAAAAACATTAAACCCAAATTTTAGCTGGGGAAATTTTATTTTTAGTTGCATAGTTTCAGTAATAAAACTATTTGACTTTTAAAAGATGTGACACTTTAAGGATAAATTTAAAAAGTATATTGTCTCGTTATTAATCAAATTTGGTTCACTTGTTGAAAAAATACCAACGATGTCGGGGGCCTCCGTGGCCGAAAGGGTAAAGTCGCTGACTTTAACACTCACTTAGCCCATCACCGCGTGGGTTCGAAACCCGCAGGGTCATTCGGATTTTCATGTGAGGAAGCCTTCCAGATGGCTTGCGGTAGGTCGGTGGTTCTACCCGGATGCCTCCGTGCATTCGGGTCTTCCTCCAACCCTGTAATAAGCTGGACGTCGCTAAATGACTGAAATACTGTCGAAGCGACGGTAAACTCAAATAGTCAAGTCAAGTCAACGATGTCTCCTTGAATTTACATTATCATAGTACAATTTATACATTTTGAATTTCCTGGCAATGAGTAAGGTTATGTTCGAAAAGGGTTTTATGAATTAGGCTACGTGATTACAAAGGCATCATTATGTAATCAAAGTTAATGTATATAATACATAATTTAAAAGATACATGTTTTACTAAATTAGAAGTGCTTTATGCTCAGTAAAGAAGAAACTATGGAGGGGATTTAAATTGTAACGCATCCAATTACAGGGACTTTTTAACTCGGCGAACCCTGCATGACCGCATTTGCCCAAACGGCGCTAGTAACCCAAATTTAAACATCCAAGCAGTTGCAGATGCAATGGAACAAAGAGGTAAATATAATGCACCCAATCAATAGCTGTTTAGGATAAAAGGGGAAATTTGCTTTAAACTTTTATTTGGCTGTTCGACCGCATCTTCCCCGAGTCACATCTACTCATTAGTCTAAACCTAGACATAGTTGTAGCTGATAATTATTAGAACCATCCTATGATTGTTGGTGCCGAGTGTCATATATTGTAAACTAGAAACAAGTTTATGTTAACTAAACATTTTTGAGTGATGGCTTAAAATCTATTTTTCCTAAGAGTAGTAAAGCAAAAGTTAAAAGTCTGAATATTTAGGTAAACTATATTCCATTTCTGTGATGGGTACAAATTTCAATATTTTTTTGTGACCAAGACTGAAAAAATATCTCATGTCAGTCAAATATTAATGTTATAATTGCACCGCGGACAAGGGTTTTATGTGTTTTGTTGTGTTGTTGGAACTCAGATTATTCGAATAATTTCTAAAGATCTTTATGGACGACAAAAACAATTTTTACACAGTTGCACATCATAAGGAAAGAACTTTGCTTAAATCGGTGAAAACATAGTTAGTCAAAGAACTAGTTTAGTTCTGTTTCCGATAGCCATACCGACCTTTAATTTTGACCGCCGATCGTTTGTTTGTAGGTACAGAGGAAAACATACGACAATAGAAATACTATAAGTATCAACGGCCATAACTGTATTGAAAGAAAATGCTTTGAAATCTTATCTTAGAAAAAAATGACTTGTTTATATTCAAATACGGTTATTTTTATAACGACAATTGACTATTTATTTGTGTCTAGGTACACACTTATTTATTTGTATCTAGGTAAACACATATTTAGTTGTGTGTAAGTACCCATCTATTTGTTTGTTTCTAGGTAAAACCTATTTATTTGTTATCTAGGTAAACACCCATTTTTTTTTGTCCCAGGTAAACACCTATTTATTTGCATCTAGGTAAACACATTTTATTTGTGTTTAGGTAAACACCTTTTTATTTGTATCTAGGTAAACACATATTTAGTTGTGTGTAAGTACCCATCTATTTGTTTGTTTCTAGGTAAAACCTATTTATTTGTATCTAGGTAAACACCCATTTTTTTTTGTCTAGGTAAACACCTATTTATTTGCATCTAGGTAAACACATTTTATTTGTGTTAGGTAAACCCTTTATTTGTGTCTGGGAAAAACACCTTTTTATTTGTATCTGTAAACACCTAAAATTTTTGTGTTAGGTAAACACCTTTTATTTGTTTTAGGTAAACACCTTTTTATTTGTTTTAGGTAACACCTTTTTTTGTATCAGGAAACCCCTATTTTTGTATTAGGAAACACCTTTTATTTGTGTTGGGTAAACACATTTTATTTGTTTTTAGGTAAACCCTTTTTATTTGTTCTAGGAAAACACCTATTTATTTGTGTCGGGTAACAATTTTTATTTGATCTGGAAAACACCCATTATTTGGTTTTTTAAAAAAACACCTTTTTATTTTAACCCAATGCCCTATTTTTTTGGGTTTTAAATACACCCCCAATTTTTTTGTTTAGGTAAACACCTTTTTATTGTGTCTGGGTATACACCTATTTTATTTTTCTAGGAAAAACACCTATATATTTGTTCCGGTACACAAAAAAATTTTTTTGTATTAGGTAAACATTTTTTTTATTTGTTCCAGGTACACTCATTTATTTGTGCTACAAAAACATTTATTCATTTGTTTTGGGGGTTAGACCTATTTAATTGTATCTGGAACCACCAACTTTTTCAACCCCTTCCCCCAAAGTAATAGAAAGTAGTAGAACATATTTAGTGTTACTTTCGTTTTTTACAACAGCCAACTTATTTTTTTTGGGTTTAATACCTTTTTATTTGTGTCTAGGAAAAACCCCTATTATTTTACTTAGTAAATCCTAATTTGTGTCTATACACCTATTTTTTTATAACCGGCCCCCCAAAAATAGATGAGAAAAATTTGTGTTACATTCTTTTCATGGTTACAACGACATGATTTAAAATATGCACATTTAACTTTACAAACATGGGTATTGAACAAAACCATGCACACACAAAAAGATAAAATTTCCTTATTTCAACTGAGTTCCTGTCACTGGTAGCATGACAAGTCAAGGGCCCCTGTCGCAAAAAGATTTGATTCCGAATCCTTTCACATAACAGCTGCAAATGAACCTTCCCTCAATGAAAAATTGTTTTGTGACTGAATATATTTTTGGAGGAAGTGAAATGTTCACCCATAAATCATTTACTAGCCAGCAACTATGTTATAGACTTTAGTCAGAAACATGTCAATATGAACTGATAAGAGCAATTTGTGACTAAGATTTAAACCTGAACTTGTTTAGGTGATTTGCAATTTGTATTTATTTCCAAATTTCATTAAAACCATATAAGTGAACAGAACTACATTAAACAAACTGTCATTAAAATAAGCGACATTATCAAAAGTTGCTTTGTGTGTTATGTGGTGTTGGGGTCATATAGGAATCACGTTTATCACCCACGCCTCACACTGTCCGAAACTAAATTACATGGTTTCAAGGTGATATGCGGGCATTAATCCCCCTTGTGATTTTCAGTTTTTATAATTATGCCTATTCCCTACACATTCAGTCAAACTAGAAAAAATAAATATTTTCCAAAAAAATTAATACAACATATGGTTAAAATCTTGGGAAAGGTGTATTTTAAAATTGCTTAAAGTTGATATATATTATAGCAAGAATCCCTTACAATAGGCTGTAATAAGTAATGAACTTTATTTTTATATTTCATCGTTACGAAAAAATTTCTCAAAATTATTTTCAACACTCTCAAAGCTCTGGTGGCGGCTATGTTGGATCAAACTCCCCGCAGGTTACCCCCCTAACAGTTGTAGATAACCACTGCAACCCCAATAAAAATTAACAAATTTTGCTAATATTTTTTTTTCCAAAAAAAAAATTAATTTCTGCGGTGTCATATCCCACGTATGTTTCTTTAAAAAAACATCAAATATCGCCTCGTGGTAAAAAAAATCATTTAAAAAAAAAAATTTTTTTTGTTGTGACGCAGACGGAGACGCCATTTTGATATTTTTCCATCATCACGTGAATTTGTGACGCAGTAATTTTTGCGCAAGGGAGATCACTGTGTGGAATTTGATGTTTTGGGTAAGAAAGGCCAGGTTTCCCTAAAATCTTTCATGTCACTAGGAGTTAATTTTAATGGGGTTTCTGATTATTGACCTTCACAATGGAAATATTATATGCATGATTGTCAACACTTACAGGGTGGGGAGGAGAGGAATCAGACCCAGACTCATCCAAAAGTTCCCCTTTTGCCACACCATGCTTCAGTCGTGGACAAGTTCCTAGAGATCTCGGCAGTCAGTTGATGTGTGTCGGGGACGACTGCAAAACCATATCCTAACCTTTGGGAAAACCTTCTGCAAAATATACCATTTCACTCGATTTTAAATACACCATTGTATTTATACAAAACCCCTTTGTTGTTTATACAATATTGTACACTTTAAAATTTGAAGGCTGGAATCGGGTTTTCTTTTGATGTAAAAATAAAAAAACCCCTTATTATCAAGATATACAATGATTCGAAAATTCTAACAAAAAAAAGGTATATCTGTGAAATTTTACGTAATTAACTTAAAGCATAACTGAATTTTTTCATATTTAAAAGACATTTTTTAAAAAAATTTAAGAGACTTTTGTAACCTATAACACTCATACACATTTTTTTTAAATATACCTACAAAGAAAATCCAAATTTTAACCCCCAAAAAGGAAAATACTGAAAAATGATTAAGATTAGGAAATATCGTGTTAAGGACAACAAAGCCCTGGCCAAAAGGGGCCCCCCGGTGAAAAAGGGATGAGGCCAGACCCAGAAAGGGCATTGGTCCCGATTCCGGCGAAATTCTTCAGCAAGTTACAAGTGAAATGATTTTGTCAATTTAAGGGAATCAAAGTAAAATTTTAATGAAAATGAAACTTCCCAAAATTGTTGTGGAAACAATCTTTCCAGAAAAAGAGAAAGCATGAATAACGTAGAAAGAAAAACAAACTAGGGGGACTTTTCTTGTTGGGTTTTTGTCATGTCTTTTTTTTACAGCTAGGTGTTAATCTTTTCAATATACGGGTCATATAAAAAACCAATTATCTAGTGGTAATAACATATTTTAATGGGTGTGTAGGTATATGTGTACTGTATGGAAAAAGGATAAGGGCATTCTAAGAAACAAATAATTATTTTTTTTTTGTTTCTCCCTATATATTTTGTGTTGAACCCGGGGCCTATTTTCATTTCGTATTCTACAAAGCCGTTTTTACTTCCCCTGTTGCATGGTTTGATATTTTGGGGAAACGTAATCTCCCAGGCCATAAGATTGGTTAGTAGATCGGTATTTCAAAAAAAAACTAAAGGGTACTAGTCCAATTTTGCCAAAAAATGTTTTTCAGCATGCGAAGTATGGATTGAAAATGAAAGGGCCAATGTTAATTTTTAAAAAGTATTAGCTTTTCAAAATGCTAAAAAATGCCGTACCCAAAGTAAACAAAAAAGTTATGCTGTGAGTTGTAAAGGGGACATTTATTCGAAGTCCCCATGTTGAAAGAAGGGGTTTTTATCAAAGCTGTTAAAAACAAATCCCCCATTCATGTGAAATGGGAAAGAAATTTATACGTTGAAAACCATTAATCGGGTTTTGGATACAAAAGCAGGGTATAACGAAAAAATCTGAATTTCCCTTTTACACAAGCTGTTTTTTTTCAAACGAATGTAGATAGTTTTCTTGAAAAATGTATTGAAGCTATGAAGCACCGTCGAGAGTTATAGGGAAAGAAATGCAAGGAACAAATTGGGACTCGAATCAAATCTGTCCAAAAAAGGCGACTACCATCCAGCAACATGTATTTGCGGTTCCTATAAACCGCCCATTTTTCCCGTGTTCAAAGCATTTTTCCCCCCGAGCTTTTCCCCGGCTAATCTGATTGTTTACTTTCTCGACCGACTGAGAAGGAAAACCCTTTTTTTTTTAGATCAGCAAAAAAGGGATAAAAAGTTGCTTTCTTGCTCGATGTTCAATCGCCGCCCCGGGACCCGGCGTAAAACGTCGGTTACTAAACTAGAAAGTCCCGTTACAACGTTATTCAAATGGAATAATTTATGGTCGTATTAAGCCTTTGAATTGAAATATGTTGCTAAAGTTGTCGCAAACGAGCACGTCTGTACAGATGCTGTTTTTAAAAAACCCCCCCCTCTCAAGATTTTGTATAAGTTGACTTTTGATTGGCAAGAAACACATAATATACAAAAATACTATAAAGTATGTTCGCAACAGGCCGTGCGTGATTGTTGTTTCACGGAATAAAAGGATAACATTTTAGATATTAACTAAATAAACACACACTGCCCAAAAAATGTTAAAAAGCGATAGGCTGTTGACGTGTTCAATACCAAAAGATTAAGGCGTTCTGTATTACATAGAAGATAGGGTCAGGCGGGAAGGTGACGGGACAGATAAAACTGTCAAATCAGCTCGGACAAAGGCACAATCTGGAGACAAACACGTATTTTATCACGTTTCATGATTTTCCCCAAAACTTTTAAAATATATATGCCCGCCACAGATTAACAGTTCTCTTTGTTTGGTCGCAGCCCTTACAAGTTATTGTTTAACTATGTGTGGTCTGTTTTTAGGCTGCTATGGACCCTTTGAGTGCATCTGTCAATAGGAATCACAAAGAGAAAGTACAAGGTACAATGTGGTTATTCTTATTCTTGCCAGTATGAAATTGTTATGTCTACTCAAAGAATAAACCCCTTTTTCAGGAGAGCCCGCACATATCTTTGAATCACGCTGTGTTTGCATAATGTTTTTATTTTTTAAAATCTAAAAAGACATTCATGAACAGAATATATTAATATAGTACGCTGGTACCCTTGAAAAATAGCTTAATTTGCATAATAAAATAATGAACATAAATACGCCGCTATACACAAGCTACCGTGCTATGGGGTATCCCCTGAAATTGACCGTTTTTTTTCAGAAAACGAAAGTCTGCATCGTAGACATTTTTATTTGAATGAAAAAAGGAATTGTCAATGGTGAAGTGAGTATTTGATTTCCTTACAAAATTTTTCCGCGGAGAGCTTAAAAAACCAGCAAAGTACTTCTTAAATATGAATACATGTTTTAGCAAGCCGCACCACAACTAAGGCGTTTTTACACTTGTTTTTCGACCCAGAGACTGATAACATACGAACCTTATCTGGGCTTATACAATCAGAATGAATTTAACTGTTTTCAAGATGTATGCAAGAAGCGTATGCTTCATCCTTACGCTTCGGCGTTGCAAGCCGACGGATTTCTGCTTGTGGGATTCTGTTGCAAAAAATGTTTCGAAATTTTTAAAACGTCAGTAATGGCGGATTTTTGGGGGGGGGTGGCATATTCCCTATTTTGTGGATCGGTAGTTCTTTGGGGATACTCAATGAGGGAGAAAATTTTAAATTTTAAATTACAAATTGGGCTTTTTACTTAAGACGCCACTTTGCGATGAGCTAGGGTACTTTTAACTAATACCGTTGCATTTTCATTGAAATCTTCTTTAAAAAAATGTGGGCTTAAGACGCAGTTTTTGGGAAGCGAAAATCAAAATAAATTTAAGCAGATTGTTGCAGCCAATAAAAATTTTATTATTCCGCGCCATGTTACGAAAATTTCTGTTACGTATACTTTTTGATCTTAAAAATTTTTAATGCTGTTGATTTTTGTTTAAAGTTTTTTTTTTACAGCTTTTTTCACACAGGAAACATCCACATTACCGTGAACAAAATTGCACCTTTTAATGAAACAGAGAAGCTACTTATTTAGATACATGAAAATTCTTTCCCTCAAAAGGTAGTGCTTTGCTAACACACTCCAAAATAGGGGTTTCACAAGCATTAAGTATGATAAAAAGTATTATCTTCCCAAAGTTTCCCGAAAAAGAGCACCAACTATGAAATTTTTAACCAATCTTTAATCTTACCAGAAAAAGGGTATTCAAAATCAATTAACGATGCTTTAAAATCCATCAATATGAGATCACGGTTTGGGGAATTTTCCCGATGCTTTTTTCAATACTGTTAAAGAAACCTATATTTCGTTAAAAATTCTCTTCACGCATGCGTTCACTTCACATTCTAAATAACGAAGCATTAGTGAAGACGAAAATTTTCAGAATGTGGTAACGTGGTCCATAAGCGCTTTTGTCAAAACAAAACTCACTAACTTAACGAGGGGAGAGAAAAAAAAAATTTTTTTAATTTACCTATCATCTTTGTACGACTTTTTTAATCTAAATGAATTTTGATATCCCGGGGACTTTTCCCCACTGCCTATCCATTATTTTCCAAGACAACAAAGTCTTTTGCTGCTTATTTCCCTCTTACGTTAAAATTATCTGTTTTTAGTAAGTATGATCAGTTTTTTTAAACACCGATTGACTGACTTTCTTTAAATTTCGGACCAAGTTTAAAAAAACAAACGCTTGTTGTTTTTACTAACAGTTTGAACCAGCCCAACGGGGGGGATAAAACCGTTTTTAAAATGAAATCAATTTTACTTGCAAATCTGAGGATAAACTTTTTGGGCGCGTTATCAGGAGAGGGGCCATATGGCAGTGGGACCAAGGAAATCTTTTGCCCTAAAAAAGTTTATACCGCATTTCAGCTGCAAGTAGAAAATATACGGTAAAATTTTTATTTTTTAAAATTTTTATTATTATTTTTTAATTTAAATTCGGTGTAATTAAGAATATTTTTTTTTCAGAACATGAACAATAACAAATAATTACAATATCCCTCTTCTTTCAAATAAAATTTTTGTTACTCACTGTCTTTTTTTTAATGAAGAAGGCAATGTTTGTATGAAATTGAACCCCATTTTACCCTGCGTTAGATTTAAAATTTAATTTCTGTAAATCCAGAAGGCCCGTGGACGAACATTTGCAACATTTATTTGTGATTCAGAAAAATTGGTGAAAAAAATAGTTTTTAAAAATATGTATATTTCCACTGAATACACAATATAATATTAAATTTTTCAAAAAACTTATAAAAACATATAAAATAATGAAATATATATTTAAAATAGTGCGATCGTTGTAAATCTTGCTATACTTTGAAATGTAACATTGATTGTAACATTAATTAAAACCCCAAACACATACAAAAAAGCCTACGAAAATAAATATAAAAAAAAAAACCGGTCATAAAAAAAAATCAAACAGCATCAAACAAAAAAATTAATATCCCCAAAAGTACAAAGAAGACACCAAAAAGCAAAAAAGGGAAAAATAAAAAACAACCAATTATATTCTTTTTTGTTGAACAACCAAATAAAATTTTCTGCTAAAAACGATCGACAATGCATACCATGCAAATGGTAATAAAACAAAAACACCCTGATTAGATATAATCACATTTTAATTTTGTACAAGGGACAATTCCGTAAAACTATTACATTCTGAGCTAATTTTATAAAAAAAAAGTGATTTTTGATTAAATATAAAAAAAAATCCACATCACCGTATGGGAGTGCATTACTAAGTGAAGGGGGGAAAAAGTTAAAGTTTTTACCAAGGGAACATTTCTTTAAAAATTGCATTATTTAAATCTGACTGTACATCTTTATTTTCACCATCACAAACTCCCTTTGTCAACCAAACTACAATTATTCCCCCTTAAAATTTTTCCCCAAAGGCGCCATTCACTTTAAAAACGCCCACTCACCCGCAAAAAAAGCACTGTTTATACATTCCCCTAAATTTTTAACTTCAGTTTTTAATTGGTCTTATCTCTATTGCTTTGAGAAAATCTTCTTAAGTGTGACATTATTTTTTTTTTCTAAGTAAGGAACTTAGATGGGGCACATTGACTTCCCGAAATTTTGTAGGTGAACGGCTTCCTGAAAAAACATTTAATTTCAATACATAAAAGTACACGTCCGTCCCCCGGTAAAATTTAAAATACGCCATTGCTTTCAAGGATTTTGAAAGTTTAAATTTTGGGAAAACATTTGAGCTATGCCCCGGGTTTCCCTTTCAGCATCAAAAATTGTCCTGCCCAACATTAAAAGACAAATTTGACATTAGCAGCAAACAGTTTTTGATGCATTGTGACAAATATATATATATAATGGATGCAACTGTTAATTTCTATAAGGTTTTAACTCTTAGTACGTGTAAACATTTGATTAAAAAATCTAAAAACTAAAAAAAAAGAAAAAAAAAAATTTTTTGCTTTATTCATCGACTCAGTTTTTTCTACAAAAAAAAAAAAATAAAAAAAATAAAAAGTTATTTTAGATTCTTTTGATATGGACCCTTTTTCAGATATTTTTAGACTTAAACAAAAAATGTCTTAAACCCTGTTTCCTTTGCGAAAAAAAAGAAACAAAAACTTTTATTAATCCAGTGTTTAAAATAGCATCGAAAAACGTTCTTTAATTGGAAATGACGAAATAAGTAAAAACAAAGGCAAAAGAGGGCCCTTGTCGTTCACCTTTGAAAGATTGCTGTTTTTCATGAGACAAAAAATGTGGCATCTAAAGTGCTTTTCAAAATATGACTAAGTCCCTAGATTTTGATTCTATGATTCTACCAATTTTTGCACTCAACGGGGAAATGCAGCCCATCATTTTACCAATTTTAATAAAGACTGGGAAAAAAATGTAGTGTGGCACAATCCAGTCAATGCAGATGTACGTACTGTGCAAAAAAACCAATTCTTCCCAAGTAACAAAACACTATCGAAGACCTTTTCCATTTGGAATCTGCTACAATTAAAATTTCAAGTATTTTTTGTAATTATGTTTTGTTTCTTACTCAAAACCATACAGTTGTTAGTATGCTAATGTACTTGGGAATTGAGAGAATGTGAGATGAAAATAGATGATCTTTCCTGCGGAAGGTTATATTTTTAATTATTTTTAAACTTTTATTTGCAAGTAAATGCAGAAATAAACTTTAAGAATTCACTCTTTCATTATCATTTTCTTTTAAATGACAAAAAAAAACCCCCAAATATTACACACGCGGAAATAATGCCCGTCATTTTATTATCGTGTTACGCACGGGGGGAGCGACACTGCCCCTAATACATCAAATTTCACTGTCGCCCTTCCCTGCCCGGGGCCAACATTTATGACCTGGCCGTAGCCCCCGGGTTTCGGTAGTTTGGGCTTTGGAAGCTGGAGCGAGAGTTTCCCGGGAGACTCGGCCCTGTGCGGTATAGCCGGGATGAGGGGGACCAGCAAAAATGGGAGAACAGCAGAATGACGTAAAATTTTATTGCTGCCCTCGTTTTTGAGGAAAATTTTTTTGCATCACTATATGGGGCGATGATTATGCATAGAAAATCAACAAAACAATGGGAGGGGATGTCAAAAAAATCAAAAAAAAACTGATTTTTTTCTATATTTTGGTTTTACCTACAAATTTTTTTTTTATGAAAATTTTTAAATTTTTTTTTGGGTATAAAATCGTCAATTTCAAAACAAAGGGGTTGAGAAGTGATGATAAGCATTTTTGATATCATTAAATAATGCTTCCAGTTTTTTTTTTCGCGGTGTCAGGATAAAATGAATAAGATGAGTGATTTAGATAAAACATTGCAAAAGACAGTATTTTTAGTCGTATAGGCGCTTCGTTTACACATTTCACGTCAAAATTACAAATGAGACATTACAACCGACGTGGTTGTGGGCTGAGATCATCGAGGGGAATGGACTTGGGAAGAAAGGGGTCGATTGATCAATTCCTATGGTGGATGGAATGTCTTTCAAAAACTCCGAAATACGCATTTATATTATCTGTAGTTACGGTGTTCATTAAGCTCCATTTTTTCCCCCAAATTTAGTATCTTAAAGTATCATTAATTAACTTATAATGGACTTAAAATTTAAAAGGATGTACATAAAACTGACTTGCGTGTGACAATATAGTCATGAAATTAACAAATTGCATATCTGAATAAAACAATTTTTATTAAAGTTGAAGTTTTCGAATGTGTGTGTATATTTGTACGTTTTTTTTTATCTGCATGTAACAAAAACAAACGCTATACATATATAATGTTGTTCAGGGTTTGTAGTTAGTTTATGAAACTGCCGGTATTTCTTAGTGGTGACATTCCAAGACACCCAAGAGGGTCACCATTGTATTAAAAAATATCTAATCTGTGGACAGATAAACGAAGTTTGTTAGGGGTTGAAGATGGTAATTTTTTTAAATAGATAACAATACTGTACAAGAGATATGTTCAAAAGTTAAATTATATCAAGTGTAAGGCATATCACAATCAATTATGTTACCTAAAATGTAATAATGAAGAGTTCATGTCAAAGCAATTCATCACATTGCGTCAGACAAACTGTTTAATCGAAACCCAATTCATGTATTTCAAACGCATTTTTTATATAGTTTAGTTTTAAAAGAGAGATATTAATTTAACTGATACTTTTCTGCTCTTTTTTACACTGGAACCCCCATCCTAAACCACCCGGCTGTTAATATATAGAGTACACAAGGTCGAGGAACACGTGACTCTATTAAAAGGAAGGGCGATCATTAGATATATTTTAATACGAAATGTCTTTTGATTTAAACTTAGACACTACCTTTCACCATCACCTCACTTTTTCTGCATGTGTTGCTCTTTCTCCATAAAGTGTTTCAAGATTAAATCGATGTCTACATTGAAACTCCCTATTCAATTGTCTTGATATGTATTCCAGAAATCAAACCCCAAA
>CM037792.1:50214126-50251508 GCA_021229015.1 Solen grandis | reverse complement strand
AAAATCTTGTCCGGTACTTTCAGCCATTTCACCTGATACTTGGCATAAATATTTATCAGAACAGGGCTACAGATAAGGTTTGAGGTCAATTAGGTATTTACTTATCAATTTTTCAAGGAATTGGGTTTTCACAATTTTTAACTGAGTAATGAAAATATGGTTACTCCATCAAAATTAAGTCAATTGCTTTTTTCATCAACTTAATTTTGGAATTGAAATAACAGTACATGTCCTTACTGGAATATGCGACTTTGTTGGAATTTAAAGTAAATTTGTTTTGGAACATAGATTATAGAAATCGGTCAAGTTAATGGAATTGATATATATATATATATATATATATATTATATATATATATATATATATATATATATATAAATATTTTCTGTTACTTTTGCCATATCCTCCAGTTTAAACGGCTTATTTTTCAAAGTTTATGGAAGTTTGGCTATACAAAGCAATTTAAAAGCAGGGATTTGATATCCTTTGAGTTTTTTCGCTTATACTGTTTACCAAATGTAGCAGAAAGTCCTATCATTCGTATCAACGAATGAAATCTAGTTCTTATTCTTCTTCTTATTATTATTAGGACTTTCTGCCCTTTCGGCAGAAAGTCCTATTGGGTTTGTTCTGTTTTTTATTATTCTTATTCTTTTTTTCTTCCTCTTGTATTTGTGTTAATTTCGATGTGTTGCCAATGCCCCAGAACAATGAAAATTATATGGCATATATTGCAAACCATGATCTTTCGAATGCAAGACGCAAATTTCACTTCGTTCCCACAAGGATTACGGAGTTATCGCCCTTTATTTGACTTTAAATATCTTGTGACTACATTTCTTAACCGACTCAGCTCAAATTTTGTGTGAGAATTGACAATCAGATGGAGAGGTGTGTGTCATAAATTTCACTTGAGTTGTTTCGCAGAATTTTTGCCCTGGTTCCATTTTTGCATTATCTCCCTTCGGTTCATTTTGTTTTTCTTGTCCGGAACATTACTCAAATATTATACAATGTATTGACTTGAAATTTAAAATGTAACCAGAATCTGATAGCAACTAGGAAAAGTGCATTGTCCAAGAACTGTAACTCTACCTGGTCCCATTTTTTAATTATCTCCCTTTGTTAAATAGCTTTTTTTCTTGTCCCGAAATTAACTTGAATATTATACATGGTATTTACTTGAAACTTAAAATATAAACAGATGGCGACTAGGAGAAGTACATTGTCTAAGAACTGTAACTACACTTTTATACTGCTGTGCCAAATAACCATAACTGATTCTCTTTCCACTTTAAAAAATGACTTTACTTACTTATTGATTGCTATCATATATAATATACTATGTATACAGGTTCTTATCTGTGATCCACCTGGAGTCTGGCTTCTCCTGTATCAAAGTTTTTGCGGGGGTATTAATCACCCACAGTCTATATTCTGTAGTTAAAGGCAACTATGAACTAATCTATACTACTTACGGGTACTTTTCTATGTTGAAGCGGAGACAAAAGTTGGCAGTTTTGTTTTGGTTTTGATGCTTTTAGTGACGTTCTGGTCACATGGTATTGCTACACTGTAATTTAAGCATTTTTGGAAAATAGAAAAATACCCTACTTTCACTTTTACATAATTTTAAACATTTTCGGAAAATGTAATTTGCAATGGCCCAGAACAGTGAAAATTGTATGACAAATATTTCAGACCATGTCTTTTAAATGCAATGATTTTCAAATTCATAGCACATCATATGACATCATAGACGCTAGATTTGACGTCAGTTAAAACGTTTGTTCGCGCTTTTGAATTGATTTTCTAATAAGTTCACGGAAGGTATAAGTTAGGATTTTGTTGTGCATCCTTACTTTCGTTTTCAAAACATTGAAAAGACAGAGGTTCTGTGGTAAGTTCCAAGTAAGAAAAAATCTTGAGGATAGTATTATCTCAAAATTGTCCTGTTTTTGTTTTTTTCTGCATGATAGTAAACGGTTGCGTAATCAAAGTAAGTTCCATATTTATGCTTTCTCAGTATCTTCTTAAGAGGATGAAAATGAAAAACAAAGATTAAAAACTTATTTTTGAACGTAAGTATATTTTTATGATAATGATGATTTACGTATTAAATTTACATTTTTATGCATCATTATTCAATTTCTTTGTATTCTTTGTATTAACTTATATTTTCAATAAAAATAATATTATTGAATAAGCAAACGGAAAGCCGCTTCGTTTGTATCAAGGGTCCTGGAACCCTGAAAATTGTATGGTTTATATTTCGGATATGGCATTTTATTTTTTTTATTTTCATATGTATATGACGTCATATGACGTCAAACTTGACGTCGTCTGCAAAAGCTTGTACGCGGTCTACAGCCATTGTTTCTGGACCAATATTCTTCCAAATTTCACAGAATGTACATGTTACGTTCTAGATGTGCATCCCGTGTCCGTTTTTCCAAATTCGAAAAGGCAAAGGTTTTATGGCGAATCCAAGATTCGAACAAATGACGTCGAATTTCAAATACGTATGAAATTTCTTCAGAATGAGTTACAAAGCTGATATTTGGAGATGATATAAGGCTCTATGTGTCTTTAACATTCTGTGAAGTAAACGTCATATGGCGTATTCTTACGTCATAAAGTCAAAAAGAAATTCTTATTTGTACGCACAAATTTCTATATGCTGCTACGGTCCCAAGAGCATGCTATTTTAATGGCATATATTTCAGATACTTAAATTTTCATTTCAATAATGATCATATGCATATGATGTCAAACTTGACGTCATCTACAAAAGCTTGTTCGCAGACAATAGTCATTAATTTTGGACCGATTTTTCATCAAATGTTCACAGAATCTTTATGTTACGTTTTAGTTGTGCATCCCCGTGTCCGTTTTTCCAAATTCGGAAAGTTAAAGATCCGAACCATTTACGTCAATTTTCAAATACGCATTACATCGCTACAAGATGCGTTAGAAAGCTGATTCCCCTTCCTACATTTTAAGTAGATGAACGCTTAACTGATCGCACGGCTGGTTTGATCGTTTTCTTTTATTTATCAAATGGGCCATAATTATGTTATGTTTTATAAAGCTTACGTATATTACAAAACACAGAGAACTAGCATTACCCATAGCAACAACCGGAAATACAAAATGGCCGACCACGTGTAAACAGTAAAGTGTGTGCAGATTTAAACTTTTAAAAATACAATGTTCTACCCATTATCAAAACGGATTTACTCGGCATAAACCTTAAAAATAACTTGTAGACGTGAATCAAGCTAGATATGTCACTGAAACCACACTGGGTATCTAAATACAGACATTACTCAAATGGATTTACATGGCATGTTTTACATCAAGACAGAGTGCTTGTGTGACACGTATGTGTAGAGAAACATTTTGGCGTAATGCATTAATTTGGCTAGTTGAGCTGGCAAATAAGTAAGTCAACTTTCAAAATTTATGTGATTTGTCAGAGAACGCTGCAAAATCATAAATAGCAGATAAATAGAGCCAACCCAAAGACAAATACAAAGATAAGAAAAATCAGTAATGCCTGTGCATTATATTTGTGTCTTTTTCAAAACCTGAATGTCCTATTTTTTTCTTTTATGCCTGAGGCTATAATGTTGTTTTTTAAATTTATTTATTTTTGTTATTCAAAAAACAAGGAAAAAAGAAGTAGGAGAGATGGTATGTGAAGGCAATTTGAAATAACGTTTATATTAACCCAAAACAGCATTACTCTTTCTTTTTCATCTTGAAGATTTTGTTTTTGAAGTTGAATATATTCAGGCGTAATGCGACGACCATCAAATTACAGGTGATCTTTTCGTAACAAATGTCCAATCATACTGCTAGTTCACTGGTGTTTAAATTTACATGAACTAA
Organism: Solen grandis; assembly: GCA_021229015.1. Lineage (NCBI taxonomy): Eukaryota > Metazoa > Mollusca > Bivalvia > Adapedonta > Solenidae > Solen > Solen grandis. Next base: position 50,247,614 of record CM037792.1, on the reverse strand, counting down.
GTAAGCTCCAAAATGTAACATAACAGTCAAACCTTTATTGAAATACAGCTCCGTTACCGCTGTTGGTTCGAATCCCGGTAGGGACTTCGGATTTTTCATGTGAGGAAGCCTTCCAGCTGGCTTGCGGTAAGTCGGTGGTTCTACCCGGGTACCTCTGTCTACTCAGGGTCTTCCTCCACCTGTAATTAGCTGGACGTCGCTATATGATTGAAATACTATCGCAGCGACGGTAAACCCCAATACAACAATAAGATAATATTATAGCGAAGGACAGCCAGAGCTTGATTTCAATCATTAAAACACGATGACTCAAATGGCAGACTAGCTGATGTTGAAACAAAGAAATGCTCTGGGTAGTAAATCCATTGTTTTATTTTCTTTATTTACTGGCTACCTTTCAAGTTTGACATACATATGATCATTCCGGGGCCAATTAAATTTCGTCTTATTTACGACTCCCATTATTTAAATTTTTCACTTCAAAAATTACGGTTGTCTCTCGGACATTTTTTTTTTTTAAAATGAACGCTGTAATCAGTGCTATCACTAATTTGGTAAAATTAATGCACGGTTATTATCAACAAAGACATGGCACATCTCGGTCAAGAATTGGTGATGCATGGATGCTGTGATAAAATTCAACATGCCGTTGGCTGATCTGTCAATCAAATGCACGAGACAGGTGATTTGGAGAGTATATACACACGCGTGTGTATTTCAGTGCTCGTAAACATTGATCGCAGTAGGGATTATGATATGTCGGCAAAATCAAAGCATGTAGCACATCAAAAGGCTAGTCACACGCGCATGGAGAAAACCCTAGACTATTAACCATTATGAAGTTGAATTGATATAACGGTGCAGAAAAATAATTAACCATAAACATATTTTTAAATTGTGCGTCCTTCTCGAGAGATCTGAATTACATGTAACTTATTGTTTTATACACACACACAAACAAATGTACTTGAATTACTGATTTTCATTATGACAAAAATATGTATATCTCATATTACAAAAGAAATATAAAAAAAAAATAGGTGAAAAAAAAATGAAAAAACGAAAAAAAAATGACTGGGATTCAAACCTAAAATCTATTATATTGTCGGATATTGTTGGAAATTCCAGCCAGTCATGGTTCGAAATATTTCCGCATGAATTGCGAATTTGTCTCCTGCATATTATCTGTTTTCATTACAGTTTATTATATACAATATCTCCAGCATCTATTTTCAACACATTTTTATTCAATTTTGACTTCCATAACGCAATCGTACTTAGTTTGAAATAAACATGAAACTTGTCACCATTTAGTGTTAAGAGAGAAAATAAATTTTGGGCTTTTGTCTCTGTGTAGTATAAAAGTGGGAAATCTATAAATATAAAATGTCTAAATATAGCCCCGAAATGTTGTCCAATCCAATATGTGTGCTTCCTTAGAAGAGCGTTGCAGACAACCCTTTTCTAAAAACCTTAAGATGTTATATTAATTGATATGATACTAGGTGTTTATTGATTTATTTTTGTTAAAAATAACAACCTCTCTTAACCAACCATTCTTTTTATACAAGCGCAAATGGTTTGTCAGTCGGTCATGCGGTCTGTAAGGAAAATCTTGTCGTTTACTTTAAGTCCAATTAACCTGATACTTAGCATATATATTCATCAGAAGCAGTAAATATGCAAGACGCAAATTTCACTTCATTCCCATAAGAATAACGGAGTTATTGCCCTGATTCAACTTTAAATATCGTGTGAGGTGAACTACATTTCTTAATCGATTCGGTTCAAATTTTGTGTGTGAATTGATAATAAGGTGGAGAAGTACATGAGTTGTCTCAAGGATGGCAGAGTTATTGCCCTGGTTCCATTTTTAGCTCACCTGAGCACAACGTGCTCAAGGTGAGCTTTTGTGATCACCCTTCGTCCGTCGTCCGTCGTCGTGTGTCGTGCGGCATGCGTCGTGCGTCGTCAACAATTTGCTTTAAATGACATCTCCTCTGAAACCACTGGACAGAATTTGATTAAACTTGGCAGGAATGATCCTTGGGTCAACCTTCACAAAAGTTTCTAAAATAAACTTGATCCATGCAGAACTCTACCATGGCAACCGAAAGAAAAAAAATGAAAACTTTAAAAATCATCTCCTTCAAAACTACTGGCCAGAATTTAAAATAATTTTGTACAGATGTTCCTTTGGTCAACCTCTACCAAAGTTGCTAAAATTATTCTGATCCGTAAAAAAACATGGCCGCCAGGGGCGGGGCTTATTTGCCTTATATGTATATAGAGAAACCTTTAAACAACATCTCCTCTGAAACCACTGGACAGAATTTGATTAAACTTGGCAGGGATGATCCTTTGGTCAACCTTCACAAAAGTTGCTAAAATAAACTTGATCCATGTAGAACTCTGGTTGCCTTGGCAACAAAAAGAAGAAAAAAATGAAAACTTTAAAAATCACCTTCTTCAAAACTACTGGCCAGATTTTAAAATAAATTGGTACAGATGTTCCTTGGGTCAACCTCTACCAAAGTTGCTAAAAAATTTCCGATCCGTAAAAAAGCATGGCCGCCAGGGGCGGGGCTTATTTGCCATATATGTATATAGGGAAAACTTTAATCAACATTTCCTTTGAAACCACTGGACAGAATTTGATTAAACTTGGCAGGAATGATCCTTGGGTCAACCTTCACAAAGGTTGCTAAAATAAACTTGATCCATGTAGAACTCTGGTTGCCATGGCAACAACAAACAAAAAATATGAAAACTTTAAAAATCATCTTCTTCAAAACTACTGGCCAAGTTTTAAAATAAATTGGTACAGATGTTCCTTGGTTCAACCTATTTATCTCAGGTGAGCGATTTAGGGCCATCATGGGCCTCTTGTTGCATTATCTCCCTTCGGTTAATTTTGTTTTTCTTGTTCAGAACATTACTCAAATATTATACAATGTATTGACTTGAAATTCGAAATGGTAACCGTATCTGGAGGCAACTAGGAAACGTGCAGTGTCAAAGAACTGTAACTCTACCTGGACCCATTTCCATTCTTAAAATGTAAACAGATGGCGACTAGGAGAAGTGCAATGTCCAAGAACTGTAACTCTACACTTTATACTGCTGTGCCAAACAACCATAACTGATTCTCTTTCCACTTTAAAAATGACTTTACTTACTTATTGATTACTATCATAAATAATATACTATGTATACAGGTTCTTATCTATGTTTTGCCTGGAGTCTGGCTTCTCCTGTATCAAAGCATTTTGCGGGGGTATTAACCCCTCAGTGCAGACATAAGTGCCGATATCAGTGCTATATTGGCCAGATAACTTCTGCTGACTGAGTATATTGCGTAGTTAAAGGCAACTATGAACTAACCTATACTGCTTACGGTTACTTTTCTATGTTTAAACGGAGACAAAAATTTACAGTTTTGTCTTGGTTTTGATGCCTTTAGTGACGTCCTGGTCACGTGGTATTGCTACACTGTAAGTTATACTCTAATAATACTCTACTTTTACTTTTACATAATCTTAAACATTTTCGGAAAATGTAACTGGCAATGAGACTCCATATGGGATAAAAAGCTGAATTTCACACGTATTGTAATTTTAAAGGTTTTCTTCAGATTTTCATAGGCCGGACATCATTTGACGTCATGGGGTTATTATATGTGTTCATTTCTCATCCAATTTATAAATTCAGTGTGATTCGAATGGTCCAGAATAACAAAAATAAATTATTGCATAAATTGAATATGCTGAATTTTCATTTGCAATCATATTCACATCCATATAACATTAGAATAGACGTCAAATCAAAAAGTTTCATTATAAATTGATGATTTTTTTCTAAAATTTTCAACGAATGTATAGGTTACACTCTAGTAACCTAATATTTTCTGCGTACATGTATTCCATATAAACAATTTTCAGTTTGAATGAGTTTTAAACAGTTTGCAGAAAGTCCTATCGTTTGCCGTGTAAACGAAATCTAGTGTTTTTTTTTATTATTAGGACTTTATGCCTATTGGTTTGTACTGTTTATTTTTTAATTCTTCTTCTTCTTATTATTATTATTAGGAATTCTGCCTACAAGCAGAACGTCCTATTAGGTTTGTACTGGTTTTTAGCTCACCTGAGCACTTGTCCTCGGGTGAGCTTTTGTGATCGCCTTTTGTGCGTCGTGCGTCGTCAGTCGTCCGTCGTCCGTCGTCAACAATTGCTGCCACAGTTTTGGCCCAATCTTGAAACATAATCAGAATGTTTTTCTACATGATATCTTGGATGAGTTCGAAATTGGGTCATGTGGGTTCAAAAACTAGGTCACTAGGTCAAATCTTTGAAAAACCTTATGAGTTCGAAATTGGGTCATGTGGGTCAAAAACTAGGTCACAGGTCAAATCTTAGAAAAACCTTGTGAACACTCTAGAGGCCACAAATTTGGCCCAATCTTCATGAAACTTAATCAGAATGTTTTTCTACATGATATCTTGGATGAGTTCGAAATTGGGTCATGTTGGGTCAAAAACTGGGTCACTAGGTCAAATCTTAGAAAAACCTTGTGAACATTCTACAGGCCAATTTTGGCCTAATCTTCATAAAATTTGGTCATGATGTTTGTCTACATGATATCTCAGATGAGTTCGAAATTGGGTCAAAAACTAGGTCACCAGGTCAAATCTTAGAAAAACCTTGTGAACTCTCTACATGCCACAGTTTTGGCCTAATCTTCATAAATTTTGGTCAGGATGTTTGTCTACATGATATCTTGCATGAGTTTGAAATTGGGTCATGTGGGATCAAAAACTAGGTCACCAAGTCAAATCTAAGAAAAACCTTGTGAACTCTCTAGAGGCCTACATTTTTGTCCCAGTCTTCATTAAACTTGGTATGAATGATGACTGCATGAGGCCACAGTTTTAGCCCAATCTTTAATATGTTTGTCTAATTGATATATTGGATGAGTTTGAAAATTAGTCACATGAGGTCAAAAACTAGGTCACCAGGTCAAATGTTAGAAAAACACTTTTAGATGCCAGATTTTTTGTCATTATGCCTAACACAGCCATCTTACTCAGGTGAGCGACACAGGGCCATCTTGGCCCTCTTGTTTTTATTCTTATTCTTCTTTTCTACGCGTTCATTTCTATATGTTACAATGTTCCAAGGATGATGAAAATTTAATGGAATATACTTCCGATGCTGAAATTTTGATTTCAATGATTTTCATATGACGTCATATGATGTCACACTTGACGTTTGCTCCAAACGTTTGTACGCGGTCTACATGCATTATTTTTCTGTCGATTTTCATTAAAAAAAAATCACAGAATGTGTATGTTATGCTCTTTTTGTGCATTCCGGTGTCCGTTTTTCCAAATTCGAAAAGGCAAAGTTTTTATGGCCAATCCAAGATTCGAACCACTGACGTGAAATTTCAAATAGCTATAAAATCGCTTCCAGATGAGTAAAAGAGCTGATTCTTGATAGAATATAGAATATAAGTTTCGAAATGTGTTTTACATCCGGGGAAAATGAAAGTCATTTAACGAAATATGACGTCATTATTTGAAAAAATAATTTCTAATTTCTACGTGTTAACTTCTATATGTTGCAAACGTCCGAGCACCTTGGAAATTGAATAGCATATGCTTCACATAGAATATTTTGCATATCAATTTTTTTTATTTACCTATGGCGTGTTTTGACGTCAAACTTGACGTCGTCTAAAAAAGTTTGTACGCGGTCTACAGGCATTATATCTGGACCGATTTTTATCAAAATTTCACAGAATGTATATGTTACGCTCTAGTTATGCATCCCGGTGTCCGTTTTTCAAAATTTGAAAAGGCAAGGGTTTCCAAGATTCGAACCATGAGCGTCAATTTTGAAATACCTATAAAATCGCTTCTAGATGAACACCGGCCATACAACTCTTCTCTCTCCTACTTCACCAGACTATGCTAATTAGGTACGACATTTTTTGTAGAATTAAAAACAAAGTTTGATTTATTGTATGCGGCAGCTGTTTATAACTAAATGCAATCTTATACTGTATTATTGATTTATGTTCAACTTTTTTAAACTGCATAGGCTTCTTTGTATTCACTTGAAATATGGTTATTGTCTACATAACTGTCAAGAATATGAAACTTGGTTAACTTGTTTATTATCAAAAGTGTTGATTTTGTTTGAAGATAAAATTACTTTCATTTTGGAAATTACTGACATGACCATGACTCCTGTTATAACTTATGATTAAAACTATTTAAAGTGAAGCTGCATCCAGCCTGACAGGTCTTGAGGAAAGTTTGTCATACTGCAACAAAGAAAAAGGACAGCGCTTCCTACCACTTGATACATGATCTGGTCTGTGAGGTATTTACTATTGAGGAACTGGCAACTCAAGGGGATTTTGAAGGGTAATGATTGTGTTATTCAAGTACCATATCTGTTCACACAGCAACTTCAAATTTCTATAACATAGTCACTTTTAATATCAAGATTTCAAGATTTTATAATTATCATTTCTAAAATGTCTATTGAACTTTTTTCAAGCTTAGCAATGGTTTTGACTCCATTTTATAGCAAATGGCATGTTTAGATTCAACTGCTCTTGTCCATGGACTAATGAACTCAACTGCTGTCCATGGACAAATGAACTCTGTTCATACTAATACTCTTGACATGTCCATGACATTGACAATGGATTTCAGAACATTTGATTATAAATACTAATAAAAATAATCCAAGGCATTATGATCAAATTAACAATAATCTTATGTATTTTTGGAATTGTATTTAACGGCAACAAAACAATCAAATTACATTATTCGTGGTGTAAAAAGAAGACTGGAGTGGCCTTTTCTAGTGAAACCCTGAACTTCGCAGTAACAGAACAGTTGTTATTGCAAGGAAACAACTTAGTAAAATGAAAAATTAGACATTATTTAGCGCAATTGATTTAATCTTATTGACATATCAAAACAAACCTTTGTATTGAATTTATACTGAACCAAAATGAAACTCCATTCCTATTGTAATATTTTTGTAAAATCACAATAATTAGTTTATTATTTATAGCATACAAATCTATATAAAAAAAAAAACATTTTCCAAAGGTAAAATTTAGGACTTTGCATTTATTTGAATTGTTGATTCCATTACATAAAAATAAAGATGACCTAATTCTAAATTCATTTTGGGGGGGGGGGGGAATTAGAATTGTAACATCATGTATATTATTTTTACAAGAAAATACTGAAATTTCTTTCTTCTAATATAAACAGATATCTCGTTTTGCATTCAATATAGTGTATTTCTTAAATAATTACAAAATACACCAGATGTTCAAACAAATGCACCATGCAATTTTAAACTATAGCATATACAGTTTTTCGTTTCAAAATAATACACCTGTTTCAATGTACAAAATTTATATCACGTCTTCTGTATCACAATATTGAATGTTTAGTTTTTTCTCCATTGTGTTGCTATTTCAAATAGAAATATGTGTCGCTATATAAATCAGTAAGCAGAAATAACATTGTAAATTCAACCTCAGTTATGGGTGGAAAATTTCATTCAGGTACTCATGTACATCGATTGCATAATTTGCGAATTTCCTGCAAATTCCAAGAAAGTTTGCAAGAGGCTTGTTTTTTGTGTTTTTTTTTTGTTGTTGTTGTTGTTTGTTTTTTCGTCAGAGTGTTCGTCTGGCCGTTACACTGAAGAAAAGGTAAGTAGGTTAACATCTCGTTGTGTTGTTGACCGTTGGTTTGAATATTGCGGTAAACCAGAAATGCAGAGTACGCATGTACAAGTGTTCACTTATGTTTTCATTATTTAAACCATTTGCTTGATTTTTATATGAGACAATTTCGTATCATATTAAAGAATGAATTAAAACACACACACAAGTAGTATAGTGGTCTCTTTGGACCCAAACAAACTTGATCCCTTTCTAGGTTTGTGGCCATCTTTGTTACTATTTTTAGTAACTCATTTGCATATAAACATAAGGGGTAGGACATAGCGGCCATGTTGTTGACGGCCATTTTATTTCCGACTTATGATTGTATAGCGCATGCAGATGGGGGGGGGGGCATTTTTTAGTACACAGACTGGATCTGTGATCTACTCGCGGAAAATTGAGGGTCACTTCCATTCGATCTCAAAAAAAGATAGTATCCTACTATATTTAAAATAATCATATTAAAAATACATCATTAATTAAATAACATATATCTACTACTGCTATATGTCTACATCAGCAAAAACAACAACAACAACAACAACAACAATAATGATATGATTAAACAATAATAATGATAATATGTCTACTATGAAATAATAATTAAAATTAATATATATCTACTCTATGATAATAATAATAATAAGTATAAATATGTATCTACTTAATAATAATGATAATGAAATGCACAGTCTACCTCAAGGATGTGTTCCACGTTCTACCATCAAATGACTTGAGTGCAACTATTGCAAACTTGTTTCCCAAACACCACCTGTGATGATAAAAGAGGCTCTATTTATAGCTATCGATCAATAGAGGTATTGATTTAGGAGCAGGTGTGTGAACAATGGTCTTTGTATTAGGTTTATTGGTGTGTACTACTGTTACTGCTTGTCACACTGTATGGTTTTGCTTTTGGGTTGGCTGTTTTAATAGAACCTTTGAGGATCCTGTTGTCAAAGAAAAGCAAACATATTTTAATCTGTTACTCATTTTATTTTGCAATTTTCACAGATACAATGAAGCATTATTTCTTATCATTTACACACATTTTCTGTTCAACAATTATTTGGTCCGTAGTCTCATACATAGAACGTTGAATTGGCCGGAATTCCTGGCGGTCGAAATCTTTTGTTTGATTTCGTAGTAGAAATCGTATACTGACGTTTCAAAGAAGTTGTCCCTCTTTCCTTTGGTGGAGAGTCTTGCTTACTAATTTCTGATTTGGCCAGTTCAACAGCTTGTGCCACAGGGGAAACAAATTGAATAGTCGTTTCTTTAGACGTGCCACCGGTCTGTATTTTTTCTATCACGTAGTGTCCTTGTGATTAGGACGCCATGAGGCGAAAATGTTGTGACCATCTGTCTACATTGTTTTCATTTATGTCTATTAATCTCCTCTCCTTATAAACTTATTCATCGTCGTCACTAAATTCTGAATCTATCTCTCCGGACCAGTGACCTAATCAAACTAATGATTGTACTTTTTCAATACTCGTTTAATCACTTTCTTTTTATTGCCTGAATCCAAAATTTCTCGGATAATTTTCTGATGAATAACGCTTCCTTCTAGTTGAGCCGCTGTTCTAAAAAATTCTGTATACAATCGCATGAATTCTTTTTAATCGTCTTCAAAGACAAACTCGTAGGCTTTTGAACGGGATTTCTGTTCTGAGAGTCCTTCATTTCTATATTCGTAGTATTTTTCATCAAATTTTCCCACCAGCTTTTAGGGCTAAAGGTTCAAAATATTCACGTATGTCTTCCATATAGTCTTGTTCGTCATCAGAGATTTTATCGTCAGAATCATCTTCATCATCCAAGGTGATCCAATCTGGACGGCCTACTTTACTCACAAGCTCTTGCTCACTATGTTTAGTTTTTCTTTTCAACTCCGCTGGATACCATGCTCTGACATGTTTTTGTAAGTTACTAATGTCCGAAAACATCGAACCGCAGTCGTCGCAAGAAATCATGATGTTTTACAAAGTCTCGACTGGTACAGTATCCTGTTTCCTTATACCGTATGATGGTTCCATTCTACAATCTGTTTCTCTTATAAATTCTCACATTTGTGCGCATGCGCAGTAAAGCCGAAGTAAGTGGCTTTAATCTACGAGCAGATAGCCATAGGGATGATTAATAGCCTTTTCAAAAGGTCTTAACAGTTCTTGTCGGTTACTGGGGCACATTTTTCGGGCAAGGGTCATAATCTGTTGTCTGTCTACAGGGTTGTTAAATAACACCAGATAATGGCAATTTCGTCTCTGGGTATGATCTTTGCTGAAATACAGATTTTGGTTGAGAGCGATGCAGAAAGATTTCGATGGTGGCCACCTTCCGTGAATAAATCGGTCACTCTTTGGTCCTTCACTTCTTCCGTAGCCATGTCATCCAATATGAACATTTCTTACACTCGGATCCAAAATCTCATCTTTTTCTAAATTCAATGGCACTCCCTTCTTAAATTCTACTTCCGGAAAAACGTTTCTTTGTATTTCGTCAAACAACGGTTGCCATCTCTTGTATAACCAGATAATACGTTGTGGAGTGGGTGTTATTTTTTCGTAAGCCCTATGTAGTAGTTGTATTACGAAGTAAGTTTTTCCGCAAGAGGTCGGTCCGCTGACCATACGCTGACACTCCATGGTTAAAGTAGCTCAGATATATACATACTCTAATTAGTTTTTTTACGCTTCGAGTGAACTGGATAGATTCTAATTAGATATTTCCATAGCTATGAAAATGATTCTAATCGGATAACAACTAGGGAAGATAAGTTCATTTTTACATCCATATAATCTACTTGAACTTCGAGCTTTTTATAGCTAAAAAAATATTCAAATCGATGGAAAACTTAGGGAGCTAGAGTCGATTATAACATAGAATGACGTCATTTCCGGTTTTTATTTATCATGGACTTCCGGTTAAGAGAGTTCAAAGTAAAACTCTTACTTTGAGCTTTCCAAAGCTATGAAAAGGAAAAAAATGATAAATGACAATAGTTCGATTGAAAATCAAATCAACAGATTTATTTTGAAGCTCTTTACTATTTGTATGCTCAAATGACTAAATGTTAGTGAAGAAACTAAAAAGGAAACTGTTGATTTTTTAATTTAAACAAAAATCGATAAATAATCAATATCGGATCAATCATCAATGTGTTTAGACTTAATTCGCACTTCAACAATATCTATAAATTGATTTCTGAAATCAAAATAACAAAATTCGTTTATTTCTTCCATACTTATATACGAATGTATATAATTTGGAAACTTGAAAGAGGTAATGTCTTTTTAATCAGTTCCCTGCTGACACGGTCCTAGCTCTTTCACCCCGCTCTAGGATTATGTCGATTTCACACAAACATGTGTTTTAAGTTGAAATCGAGTGGCCCAAAACATACATTTCGTTCACACACATTTCATAAAACATTTTCACATACGCGCAGAGTACAAAGTTTTTTCTATGAATGTTCTTAGAGTGATCAGTTGGAATCTTTTGTGCAGGTAATTGCTAAAAACTAATGGATATACATGTTATTAACTTTTTGGAAATTCTGGTGTGATATAAAAATTGGATACTGAGGAAAAAAGGTAGGTGATTTATAAATTAAAACGTTTACCATACCCGGCATGTCCATTTCATTTCCAGAGAAAAGTCGTCATCATGAACACATTCAATGATTTTGTTTGAATAGTGTGTGTGTGTGTGTGTGTGTGTGTGTGTGTGTGTGTGTGATCCAATACGCCTCATGGAGTAAAAATGATTGCTGGTTGTTGTGCAATATCATGCCTATTCATGGAATGAAACATGTCATTGGTTGCGATTCTGCATTTCTTTTCTGATTAGTTGTTGATCTAAGTCATGGTTATTTTTTAGAAATGGAACACTCGTTTCATTGGAAGTCTATGGCGGCATGTTTATAATCAGACACGATTCTGCATTTAATGACATTTTCCAGCAGGGTTTCCATGATCACAGAGTACATGTTCAAACATGATTCTTCAGATCCATGCATTTAATGACTTTAACAGCTGGGTGCCACTTCATGTTCATACCGGAGATCCGGTGTTGGGGACAAGTGAATAACTTTAACATCTGGGTGCCAATAAATATTTATCCCGAAGATCCGGTGTTGGGGAAAAGTTAATGACATTTCTCAGTGGGGTTCCCATGAACACAGACTACGTTCTCACGCCTTAGACTAAAAATAGAGACCGGAAACACTTTGACCAAAAATGGAAAACACATTATAGTAGTTACCGGAAATATATTCATTCTCTTGGGAGATAGGGAACTGTTCACATCGTAAGTGTTTCTCTTTGAGAGCAATGTATCATTTGCATCATTAGGACTTTCTGCCTACAGGCAGAAAGTCATATTGGGTTTGTACTGTTTTTTTATTATTCTTCTTCTTATTATTATTAGGACTTTCTGCCCTTTCGGCAGAAAGTCCTATTGGGTTTGTTATGTTTTTTATTATTAGGACTTTCTGCCTACTGGCAGAAAGTCCTATTGGGTTTGTACTGTTTTTTATTATTCTTATTCTTCTTATTATTCTTTTTTTCTTCCTCTTATATTTGTGTTAATTTCGAGGTGTTGCCATTGACTCAGAACAATGAAAATTTTATGGCATATATTTCAAACCATGTGCTTTCGGATGCAAGGTATTACATATTCATATGACGTCATATAACGTCAGATTTGACGTCAGGTGAAAAAGTTTGTACGCGGTCTACAGCCATTATTTCTTGACCGATTTTCATCAAATTTTCACAGAATGTGTATGTTAGGCTCTAGTTGTGCATCCCGGTGTCCGTTTTTCCAAATTCGAAAATTCCATGGTTCTATAGCGAATCCAAGATTCGAACCAAGGTCGTAAATTTTTAAATGCTTATAAAATCGGTCCTATTTCAGATAGAAAAGTGATATTTGGTCAGTATATAGGTATCTGGGAGTCTTAAACATTTTGTGAAAAGAAACGTCATATGACGTCACGTGACGTCATTATATGATAATGTATTTCTAATATTAACAAGAGTATTTCTATATGTTGAAATTGTCGAAGGGCAATGAAAATTTAATGACAAATGATTCAGACGCTGAAATTTCGATTTCAATGATTTTCAGAAGCCTATGACGTCATATGACGTCACATTTGAAGTTGACTACAAAAGTTTGTACACGGTCCAGAGCCATTATTAATGGGCCGATTTTTATCAAATTTTCACAGAATGTGTATATTACGTTCTTATTGTGTATACCGGTGTCCGTTTTTCAAAATTCGAAAAGTCCAAGCATCTATGGTGGATCCAAGATTCGAACCAAAGACGTCAATTTTTAAATGCTTATAAAAACTGTTCTATTTGAGATAGAAAGGTGAAATTTTGTCAGTTAGTAGGTCTCTGGGTGTCTTAACAATTATGTGAAAATAAACGTTATATGACGTCACGTGACGTCATTTGTTTATTATTATTATTCTTTTCTTCTTTCTATCTCAATAAATATCGGTTTTTGTAAATATATGTATGAATAAGAATTATAGCTGAATAATTGACGTTTCCAAAAATATTTAGTTTATTAAAATTGGTTTACGCAATACAAAGTTATAAGCAAAAAAAAAAAAAAAAACTAAATAAAATGAAGCTTATTTTGCTGATAATATGCTGTTTTCTTGAGGTTTAACAGTCAATATCTCAGAAACGACTGAAGATAGGTTTATACAGTATGCGTATAAAATGTAGCATGTTTTAAGAATTAAGAAATAAGATATTTCATAATCATGCATCATAAAAATATGGAAAAGGTCACGCGCAGTGGTCACCAAGCTTAAATACTTGCGCAACGACTTAAAAAAAAAAAAAAAAAAAAAAAAAAAAAAAAAAAAAAAAAAATATCAAATTGCAATTGATGGGCTATATCTTGATTTTGTTTTTGTTTTTTTGTCGAATGTTGACTGTTTCCAAAATAAGCATTGAAGTTAATACATGTACAACGGCACAAGACAAAAATCCGTATTTGCAACACTATGTAGCTAGCGAGCAGTTTGCAAGCCTTGAAAAATTCACACGCAGCCCCACATTTTAGACCATCTAAAAACTGCATTGTTATGCTAACGATACTCACATTGCATCAGTTTGTAGGCTGGGATGTTACCTTTCAAAATATCACCATAGTTCGAAATTCCAGGAATTTATGGCAAAACTACGGAAGCCCAAACACGCCAAAATCGCTAAATACGTTTAACTACGTTACAGGTGTCGAAAGGATATAGCACTATACAAATATTCAATACTTCTTCCTACTGAGGCTAAAATTAAACAAGGTTACAACTGAGCTGGAGTGATGAAATTCTATGTGTGATGAAAGTTAGAAACTTACATTTGAACACCTTTTCATTTTTCTTTCATGTCATATGACATAGTATAAATTTTGTATGTAAACTACATGTGCAAGATATGGGCGGACTTTTATTAAAATTCACAGAATGTGTTCTATTTGTGCTATTTTATTTAGAAATAGAGGAGATAGAAAGTTGCAATTTGGACAGATTATCTATTATGTCATCTTCTATATATATACTATATAAAGCAGATGTTGCAGAAAGTCCTATCATTCGTTTAAACGAATGACATCTAGTGTTTATTGCTAAAGCAGAAAGTCCTATTGGGTTTGTTATGTTTATTAGGACTTTCTGCCTAAAGCAGAAAGTCCTATTGGGTTTGTTATGTTTTTATTAGGACTTTCTGCCTACAGGCAGAAAGTCATATTGGGTTTGTACTGTTTTTTTATTATTCTTCTGCTTCTTCTTCTTCTTCTTATTCTTTTTTTCTTCCTCTTATATTTGTGTTAATTTCGAGGTATTGCCATTGACTGAGAACAATGAAAATTTTATGGCATATATTTCAAACCATGAGCTTTCGGATGCAATGAATTGTATATTCATATGACGTCATATAACGTCAGATTTGACGTCAGGTGAAAAAGTTTGTACGCGGTCTACAGCCATTATTTCTGGATCGATTTTCATCAAAATTTCACAGAATGTGTATGTTAGGCTCTAGTTGTGCATCCCGGTGTCCGTTTTTTCCAAATTCGAAAAGGCAAATGTTTTATGGCGAATCCAAGATTCGAACCTATGACGTCAAATTTCAAATGCGTATAAAATCGCTTCTAGAAAAGCTAGAAAGCTGAGATTTAGGCTGAATATTAGTTTCCAGATCTTCTATACATTTTGAAAAGATGAACGTGATATGACGTCACATGACGTCATAATGCTCTTAAAACTTTCGTATTAAAACTTAACGGTTTTTAAGCCCTGTAGGCTTTATTTTTTGCATGATTTGCTTGAAATTTTGTCTGAAGATGCAGTATTAGAATCTATAGAGCCATGTCACTTCCGTTTCCGGAAAATCCCAAAGGTCAAGGTCATATATCAATTATCGGGTTTTTCTTCGGCCTTAAATATCTCAAAAACGGTAAATATTCTATCGAGACACTATGCGTATAATTTGTAGTGCTTAGAAAGACCTTTCAGATGATATTTAGTTTTTGATGATCGGGGTTGAATCGGTTGAGTTATGGCGGAAAAAACAAAATTCGGTAACCCTCAGTGTGTTTAACAGTTTATATCTCGAAATTCTTTGATTTTTGAAAATATAATGATGAATATTATTTGTAGAGCAATGTTTGGCCGTTCTTTTGATGCTTAAAGTTTAATGATTGACCTAAGATTCATGGAGTAATGGGGAAAAACGAAATTCGTGCATATAGCTTTGGTGATTTTTTCATTTTTCAAGAGGTTTAAGAGCTTGTATCTCAAAAAGTATTAAAAATATTCCTATAGATAAAGCTGTGAATGTAGAAATTTTAAGAGATTTTTTGTACCTAAAGTTTTGAAAT
Organism: Solen grandis; assembly: GCA_021229015.1. NCBI lineage: Eukaryota > Metazoa > Mollusca > Bivalvia > Adapedonta > Solenidae > Solen > Solen grandis. The sequence continues at coordinate 50,231,948 of CM037792.1, read as the reverse complement.
TGATCCAAGTATAAGAAAGTTACATCAAAAATAAAAATTTAAACATATAGAATTTCAGCGATTTTGCCGTCATGTCAGAATTTTACGACTTATATCTTAAGAACCATTAGAAATAAGTTTTACATTAAGCAAGTGAGATGTAGAGAATTTTAAGACGATTTTGGAAAAAAATTGAAAAAAAAAACCTTTTACTTATATCATATTGATATTACTAGCTAAACAGGTGTACCGTTCCCGGTGGCCGAGTGTTTAGAGCGTCCGCCTCGAGAGCGGGAGGTCGTGGGTTCGATACCAAAGTCGTAAAAAATGGTACTGTTATAGCTCCCTTGCTTGACACTTAGCATATAAGGGTAGTTGCAGGACATGGTTGGCCCGGTATCAGGCTAATGTGACTGGGTGTGATATCATGCCACATGTCTACGACGTGATACTGCAGTGTGGCAGCACTATAACTGCATTAAGTAGACATCGTCTCCAAATGACTGAAATACTGTCGGTGGGACGTTAAACCGAACAAACAAACAAACAAATTAAACAAGTGTTGACAATGATTTAATGTTTTGTCAAATCATTTTATTTACGTTACTTATGAATATCAGTTGCAGCATTGTGTTACCCATAATCCTTTGAGCGTTTTGACACATGTCATTTAGACCGTTGTTGAAACATTGCAATTTCCCGACTTTATTGTTGCATCTATCGATAAATGTTGTACAAGCTATATTCCAAATTTATGATAAATGATAACCTATGTGAAAATATATGTTATAGTACAATGTAATTTAATTGCCAGCTTGAGATACCATGAGCGTGTATAAGTGTAGACGTTTGAAACAAAATGATCAACACATGTCATCCGTTCAAGACGCTGCAAGCTAATTTGTCTGTAATGCGGCGTTCACACAGTGTCGATTATGGCTCCCGTTTGAGATCAGACAGCGCTACGACACGAAAAGCGAAAAAGTCGGATTACTATCCTCAATGTCCTATCATTGTCTGAACGCAGTCGTATATGTTCGTAACAGAGTCCTACGGATCGGGAATGGTCCGGAGAGGTCGGCCAAGCACTCCTGACAGTTAGGTGCGTCCCGTAACATTCGGGAAACTCAGCCGATTTTGTCTAGTCGGATTACAATCGTGACTATGTCGTGACAAATTCTGCTGTATCGGATCAGAATCGGATTGAGAACGGATAATCGGGACGAATTCTGCTGGAAACGGCTGGATCGGGACGCCTCCTGAACAATATCTGATTGTTGTCGTGATTAAATAAATGTTTTTTACAAATTTTAATAAAAGTTTGAATTTCCAGCCACGAATCACAGGATCTTGATCAGACTTTTGACACATTTTAATCGGAATGGTCCTATCAAGGACGGCAGTAAAAATCCTGAATGTGTGACCTAGGCCACAGGGACTTGCTCCCATACACACACACCACACACACACACACACACTGTACATACACTATCAATAAGGGTGGACATCTTTTCAGGGATCGACTCGCTTCAACTCCGTTTTTTCAAATCATTCAAATAAATCTATGAAGTTAACATACGGAATCACTCAAATATATATTTCTCTATCGAAATATACAAAATTGTCGTGAAAATAATCCTCCTTTGAATGTTTATTTGTTTGAAATATATGCGAATCCGAGAAAAGGACAACAACCTGGACCAGCAGCGCAGTACATTTCGGGATGATTCGGATTTTTTACGCTGCGAAATTGGTCAGCGATATTACGATTATTTTCCCGCAATCTGTCAAACCGTTAAATTTAAATTATTAAAGGGCTGACTATTCGGGCGTTGAAAGAAAAAAAAAACCAGGCAGTATGGAGAAATCAGCTGTTTCTTGCTAATTTTCTTGTTGTAAAATAAATTATTTAAAGACTTAGATATAAATTCACTTGTCTGTGAGTGTGTGTTTTAGAATTGAAATAAATATCACAGGGATTTGAAGTTCAGTAATTTAAAATGAAATTCTGAAAATAATAGTACTCCATACATACAAAACATATTTTTTCTTATATATACGGAATACTAAATTCTACTGAACTTCAAATCCCTGTTACTTGTTTATTTTTGGAATATGGCTTATTTCAAAAAGTTCATGCATGAGAAGTCCATACGAAAAAAAAAGAGTAAAAGGTAGGGAATTTAATATATATTCTTTCTAACGGAATTAATCTTTATAGTTTTCAATGTTAGCAGAAAGTCCTATCATTCGTATCAACGAATGAAATCTAGTTCTTATTCTTCTTATTCTTTTTTTCTTCCTCTTGTATTTGTGTTAATTTCGATGTGTTGCCAATGGCCCAGAACAATGAAAATTTTATGGCATATATTTCAAACCATGAGCTTTCGAATGCAATGAATTTCATATTCATATGACGTCATATAATGTCAGATTTGACGTAAGGTGAAAAAGTTTGTACGCGGTCTACAGCCATTATTTCTGGGCCGATTTTCATCAAAATTTCACAGAATGTGTATGTTAGGCTCTAGTTGTGCCTTCCGGTGTCCGTTTTTCAAAATTCGAAATGGCAATGGTTCTATGGCGAATCCAAGATTCGAACCATTGACGTCAAATTTCAAATGCGTATAAAATCGCTTACAAATGAGCTAGAAAGATGATATTTGGACAGAATATAAGTCTCAAGGGTTACTTTACATTCTCTGAAGATGAACGTCATATGACGTCATATGACGTCATGAGGTGAAAGGTAATTTCTAATATTTACGTGTTAATTTTTATATGTTGTACAAGTCTGAGCACCTTGAAAATTTAATAGCATATGCTTCAGATAGAACTGTTTGCATTTCAATAATTTTCATTTTACTATGACGTGCTTTGACGTCAAACTTGACGTCGTCTAAAAATGTTTGTACGCGGTCTACAGCCATTATTTCTGGGCCGATTTTCATCAAAATTTCACAGAATGCGTATGTTAGGCTCTAGTTGTGCCTTCCGGTGTCCGCTTTTCAAAATTCGAAAAGTCAATAGTTCTATGGCGAATCCAAGATTCGAACCATTGACGTCAAATTTAAAATGCGTATAAAATCGCTTACAAATGAGCTAGAAAGATGATATTTGGACAGAATATAAATCTCGAGGGTTACTTTATATTCTCTGAAGATGAACGTCATATGACGTCATGAGGTGAAAGGTAATTTCTAATTTTTATGTGTTAATTTTTATATGTTGTTTACGTCCGAGCACCTTGAAAATTTAATAGCATTTGCTTCAGATAGAACTGTTTACCATTTCAATAATTTTCATTTGACTATGACGTGTTTTGACGTCAAAGTTGACGTCGTCTAAAAATGCTTGTACGCGGTCTACAGCCATTATTTCTGGGCCGATTTTCATTAATATTTCACAGAATGTGTATGTTAAAGTCTAGTTGTACATTCCGGTGTCCGTTTTTCCAAATTCGAAAATGCAAAGGTTTTATGGCGGATCCAAAATTCGAACCATTGACGTCAAATTTCAAATACGTATAAAATCGTTTCCAGATGAGTTAGAAATATAATATTATATTTGGATAGTATATAAGTCTCCAAGAGTGCTTTACATTCTATGAAGATGAACGTCACATGACGTCATATGACGTCATAAGGTCAAAAATAATTTCTGATATATACGCGTTAATTTAAATATGTTGTTTACTTCCCAGGACCATGGAAATCTAATGGAATCCTGGCTTTAGAATGCAATGTAATTCATGTTAATGTGACGTTATATCACGTAAGATTTGACGTCAGGACAAAAAGGTTTTACGCGGTGTACAGCCATTATTTTTGGACCGATTTTCATCAAAATTTCACAGAATGTATATGTGACGCTCTATATGTGTATCCCGGGTCCCTTTTTACAAATTCGAAAAAGCAATGGTTCTATGGCGAATCCAAGTTTCGAACCATTGACGTCAAATTTCAAATACATATAAAATCGCTTCCAGATGATTTAGAAAGTTGATATTTGGACTGAATATTAGTCTTTGAGACTTATTCATATTCTGTGAGGATTAACGTCATTTGACGTCATAAGGTCAAAAAGAATGTTAATATATCTACGCGTTAATTTCTATATGTTGCAAAGTTGTAAGGAGCATGAAAAAATTACTTGATATATTCAAAATACTTAATATTTCATTTCATTGATTTTCTTATGCCTATGACGTCACATGACATCAAACTTGACGCTGTCTACACAAGCTGTTATGCGGTCTTCGGCAATTATTACAGGATGAAATTCGAATTGTAAGCATTTTAAATAAATTTGATTTGTAACATAGATTATAAAAATAATCCAAGTTAAATAAATCGATATAAAAAAATGATTTTCAGTTATTTTTTGCCATATCCTCCAAGTTAAACGGTTATATTTTTCAAAGTTTATTGAAGTTATGGCCATACAAAAGCAAGTTAAAGGCTGGAATTTCATATTTTTTATTTTTTACTTTTAAGTGTTTAACAAATGTAGCAGAAAGTCCTACATTGTATCAACGAAGAAACTAGTTTTTTTTTTTCTTCCTCTTTTTTAGCTTTTAAGTGTTTAACAAATGTAGCAGAAAGTCCTATTGTTCATTGTATGGCATATATTTCAAACCATGAGCTTTCGGATGCAATGAATTGTATATTCATATGACGTCATATGACGTCAGATTTGACGTCAGGTGAAAAAGTTTGTACGCAGTCTACAGCCATTATTTCTGGACCGATTTTCATCAAAGTTTCACAGAATGTGTATGTTAGGCTCTAGTTGTGCATCCCTGTGTCCGTTTTTTCAAAATTCGAAAAGTCCATGGTTCTATAGCGAATCCAAGATTCGAACCAAGGTCGTAAATTTTAAAATGCTTATAAAATCTGTTCTATTTAAGATAGAAAGTTGATATTTAGTCAGTATATAGGTCTCTAGAAGTTTTAAACATTTTGGAAAATAAATGTCATATGACGTCACGTGACGTCATTATATGATAATGTATTTCCAATATTAACAAGAATATTTCTATATGTTGAAATTGTCGAAGGGCAATGAAAATTTAATGACACATGCTTCAAAGGCGGAAATTTTGATTTCTATGATTTTCATATGCCTATGACGTCATATGACGTCACACTTGAAATATGCAACAAAAGTTTGTACGCGGTCTACAGCCATTGTTTATGAACCGATTTTCATCAAATTTCCACAGAATGTGTATATTAAGTTCTAGTTGTGCATCTCGGTGTCCGTTTTTCAAAATTCGAAAAGTCCATGGTTCTATAGCGAATTCAAGATTCGAACCAAGGTCGTAAATTTTTAAATGCTTATAAAATCGGATTTATTTGAGATAGAAAAGTGATATTTGGTCAGTATATAGGTCTCTGGGAGTCTTAAACATTTTGTGAAAATAAACGTCACATGACGTCACTTGACGTCATTATATGATAATGTATTTCTAATATTAATAAGAGTATTTCTATATGTTGAAATTGTCGAAGAGCAATGAAAATTTAATGACAAATAATTCAGACGCTGAAATTTCGATTTCAATGATTTTCAGAAGCCTATGACGTCATATGACGTCACATTTGAAATTGACTACGAAAGTTTGTACACGGTCCAGAGCCTCATTAATGGGCCGATTTTTATCAAATTTTCACAGAATGTGTATATTACGTTCTTATTGTGTATACCGGTGTCCGTTTTTCAAAATTCGAAAAGTCCAAGCATCTATGGCGGATCCAAGATTCGAACCAAGGACGTAAATTTTTAAATGCTTATAAAAACTGTCCTATTTGAGATAGAAAGTTGAAATTTTGTCAGTTAGTAGGTCTCTGGGTGTCTAATAACTATGTGAAAATAAACGTCATATGACGTCACGTGACGTCATTTTTTTTTATTTATTATTCTTTTCTTCTTCCTAACTAAACGCTTATTTTAATATGTAGCAATAGTCCTAGGACCATGAAATTTTTATGGGTTATTAGTCACGTGAGGAAATTTTGATTTCAATGATTGTCAGCAGCCTATGACGTCACATGACGTCACAGCTAAAAATAGTGAAAAATGGTGTTTGCGCTCTACAGCCGTAATTTATAGTCGGATTTTCTTCAAATTTTCACAGATGGTACATCTTGAAACTAAGGTGTGCATATCCTGTCAGCTAACCGAAATTCCGAAAGACCGAAGTTCTGTGGCTGAAATAAGATTCGAACATAAGACCGAAAATTTCATTTTAGGATTAAAGAGCTTCAGGATGAGATAGAAAGTTGAAACTTACACAGTTTGCAGTTCTGCAGAATTTCTACATATATTTTGATTCCTGACGTCATATGACGTCATATGACGTCATAAGCATACTTCTTAATTTTTATTTTAGGGCAATGATTTCGACATGATGCCAGTTGTTCAGAATAATGAAAATTTCAGAGTTATGACAGTAAAGTATGCGCTTTTGAACAAAATCATCTTCAGCACCCCATGTCGTCATATGACGTCAGAGCTAAAAAATAGTGCAAAATGGTGTTCACGCTCTACAGCCGCCATTTATGGTCGGATTTTTCTTCAAATTTTCACAGATGGTACATCTTGAAACTAAGGTGTGCATATCCTGTCAGCTAACCGAATTTCCGAAAGACCGAAGTTCTGTGGTTGAAAAGAGTCGAACATAGGACCGAAATTTCATTTAAGGATTAAAGAGCTTCAGGATGAGATAGAAAGTTGAAACTTACACAGTTTGCAGTTCTGCAGAATTTCTACATATATTTTGATTCCTGACGTCATATGACGTCATAAGCGTACTTCTTAATTTTTATTTTAGGGCAATGATTTCGACATGATACCAGTTGTTCAGAATAATGAAAATTTCAGAGTTATGACAGTAAAGTATGCGCTTTTGAACAAAAGCATCTTCAGCACCCCATGTCGTCATATGACGTCAGAGCTAAAAATAGTGAAAAAATGGTGTTCACGCTCTACAGCCGCCATTTATGGTCGGATTTTCTTCAAATTTTCACAGATGGTAAAACTTGAAACTAAGGTGTGCATATCCTGTCAGCTAACCGAATTTCCGAAAGACCGAAGTTCTGTGGCTGAAATAAGATTCGAACATAGGACCGAAATTTCATTTTAGGATAAAAGAGCTTCAGGATGAGATAGAAAGTTGAAACTTACACAGTGGTGCAGTTCTGCAGAATTTCTATACATATTTTGAGTCGTGACCGTCATATGACGTCATGTGACGTCATAAGCCTACTTCTTAATTTTCATTTTAGGGCAATGATTTCGACATGATGCCAGTTGTTCAGAATAATGAAGATTTTAGAGTAATGACTGTAAAGTATGCGTTTTTGAACAAAAGCATCTTCAGCACCCTATGACGTCATGTGACGTCAGAGCTAAAAATATTGAACAATGATGTTCGCGCTCTACTGCCGCCATTTATGGTCGGATTTTCTTGTAATTTTTCACAGATGGTACAACTTGAAACTAAGGTGTACATATCCTGCCAGCTTACCGAAATTCCGAAAAACCGAAGTTCTGTGACTGAAGTAATATTCGAACATAGGACCAAAAATTTCCTTTTAGGATTGAAGAGCTTCAGGATGAGATAGAAAGTTGAAACTGGCACAGTTTGCAGTTCTGCATTATTTCTACAAATATTTTGAATCGTGACGTCAGAGGACGTCATAAGTATACCACTTATTTTAATTTGGGGCAATGATTTCGACATGATGCCAATTGTTCAGAATAATGAAAAATTTCAGAGTTATTGCAGTAATGTATGCGCTTTTAAGCAACAGCATTTTCAACACCCTATGACGTCACGTGACGTCAGAGCTAAAAATAGTGAAAAATGGTGTTTGCGCTCTACAGCCGCCCTTATGATCAGATTTTCTTCAAATTTTTACAGATGGTACATCTTGAAAACTAAGGTGTGAATATTTTGTCAGCTAACCTTAATTCCGAAAAACCGAAGTATTGTGACTGAAGTAAGATTCGAACATAGGACCAAAAATTTTCATTTTAGGGCTAAGAACTTCGGGTGAGATAGAAAGTTGAAACTTACACAGTTTACAGTTATGCAGAATTTCTCCATATATTTTGAGTCGTGACGTCATATGACGTCATAAGCATACTACTACTACTGCTACTTTCTTTTTTTTTCTTCGTAACTAAAACGCTTATTTATAATATAATGTCAATTAATCACCATGAACATGAAATACTACCAGAGGTGATACATTACATGAAACTTCTATCTCCTGCTTTTTGCATTAACACAGGTTACAGAAAGTCCTATCATTCGTTTAGACAATGACATCTAGTTTTATTTAGATTTATGTATTTATTGACTTTTTCTTATATCATTTTTCTACATATTTTTATTACATATTTATACATTAATTCTTACTTATTTTAATGTATTTTGTTCCTTTTTATTTTTAAAGTTATGATTTTACCTTTTGTATTTTCTATTTATTGCTGCCATTTTTTTTCCATACGTTGTTTGAATTGTCCCATTGTATACCATGAGTCTCTGCCTAGGGCTAAGGACCTGACCCTCAATGCTCGTGATCAAGCCCTAGGTCGAATGTACAGTCAGCTCTGTATATCACTGAGACAAACATGACGTCATTCTACGATAAGGTCATTCTAAATATAGATCATGATGTCATTCTAGATAAAGATCATGATGTCATTCTAAATTCAAACCATGATGTCATTCTAACTATAGATCATGTCATTCTAAATATAGATCATGATGTCATACTATAATCCAAAATGACAGCCACGCATGCGCAATACACACATCAGAAATAAAATGGCCGCCTTTAACATGCCACTGCCCAGAAAGCAATATATAAGGGAATCATATGGGTCCCATATGGTTTCCCACATGGGCCCCATATGGGCTACCCACATGAGACCCATGTCGAAAGTGCAACCTGTTTTGGCCTGGGCCCCATATGGCAGCCCACCAAGATCCAATATGTGCCCCTCAAGGGTCCCATATTGGCAGCCCGCCTGGATTCTACATAGGCCCCATAGGGCTACTCACATGGGACCCATGTCGAAAGTGCAACCTGTTTGGCCTGTGTCCCATATGGGCAGTCCACCAAGAACCAATATGGCCCCTTAAGGGTCCCATATATGCACCACATTTGCATATAAATATGGCTGCATATCACTGCACTGTCTGAAGTGACATTAAAATTCAAATAAAAACCTAACTGTAATGATGGATTACTTCAGCAGTGATGACGAACACTATTTTTAAATACTTAAACAACCATATCAAAATGGGTAGTGAAAACATAATTATACAGACTAAGTAAACTATCTTGTTTCAGCCAAGTGACACATGGATATGTGAAAAATATAATTTATATAAAACATATAGATGGTTGGCATAGCATGTTTAACCATGTGAAAAAAATCTGGATTAATCTAATTAGCAATTCTCATGCATACACTAGTAGTCCAATCTCCACAAAATTGTTAGTTACAGAACAGATTCCTTTAAACCTTAATAAAAGAAAAAATAGTATACTTAATTCAAATTTTGACGTGTCGACTGATATTCAATTATTCAAAACTATATTCCAAATTATTTATATAAATCTGCCCTCCACTTATTGTGAGTGTCTGCTTTTGGAATTCCTATATTGAAGACTTGTCTGACTTTTGCTGCACTGTTTTCTTCCCCCTTCCCTGTCCAGTACCCCCTACCGCCAACCATTTATAGACCATTTACTCAGCGTCTTCAGTGCTGTGGTTCTGAAAGTTCAAAAGGTATAAAATATATAATTTCTTAGAAAGAAAACCAAACAAGGTTGGGATTGTTAAACTTAGCCTTGAAAGTAGAAATATAAATGATGAGAATAAAAGTGTCATTTTTTTCATATGTGTTCCACTGAACAATGCATTTTATGAATAAATCATAATGTAGGAGATGTGTGTGTTATCAGCTCAAGCCTCTGGCTTTTATATGTCTTAACTTGCTTGTAAATGATATAAAAATTTAATAATTCCAAGGCATTGACTATGACTTCATTACATTTAAGACTTGGCTAGAGTTTATTGTAGCAAAACTTACTGTAAAATTCAGCCATGATATGCAGTTTGGTAAATGGCAGCATCTCCTTCAGTCTATGGAAGTTGTAGTTTACATCCAGCTCATTTCCATTCAGAAATCTCCTCACAAAGTCCCAGAGATTTGAACTAAACAGTTGACAAGTATTCTACTACAATTACACAAAGCGTATACATTATTAATCATCCTGTTCTATATGTCAGAGATATGAATACCTTAATGTAGCTTCATGTATATCTGTAGCAAGTTTAAATAGCAAGGCATACTTTGATCGGAATACAAGTGATTTATAACAGTGCTTTGTGATACAGAATAAATAAATACATGATAATAGTAAACACAGATTTCTTGCAAGGAATTGTTATCTTGCAGGAATACCATATAGAATGTATACCAGAAAATTCCCTTACAGTATGTAACGTTATCATTATTATTTAACAATACAGTAAATAATGCAAAAAGTAACAATAAATTTTATCTAACTTTTGATCGAAATTGTTTATCCTCCTCAAACTAAAATTTATAGCAGATATAAGTAAATTAGATACCTTGAAATTGAACTACTGGTACATACAATATACGATAAACAAGTCGAATTCAACTCGCGAAAATACATTACAAACGAATTCCTTGTTCAAAATCAGAATTATTTTTAATAAAATTCAAGACTTAATTATTAGAAATGCATCTTAATCAATGTTTTAAATACGTATTTCACATTTTGAATAGGCTAAATTTGTTCGTCTGGCCGTCAATCTGAAGAAAAGCTAAGTAGGTTAGCATCGCGTTGTGTTGTTGACCGTTGGTTTGAATATTGCGGTTAACCGGAAATGTAGAGTGTGCATGTTCAAAACTCTATATCTGGGACCCACATGGGTCCCATATAGTTAAACCCATATAGGCATACCCAGATACAGCCCATGTAGGTCCAGTATGGGAAAGAAAGCTCTATATATGGGACCCACATGGGTCCCACATAGTCAAACCAATATAGGCATACACACATACAGCACATATGGGTCCGGTCTGGGGAAAATTCTTTATATATTGCGCCCACATGGGTCCCACATTGTCTAACCCATATAGGCATACCCAGATACAGCCCATATATGTCCCTTATGGGAAAAAATAAATATGGGACCCTCAAGGGTCCCACATTGTCGAACCCATATAGGCATGCCCAGATACAGCCTATGTTGGTCCAGTATGGAAAAGAACGCTCTATATATGGGGACCTATATGGGTCCCACATAGTTTAGCCCATATAGGCATACCCAGATACAGCCCATATGGGTCCAGTATGGGGTAAAAAACTCTAAATATGGGACTCACATGGGTCCCACATTGTCAAACCCATATAGGCATACCCAGAAACAGACCATATGGGTCCCTTATGGGTAAGAAAACTCTATATATGGGACCCACATGGGTCCCATAGTTTAGCCCATACAGGAATACCCAGATACAACCCATATAAGTCCCTTATGGGTAAAAAGCTCTACATATGGGACCCACATGGGTCCCACATAGTTTAGCCCATATAGACATACCCAGATACAGCCCATATGGGTCCCATATACCCTTGCTATCTGGGTACGCGTCATACCCTAGAATGCTTACATGCAAATGGGTTACTATAAATTTGTAACAAAGATGGCCCCCACCGAAAAGTAGATCAAGTTTGTTTACACCCAAACCGTCACCTATACTACTTATATACTTTAATACTGTTATAGAGATGTCAAATTCTGACAAGGAATAGGGGGGAGAAGCGTGGGGAGCAAAGGGGTTTCGTTCCGACAACTCTTGTTACCCTTTATTATAATGATTGCAAGTGTATCAGAGCTCTCCTGTTGGGATCCTGGCTCTAAGGTCATTGGCATACTTACAGGTGAAGACCTTAGAGGTGAAGGTGCTATAGTTTTTTGATTTGATTGTCCGGGCTGTAACTTATTTCTGGATCAAATGATTCTCCATTGATAAGACTTGCCTAAATGAATTGACGTATAACTTTCAAAAGTTGGATCCCTAGCTCCATCGTTAAGGTCACACTTACAGGGGGAATGATGACTCATGTGGAAGACTCGACCTGTTTGCCCTTTGCATCCAGTTTGAAATACAAAACAGGTTTTGGGTCTAAGATGTAAAAGCTGATTTTGCTGGCTGATCAGGTTTAATACTATTCATTTAAGCAAAAACCCTGTGTGTCGCAATTAAGACTCTAGTTAACACCTGCCCTTTTTTTGGTGAATTTATCATGCCCTTTTCATAAAACAAATAAATGTCTCTTGTTTATATGGTGTGCTTTAATTAATGTACATATGAAAAAATAAAAAATAAATAATAAATAATAACTGGGATTTTCAAATATTCTGGGGGGAGGGGTTTTTGATGCTCAATTTTGATTATTCTTTAGCTATATGAAATTGAAATGCCAGGTTCATTTTTTTTTTCTGTTGGTATTAAAAAAGATAACTTGAAATGAAGATTTGTAATCATAGATTCTTGATGGATGCAAAATTTGATTTAAAAAAATTCTGCACAAATATTTTCCAAACAACTGTTCAAATCTCCACATAAAAAGTCATTCTTGCAGAGGCCTTTTTTAACATCTTAATTTAAAAAAAAAAAAATTGAGGAAAAGTTAAGAAAGATATAAATGGACCACTGATCTACAAAACTGTCTGAATCTGGAAAAAATGTACAAAAGCTGCAGTAAAACAAAACTTTTGTCTGAATGATGTGTGGGATAAGTACTGCATAAATTTTATCTGATTATTATGCAACTGTAATATGAAGAACGTTTAGTGTTACTGTATATAGTTAATGCATTACTAAAGTAGTGAACTCATGTAAACTGTTGAACTATGTAGGCTGCCTGTTGAGATACTTTTAAATTACACCTGTAAATAACCTTTTTTTGCAGGCAAATAGGCTTACGGTAGTGAAATTAGCGCAATCGTATTTTATCCTGCAAGGGATCATGGTTTTATTCGCTAGAACCTAGCTTTTTTTCTTTCGGAATTGTAAGGTTTATATTTTAAATACTAGTTTTTATACATTTATTATTTTGCGTTCGTTCATTAAAATTGTATAAAAATTTTTCCCTTTGTTATTTTAAAACCAAAACACAAGACCTTCTTATTCAGAAAAAAAAAAATTTAAAAAAAAATCGAAACTCTGTATATAAATAATATAACAAGAACAATTTATTTTTATTTTTTATTTTTTTTTTACTAAGGGGGCCTGTGCATAGACTGTCATAAAAGGGCAAAATAGTAGAAAGAGGGGGGAACATAATATGCTTATTTTAAGCCGCCCATTAAAACATTTTGTTTTAATCTTTTCTTGTTTAACAACATGAAAAAAACATTTTCCATTGTATGGCAAAAAAAGTCTTTTATTCATGGTCTTACATTATTTTCAAGTGGCTGACTTCATTTTTTCAATGAAAAATTCACAATTGTGCAGTCGATATATTTGTTTCACTGAAGATACAGTATGCCAGATGAGAAAAAGGACTTTAAAAAAAAAATGTTTTGCGGGTGTGTTGTATAAAGTTAATCACATAAATTGCCACGTTTGCCGTTGCATTTCCCTGACACGCTTACAAAATTATTCGATAAAGATATAATTGGAAAACACTGTATAAGAAGGTTATTTCCCTTTCGTCAAATCCATCCATTTGTAATTTGATTTGTATCACATTTTTTATTTTATTTTTATTTATTTTATAAAGCACCATATTATACGAACGCAAAATCCGCAAGTTATTGATTCGTGTATTGTGAAAGGTAATTTTTCACATTATTTATAGGGATCCTTGGAAATTATTATAACTGCTTCATATTTCGTACTTTTTTCGACCCCGTAGTGAAGTGAATAGTCCGATATCAGCCAAAGCCAGGGCGTAGGCGGCTTTTACGACGAAGTTTTTCGTTTTTTACTGTATAGCTTAGAAGATCAGCATGTCATTTTTCAGAGTAAGTATTTGTAACCTTAAAGCATTCCAAGTTATTTTAAAATAGCAGGGCTCAAATTTATTTTTTCCACTCGCAAAAAAATGCGAGTGGTTTAAAACGTAACTGGCAAACTTCATTTTCTACTCGCATTTTGCCGAAAATGGAGTGTTTTAAATTTTTAGCCCGAACTTTATTTAAAGTTTGACAACTAACTCACCCCATTTTTTCACTGTTTTTATCGCCAGTGGGGTTAGATCTATGTTTCTTTGGTTTGTCGATTTTAGATTCTGTGCAAAGTTCATTTATGGTTATTTTTTTCATCACAAGATAAAAAAAAAAAAAAAACTGGATATCTTTCATTTTGACCTTGTTTTAATTGATGATCGAAATCAGCTCAGGACTAAGACCACAGTTACCTGCCCTTTGTTACCCTGCATCCGGATGTCAGAGGATTATGGGTGTTTCGCACCAATTCCCTTTCGCCCTATACCTTTTCACCAATTCCCTGTCGCCCTATACCCTTTCGCCCTAAACTGTGAGTCTGTTCGCCCTGTTGTAATTTTGGTGGATTTGAATGAAATAATATATAAATGTTTTGTATTCGGTTGTAATATTTTATGCATGTATTTTTGAATGGGTATTTTTCGTATTACATTATCATATTGTGTTGCACAAGCGATACATAATGAAACATCCACTCGGAAGACAGTTTCAAAATTTTTTACATCTTATATTAGCATCCCCAGGTCATTTTTTTATTTTTTTTTTAAAAATTTTAAAGAGTGGTATAGATGGAAAGTGCTATTGATAAGCTTTCCAAAACTGTTTTTTTTTTTTAAAAATATCTTGAAATTAAAAAAGTTATTGCATTTTAAAGTGTCGAAAAAAACAGCTGAATTTTCAGAAAAATGGACATATACAATACATAGTGGGTTTTTCAAAACCCTCGCGGAACCATCGCGTCGTGGAATTCACTACATTCACAACTAAAATTGCTCTAACTTTTTTTTTTTTTAAGTTATTTTGATGAAACTTGGAACACAAAAACTTTATTGTTGACTGGGCCAGATTCTATTGTTAAATATACTCTATTGTTCATTTTGGTTATTGTAAAAGAAAAATAAAAGCAGGATATATTTAAATTTTCTGATGCTCGTGGAATTTCGTATATTCACAAAAAAAAGTTGCTATAACTTTTTATATTTTAAGATATTTTGATGAAACTTGAAACACAGACCTTTACCATTAACTGATCAGATTATGTTTTTTTAAAATTCTCTATTATTCACTAAGGTGTTTTGTATGTGAAAACTGAAAGTATGGTCTTTTTAAGATATAATCGAAAATTTAAGTTAAACTCCACAGTTCCTGATTCTAAATAAACCAAATCACAGCTTATTTTAAATGTTATGACACTTTTCCCAAAGTTTTGCACAATAATACTTATTTCAAAATATCTAATGACATATTTCCATTTACTTTACAAAAAGACATTCATGAAAGTGAATAAAACTTTTTGGTATGTAAAATATTCTGAATAGATTTACATCTATATATGACAATGGGTATGTAAAGTATTCTGAATATTTACTATATATGAAATGGGTAAGTCAGTTTTAAAAAAAAATTTTTTTTAATGTCAAAATTTTATTTCCAATACTTAATTTGCAAAAATTAGTACGTGTATTGATTTGAATAAGAAAAAAAATACTAAAGGTTATGGGGGAATTAGGTTTTCAAAAAGATTGATATCAATCACATCAAATTAATCATTCACGCAGAAACAGAAATTTTGGGAGATAAAAGAAAAAAAAATGATATCTTGTACTTATTCATTATATAAAAATAAGTTGTAATATATTTATTAAACGAGAGAGAGAAAAGAGAGAAAGAAGTAATACTTAGAATTAAATATAGCATAAACTATATGCTTTTATCTTTCTCAAAATTGAAAATCTAAAATTAAGCCTAACACTTTTCCAAAACAACATTGAATAATCAAGTATCCAAATTTTTGACTGGCTGATTATTAAGGTTAATAATATTGCTCAATAATGTCATAAATCACACCTGGACCATGACTACTTCCCTAGTGATTGCACCGCATGGGGCCAGCCATCAACTGTAACCCCATAAAAGGGGAGCAATCTCAAAGGGTTCTAAGTTTGTTATAAGTTAAATAAGGTCATAAACTATCAGCTGGAAATGTCTCCCAATCAGCTGATTAAAACATCATGGGGCCTAGCTTTGTAATTTTGATGCATTATGGAAAGACCCTCCCACAACACACACCAATTTTTAAAAAAAAAGGTTTTTTTCAGCTTATAAGAGTGTAAAAAATTTTTGGTTATATGCTACGTACAACTTTTAAAAAAATTTTGTATATTGTAGGAAGAGTACAGAATCACTAATTATATGTTTATTCTTTAGGTAATTGTATTTAAAAAACAACACCAAAAAAAAACAGGCTTTTTTATCTAAGACAGCAGTTGTTTTATGCATTATCTAGTTTATTTATACTTTTAATGAGTGAGTATTGTCCTATGTTCCTCCACAACATTTACATAAGTTTTTTTAATCCAATTGATTTATTTCCCCTTATTTCAAAGTCGATGTAAGTTTGAGATTTTTATAACGAAAAATGATAGGTTGCATGCATGATTTTAAAACTAATGAAGAAATGATATATAGTGATTTTTTGTCATCACCAAAGAAGGTGGCTGGGGAATGCAATATTAATGAGGATTGCATTTCATCCCTTTTTTTTCAGAAATAAAGAAAATTTTACTAATATGTATATGCAGCACCTTCATTCATTGTGAAAATAAATGCGTAGTTTCAACCAAAGTGCAGTTAGAAGTTAGTTATGCAATTACGATCGTCGTATGGTACGAAATTTTCATCGGTAAACAAAGTAATTTAACTAAGTAAAATGTGTATACAATGATACTAAATTTTAAAAAAAAATTTAATTAAAGGTTTTCCAAAAAATTTTTCAAAAGAAAAACACCTATACACCTTTCATTTCTTCTGAAAAGTTTTTTTTTTCATTTGGTAAAATTTAAAAAGGGACCGCACCTTCGCCGAGCGGGCGGTTTTTTTTTTAAAATTTTATTTTATGGGGGACGGATGCTTTAAAAGCGAATTGTCTTGAAAAATATATCAAAATTAAAAAGACTTTTTACTTTTTGAATATAAAGATATTTTTTTTCTTTTTAATCTTCCAAAAAAGCGCCAACTTCACTACCTTATTTCCCCCGGAAATTAATTTTCAAAACGTTAAATTCAAAACCCCAGAAAATTCATTTTTTCTGTAAATGGGAATAATTTTTAAAAATAAAAAAAGGGGGTTTAAAATCCCAACCGCGATCATTAAACATACTGAATCAATTCCTCATTAAAAGGGGTCCCGAAATTTCACAAAATTCTTCCTGGGGATTTTTCACACAACCGACAAAAAAAAAACAAAAAACAAAAAGTAACTCATTGGAAAAATAATTTTTTTTACATTTAAATAGTAATTTTTAAATTTTTTTATATTTTTTCCCTTTTAAAAAGACTTTTTTTTCCCAGGGATACCTTTTTAGAATTCTTAATGGTCAGAGTCAGCGGGGCTACTTAATACCCAAAAATTGGGGTGATTTATAAAAAAAAAAAAATAAATAAACACTGTTTTTTCATTTGAACCCTTTTTCAATTTATTTTATCCCTATTACATAAATAAAAAGAAGGGTTAAAATATAACATTTAAATGGAAATTGAACGCTGAA
>CM037792.1:50165804-50210275 GCA_021229015.1 Solen grandis | reverse complement strand
TATATGTCCAGCTGAGCTGCCTCAGATTAACATAATACCGTGACGCGTTTCTATTGTCTAATGTTTAGACAGTCTTTAATTGGCATGAAGACTTCCCACGAAAACTAAGACTAAAGAATTAGATATCCTGTCATACTAGTCAATTACTTTCATAAATACTTTCCAAAAACTATGATTTAAAACTGAAATCAAACGTTAAGATCTTTCAATTCAAAAGAAATTGTCTTGATTCAAAACAGCACGTAGACAACTAGATGATTAAAAAAGCTTATTACAACTTCAATGAAATAAGCAATTTGCCTAATAATTATATAAAAATCAGAGATATTAAAATGAGTAGACTTTTAATCAGCATGATTGGACTTTAGATTTTAATTTTAAATGTGAAAAAAGTTTTATAAAAATAATCAGCATTTAATTTACAATTCATAACAAAACTTTTTAAAAACATTAAATTGATTCAAGAGATGTTATTTAAATCCATCATTTTGAAAAAAGAAGTATTGCATTTGATCAACATTGAATTGAAATATTTATGAAAAAACCATGACTCAATAATGAGACCAACTCAATATTAAGACCACTTTCAGACGGACCCAATAGTGGTCTCATTATCGAGGTTTTACTGTATTTCAGTACCACATACCAGTTGTCAAAAAATTACCTGTAGAACATTTAAAAACCAGATCAGTCGGCATGCAGATAACAAGCTGATCAAGCTACCATGCTGTGTGTTAGATATATGGGCGTGGTGATATAAAGGTGAGCTATGTTGTGTTCAGGTGAAGCTGGACCAGGAGAAGGCCACACAGAAGGAGCTGGACACAGTGGCGGTCCTGCTGGCTATACAGAAGTCTAAAGAGAAGGCCAAGGAAATCAATCTGAAAAAGGTTAGAATTTTTTTTTTGGAAAGGAGGTTGGGGGTGGGGGCTAAAACATATATCTCGTTTTTCTGCTATGTAGAATTTAGCATTTTTTGTAGGGTATAATTTAAACAATTACATAGAAAGATTGACAGAAAAAATAAAGTTACGTGTAAAATATTTGATTTTTGCTTAAAAATGGGAAACTCTAAACTAATGCATGAAACTGTTAGTCTGACTTTATATCTGATATTGACTGATGTTGTAGGCAGCCAGCAGTGCATCTATCACAGATGTCTCACAGTCCCCTGCGGTGGGGAGCCTGGGCCGTTGCCATGACAACCATCACACTTCAGGTAATCAAGTATGTATCTCCCGCTACCCTACCTACCCGTACGCCCGCACACACATATCTGCCATCTCAGTACAGACCTTGTCTTGAAATAGTGTATGGGATGTAAAACCCAATCAAACAAACAGATCATGTTCCAGTATTGACAGAATGATTTGTGCCTTCATGGATTTTGATATTTACTGCATATTGGTATTTAGAGTAGAAGCTATACCCATGCCGAATATCTTATCAAACGGCTGAGCCTGATGTTGCATTAAGCATAAACTGGAATAGTAAAGGAGAAAGTCAAGTGGCTTTTATTTTTTTCTGCATCAAATTGATCTTGTAGCTAATATATCATTTTAATGTGAGGGCAACACATATTTTAATGAATGATAATTTTATTTCCCTTTTTACTATTAGATTAACCAAGAATTTATCAAGGAAATATTACATGTGTGAGAACTATTGCACTTCATGTATATCAAATCCACTGGCTTGTGTTACACAATTTCATGCATAGTATTTGGCTTGAATGATAATTATTCCTGCTTATGCATTGTTGCAGAGTTAAAGTTTGTTGTGTTGTGAAAACTTCAATGATAAAATGATAAATAAATCATAAATCATATAAAGAAGATTTTTGTGCATTTCATGTAAAAAAATGTCACATGTGAAACAGGAGCTTGTCATGCAAGCATATTTATCTTTTGTATAACAATGATAAGAGCAAACAGGTGCACGCATAGCTTGCCCGCCAAAGGGCATTGAATTTGGATATCTGCTATTGAAATTCCCATGGCCAATCAAAATTGTTTACAATGCAACATAAAAATTCTAACCTTAAAAAATTGTCACAGAACTGTTTACCATGGCCATCTTAAGCTGCTTATAGTCAAATCTTGTATTTACTGGCAATTTTATGTAGTGGCTATGCAAACTGAAACTACTGTGCAAATATAAAAGAACATCAACATTGTATGCTATGCATTTGCCCAAAATAGTGCCAAGTATAACTCAAGTGCTTACAGAAGCAGCTAGCTTCTAAAGATGGTAACATATCATGAAATGTCTCAAAAAGAATGAGGGATCATTAAAGAGAGTTCTATTATGTTTTGCATGTTCCTGTTGTAAAATATGGAAATTAAGTTTTGATTAATTAACCCATCTCTTATTTAATGAATATGCACTCTGAGGATTTCTGTTTTTCAATGAAAAATGTATGTCATTTATTATTTGTGCAAAAACTAAAATATGAATGACTGAAATCTTTGCATAGATCTATGTCTTAAGTATTACTGTAGTAGTATACAATGTCTAATGTTTACCAATTAAATATGTGATCTTGACTTATGGTTTATTTAGAGCTCACTGGTAGGCTACACAGATAGGAGTATTACAGTGTTTGAGGATTTCCAAAACCCATAGTGGTTAATGCACTGGCTTTTCATGAATGTTACCAGGGTTAGATTCCAGGTCTGTTCAATGTTGTGTTGTGAGAGGGTATTTGGTTGCCTGTTTGGACACCTGGGTTTCCCCTCAGTGTTCCAAATTGCTGCCATATCAAACACTTTCCAGCACATCTTTCAGTGCCACAAAAAGATTATAATACAAGCAGCATTGTTTTCTGCCATTGTTTTGAAAGAAATAAAAGTTTCAATTTGATTATGGTATTACCCTCCTCAAGAATGTTATTCAGTAGTACTTTGAGTAGATTGCATATGATGGTCAGGCTGATATGATTTCTGTTGGTAAGATGATAGTTTTCATGGGGTGAGGGTTTAAAAAATTAGATTTAATAAAACTATTTAGAAAAAAAGAAAAGAAAACCCTACTGCATCCTATTCCAATTGTACACTAAATATACTGATATGCGCTCCTTTGTAACAACCTTGTAACCCCTGAAAATGTTATTCCTGATAGTGAAAGGTACATGTATATATAACCTAAATATCCCAGCACTGTCTGCCTGCCCTGGGAAGTGTCATGACACGCCCACTTTTCCCGCATTTCAGGTAGGCCCGGAAGCTCCCCTGTTGCAGAAATATAATTTGTTCAAAAGAGCTGAGGTGAGCTCCGGTAAGACTGGAGGTAATTTCCCCACCATATCTGGGTACTGCCCATGTATATCCCTGACTGCATGTGTAAACTAACGGCCACTGTTTTCACGGTCATTGGGGTTTGGTTGATTGAGGGTGTGGAATTATGTAAACCTGTAACCAAGTGACTTCTGTAGGCCTCTGTCTCCCCTGC
Organism: Solen grandis; assembly: GCA_021229015.1. Lineage (NCBI taxonomy): Eukaryota > Metazoa > Mollusca > Bivalvia > Adapedonta > Solenidae > Solen > Solen grandis. Next base: position 50,206,825 of record CM037792.1, on the reverse strand, counting down.
AGTATTTTGAGGGTTGGGGATATATAATGTTATAAATAAACCAAATATGATTGTTCATTGGAAGGGTCCTATGTTGCTCATATTGCTTGAAGGGGCTATATAGTAAGACATGATAATGATAGACAGGTTTGGAAATTGATAGGGTAATGCTTGCCTTTGTCAAATTGAACATGGTGTTGACTGCATATATCTCATGCTTAACCTTAGGCAAGCAGATTTGATTCAAGGATTCATAAACCTATTTAGGGGTATTAGACTATCAAGGTATATCATTTTTGACTATTATTATATACAGTGTATATGAAGGGCAAAAATTGAAATAGATTTCATTTGATTTACCAACAAGCATTTTGAATAGTCGAGCGTGTTTTGTTTTTTAGGAATCCTGCACGTTGTCTTGTCCTGTCACGTTGCGGTACAAATAGTACTTGTTGAGGCAAAGCAATGTAGCAAGATTATTCATAGCTCTGGTGACTTTGGATTTAATTGTCCAATTAGCTAAATAAGTGTTCATAGTTTATATTCAAAGTGAAAGTTTTGTAATCAGTGTTAAGTAGAAATCTTAATAAATGATAAATATGTCAGTTTGATCTGGTATGATGGTAAATCTTTGTTTTGAAAAACTTGACAGATCTGCTTGCCTTTGTCATTAGCTGCCAGATGGAGATGGAGGCTTTATAACATACACAGAGGCTAATGTTATAGTGGAATTGTTTATCTTTTGGCTTCTTTATCATACTCACGCTTTACAGAAGTGGGGCAGTATAGGAGTCCTGTTATGTTACTTGACGACCTATGCTCACATTACATAAAGACAGGATCAGCTTCATTAATAGTTCTAGTTTCATCTCTTTTGAACAAAAAGAGGGTTTAAAGAAGTGAACACATGAAAAATTGATAAATGTATTAAAATCATCTTAAAAGAAGACAGGCAAAGTGTTTTAACCCTTTCCCTCATATAGACTCATTTTGACGCACTCAGTAGGTACCACATAAAGCCTGATCTGCAGAAAACCACAGTTAAACCTTACCAAATTCAATTATAAAGTCCTCATTTCCAGACCCACTGAGAAGCAGCGAACAGTATAAAACCTGATCAGCCTGCGAGTTACTCGCAGGCTGATCTGGTTTTATGTTGTTCGCATAGGTCTTTTCATGGTTTCCTCTATGAGGGAAAGGGTTAACTTTATCTTAATATGAACTGCAAAATAAATTTCAATATGAAAAGACCATGTGACAAATTGTTTCAAGTTGATCTAACAAATGTTTTTAATATTTCTGAGAAAGTTCTGTTAATGTTTGCATGGACTTTGAAAAGTTGCATATGTTATATATTCAACTGTCTAATAAGATTTAGGAGAAGTAATAATAATTACTTGTTATATTGTAACATTTTCTTCATCAGATTAATAGAAATTATGTTGCGTTTTGATATTCTCAATATAATGGTATCCAGCAATTGCTTATGAGCTTTTCAAAGTCGATTTAAACAAAGATGCTGAATGACAGAGAGAGCAGTGCCAAGGCTGACTGTGGAACTATTCTCAGTGCATATAGAAGTAGAAGTAGATTGAAAAGTTTCTCTGTCAACCCTTGTTTTGCTTCAGTATCCCGTACCAAGCAACCTTTAGATATGGAACGCCATGACCGTCTTATCATGACTTATTTGCTTATTTGCAGTAGTTATTTCATTATATGCGGTAGATATTGTATTATATGCAGTAGATATTTCATTATATGTGGTAGATATTTCATTATGTGCAGTAGAAATCAAATTATATGTTGTACTTTCGTTTATATACGCTGTAGATCTCACATTATATGTTGTACATACGATTTCCTTATATGCTGTGCTTCTAGCATTATTCGCGGTAGTATTTTCATTATGTGCGGTAGATTCGTCGTTATGATGAGATGGTTAGGATATTTCCGAATGATACCGTATATTGCTGGATTATAACGAATCCGGATGTTTCACACGAGTAATTCTATTGCACCGACACAGAACAATTTCCATAATCATGGCTCAAGGAATGGAGTCGTCTGCAACCATGTTGCAGCAATGTCTGAATGACCACAGGAACCTGATATTCAGTCCAAATAAAAAAAAAATCTACCCCTCTTATTATAAATAAACTCCAGGAATGCAATGCCTTCCATACCCCAACCACCTCACCGATACAGGAATAATTGTTGGGACAGTTTACAAAGGCTTTTTCTGGTCTGGACAATTAAAGGGGTTAATGATCTCTCAAAATATATCCATACCATTAATGTTTCGTGTTTAATACCACTGAAAAACTCATCTCTACTGCTAATTTCACATGTCTTAGTAGCCATGACGTGATGTCACAGTGTTACACCCAGCAGTGTAGGTAGAATTAAATATTATTATTTTATAAATTTGTTTTATGTATGCAGTGTTCTCTTTTTATTTTTCCAAATATAAATTTAGAAGATCTATCTGATTTTATATGAATGCTGATTTTAAAATTACAAAAACAGAGGGGGGAAACCGCAACAAGCGAGATAACTCTTTTAAACTGTCCATAAATGAGTAAACTTACCTTCACTGCGTGTGTAAAACTGTGACGTCACGTTATGGCTACTACGACATGAGAAATTAGCTGTAGAGTTGTGTTTTTCAGTGGTATAAAACACGAACCATTTCTGGTAAGGATATATTTTGAGAGATAATTAACTCCTTTAATTGTCCAGACCAGAAAAATTCATTTCTGTGTTTGCATTCAACATGCCGTTTAAAACTGTCTTAATGCTCTACATTTACTCATACGAAACATTCGGATTCGTTATAATCCGGCAATATACGGTATCATTCGGAAATATCCTAACCATCTCATCATAATGACGAACCTACCACACATAATGAAAATACTACCGCGTATAATGCTAGAAGCACAGCATATAAGGAAATCGCATGTACAACATATAATGTGAGATCTACAGCGTATATAAACGAAAGTACGACATATAATGTGATTTCTACTGCACATAAGGTCAAAAGCACCACATATAATGGGAACAGTAACTACTACATATATTCCATTTTGCACATCATGTAATGTAAAAAGCACCATGTATACATGTATACATGTAACGTTTTATCTACTACACACAACAAATCTACTGCATATATTGGTCTTTGTACCACACACAAAGGCAGTACCACCATATATAAGAATAGTTCTACTACATATAAAGAAACTAGTACCACAAATAATGGAATTTCTACTGCACATAATGAAATATCTACCACGTATAATGAAATATCTACTGCATATAATACAATATCTACTGCATATAATGAAATAACTACCGCATATAAGCAAATAAGTCATAAGACGGTCATGGCGTTCCACATTTAGAACACTTGCTGTAGGTGTTGATCTATACTAATAGGTGCTCATCAGGATTTTTGAGATGGGGAGGTGAATATGGTCTACATTAACTTGTCCTGAATGAGAATTGATGTTAATCTGATATGGTTTGTTATACCCTCACTTCATAGTAATTGGGACTACATAGGAATCTCACTTTTCATGTCCCATCCTACACTTGCATTACATCTCACTTTTTGTGTCCTCTGTTGTAACAGAGGTGACACACAGGGATCATTTTTCCGCCGTCCGTCTGTCTGACCATCATACTTTTTCGTCACACTTCAGCAGGTGACACATGTTCCAAAGAACACTCTTGTCATGTCCCATCCTACTCACATTACATGAAGATAAGGCGGTATGCAAGTTAGAGTTCTAGTCTGTACTCTAACCTGGCTTGCAGTCAGTGAACCTGACAGTTGCTAACATGAGCATTTGCATCCGTTTTATCACCATGTAAAGAATATAAGCAGAGTACCAACTCGCAACCATTCGCTAATAAGAGTTAACGGTCGCCTTTACTAAACACACGGCCGGTGTACTGATTAATCATTACATGTATGTCACAGTGGTAAAATGTATATTGGTAAAGGGTGAAATATGTCTAAAGGTCTAAAAAGCAGCCTCAAGTATAGATGTATGGATATTCTTATATTACTGGAGCATTATATTTCATAATGATTCAGTTTTCATGAAAAAGAAAATAAAAAAATTGAAAAAATGGTGCATAATGTGCTGATATTTGCTGTAAAATAACACTTGATGCATTGAAATGTTGATCAGATTACGCAATTTAGTATTTTTGATGGATGTCAAAATACTCTCATTGTTTACATTCTGCCTTGTCGAGTATTCCTGGAGACAGTGTGTAATCAGAAATAATTTGAATTTGAAAACTGTCGCAGAATCACAATTTGTTTTTCTGCTACGTAATCAATTTATGAATTTGTACTTCATTAATGGAGACATATGGAATGCTTATGGAAAATTGACGAAGATATGCGGAATATGCAAATTAGTTATTATTGTAAACAAATGAATGATCTTAAGTAAGAGATCATTTCTTATTATACCCCCCCGCAACGAAGTTAGGGGGGGGGTATACTGGAATCAGGTTGTCCGTCCGTCCGTCCGTCCGTCCGTCCGTCCGTCCGTCTGTAGACACAAAATTCTGCGGACTACTCCTCCTAAACTTCTGGAAGGATTTTGATGAAACTTGCTGGCAATGATCCTTAGACATTGTATTAGCGCGTTATCTATATAGCATTGAGTTACCTCCCCTATTTACCAAGTTATGCCCCTTTGATGATTTTTGCATTACAAACTTCTGCGGACTACTCCGCCTAAACTACTGGAAGGATTTTAATGATACTTGCTGTCAATGATCCTTAGACATTGTAGCAGCGCGTTATCTATATAGCATTGAGTTACCTCCCCTATTTACCAAGTTATGCCCCTTTGATGATTTTTGCATTACAAACTTCTGCGGACTACTCCCTAAACTACTGGAAGGATTTTATGAAACTTGCTGCAATGATCCTTAGACATTGTAGCAGCGCGTTATCTATATAGCATTTGGTTACCTCCCCTATTCACCAAGTTATGCCCCTTTGATGATTTTTGCATTACAAACTTCTGCGGACTACTCCGCCTAAACTACTGGAAGGATTTTAATGATACTTGCTGTCAATGATCCTTAGACATTGTAGCAGCGCGTTATCTATATAGCATTGAGTTACCTCCCCTATTCACCAAGTTATGCCCCTTTGATGATTTTTGCATTACAAACTTCTGCGGACTACTCCGCCTAAACTACTGGAAGGATTTTAATGATACTTGCTGTCAATGATCCTTAGACATTGTAGAGGCGTTATCTATATAATTGGTTACCTCCCCTATTTACCAAGTTATGCCCCTTTGATGATTTTTGCATTACAAACTTCTGCGGACTACTCCTTCTAAACTACTGGAAGGATTGATCTGGCTCTTATTCCACCAACAATACTTATAATGCTAAGTAATACTTAAATAAAGATAGAACATATTCTTTTGTTCTTAATTTTCTAAAAAACAAAAATTACGTTACTATTAAGTTGCCCATAGGCGACAGTTTTTTTTGCCTAAACAATTGATGGATTTCAGTGAATCTTACTGTTATTGATCCATAGACATACATATACCCATATGTATGTAAAACATAGGATAACTAGATTTCTAGGTAGTTGGCACATATGTCCTCTGTATATTAAGATGGAGTGTTGCATACAAGAATTCTGATTTCATGCTCCAAAGCCATGTTTGACAAAAACACTTGCGGGGGGGTATTAGTAAGCCCTTAGGCGACAGTTCTAGTTAATGCATTGTAGTAATGTTATCGTTAAGGAGTATGTACAGATTGCATCTCGTAACAAATCTGTTCTGTATACACTTTGCTTTTCTGGAAGAAGAATAATACTGCTTTTGGAAGTATAATGGGCCCTTAATGTATCTCCTTATTGTCTGGATTTTTATACTGTAAACTGAAAATAGAAAGATTGAGAGGTATTCATCAATATCTTCATTTTTTTCACAAAGTTAAAATGTTAGGATATTAATTGTAATTAAGATATATTTTAAAATTTAAGATTAAGTAAAAAAAAAATCTCATTTTTCTGTAGACAGGGTATTATTTGATAGTATAAGGAACTTTAGAAAGAAAACTTTGGTGGGTGTGACAGGTAAGAATAGCTCACGCAAGATATGGAAAAGATGGAGGAATTCATGCATAGAGTGATTACCTATCGATCTGACACTCACTCACTCACATGCCAAATAAGGTTAAAATAACACACAGAGATGACATGAGACATGGTCACAAGTTGACAGGACAATAACACCACAGTAATATAAACATACTTTATGTAAACAAACTATCAAATAATACCCTGTCTACATACTCCCTGGGTTGGGATAAAATGTCTCCTGACATTTCAAATACTATATTTAATCACTATAATCCGAAATCAAACTATCACCAATGCTGAAATACAAGATCCAGCAAATCCGACTTTATGTAAACCTGCAGTACAGGTTTCACTACAGTAGCAAATTAGAGCTACAACTATATTACTACACTAACCAAATTTTTTAACCGGTACTGAAAAACTGTATATAACCGGCACTGAAAATAACTTTACCCTAAAAATAGGCATTTATATTAAAAAATCAAACAAATCATGTAAAATAAATAAATTCACCTCTGACAGAGGAAACCAAACATTAGATTTCCTTATAAACATCCTGCAAAGAAATGAAATAGTAATTAAATAGACATTTTCTATTCCAATCTGCATAAGGACTCACTGTAAAAGACAGCATTTGATATTATGATTAAAACCAAATAATTAATATATCAAATATTGACACATGAATACATACTAAACATAAATTTCCATATTGCAGGGGTTTACTTCCTGTTGGGCTGCAATAATGGGATTGATCCATTCCCCAAATCGTTCAGGAGGTCTAATAGTCCGTCTGGACCTGCGTACTGGTTCTGCTGGTGAAGCAGTTTTGGGTACAAACTGAGACTGAGATAATGCACCACTTGGTGATGTCACAGACTGGAACTCTCCACTGGTATTCACTGTTCTACCAGCCATAGAGTTGCAGGAGTTATTAGACACATTCCTGGTTACTGGGGTTTGAGAATGCTCAATATCACTCACAGACCTATTACAAACAGTGTTTGTTTTGGGAACAACCCAGTTAGATCTGTGGTGAGCTCTTCTCTGCGGAATGATGTAGACTTCAGTGTCAGAGGAGGAAGAGGAACCATCAGACTCAGAAGGAGAAAGGTGTAAAGATTCCGGGAGAGAATCTCGGTTCTTCCTTCTGGTGTTCCTGGCTACTGAATCACCTGTGGATTCAGAATGCTGGAGGGATAACCCGTTGATGGGTAACAGAAGATTTCTATGTAAAATCTTCTTAGGTCCCTTTCCATCCTCTGGCCTGATTACATACACTGGAGACTCAGGCTGGGGAATTTCCTTAATAATGTAAGGCCTTGAGTCCCACCTGTCAACCAGCTTATGTTTGCCCTCAAAATGCACTCTCCTTATCAGTACCCTGTCTCCAATCTCTAGTTTGTTAGCACTGACCTTGCGGTCATAATTAGCTTTATTATGTGCTGCTTGTTTCGCTGAGGCCTCTGCAGCTAAGTGGTAAGCATGCTGCAAGCGAGACTGCAGTTTTTGCACATAACCAGAGGGAGATATAGAGCCTTCATTCTCTGGGTATGACCCAAGACTGGCATCTATGGGTAACCGAGGATGCCACCCAAACATTATAAAATGTGGGGAAAATCCTGTGGCATCACTCTTGGTTGCGTTGTAGGCTTGGACTATGGGTCCAATGTAGGATTTCCAGTCAGCCTTTTTGTCAACCTCTAGAGTACCTAGCATTTTGAGCAATGTCTGGTTGAAGCGCTCGGCTGGGTTAGACATCGGGTGGTACGGGTGGTCCTTGACTTCACTACCCCTGCCACCTTGCACAATTCCTTTATAACTCTACTTTCAAAGTTACGACCTTGGTCACTGTGTAACCTCTCTGGGAATGAGTAGAACCTTATAAAGGACTTTGATTTTTGCAGGGTATAGCTTGAGCGTACCTAGAAAAGTGGTCTGTCACAACCAAAATATGCTCATAGCCACCTTTGGACTGCTCCAGGGATAGGAAGTCAATACAGACCAACTCCATGGGACGTGAGGTGGTGATGTTACAGAGCTCAGCAATCTGTTGAGGCTTCTTCCTAAGAATGCATCTACTGCAATTCTGGATTTTGGCCTCCACATCCCTCTCAAGACCTGGCCAATAAAACCTTTGCCTTGCAAGCCATAAAGTTTTATCCTTGCCCTGATGGCCAGCCTCATCATGGACTCCATGTAAGGCATGGTCTCTGTAGGCTGAAGGTATGACCAACTGTTCGACTTGCTGTCCATCCAGAGAAGCAGTTCTGTGCAGAATACCATCAATGAGGTGTAACCTCTTCCATTCTCTCAGGTACTTCTGTACAGCCATGGACTCATTAGAGAGCCTTTTCCCCCTGGGACAGAACTGCTTCTCAGGAGGTCAGAAACTCTACTCAAGTCAGTATCTTGAGATTGGGCTATCTTCCAGTCCACTTGCTTAAGTGCAGAGAACTGAGCACAATACTCCCCTGCAGAAGGAGGACAGTTCCCAGTTGCCACACACTCTGCAAGTGGTAGTGACACTTGTGCAGCCACACAAATAGCCTGTATGACATTGGAAGATACCTGTGTGGTTTCATGGGATCTTCTACTAAGACCATCAGCATCTGCATTGCTTTTACCAGGACTGTATTTGATTTCAAAATCAAATGCAGCCAAGGATGCCAACCACCTATGACCGGTTGCATCTAACTTTGCAGTGGTGTTAACATATGTCAATGGGTTATTGTCTGTGGTGACAACAAACCGATTGCCATACAGGTAGTCATGAAACTTATCACTGATAGCCCATTTCAGAGCTAGAAATTCCAGTTTATGTGCTGGATAATTCTTTTCTGATGGTTTCAGACTCCTGCTTGCATATGCTATGACACGGTCTTTACCTTCCTGGTTCTGGTACAGCACAGCCCCCAAGCCGTGAGAACTTGCGTCAGTCCTTACAATGAATGGCTTGTCATACTGTGCGTACGCTAGAACAGGTGCGGTGGTCAAACGTTCCTTGATGGCATCAAAAGCCTGTTGCTGAGCCTCACCCCATATCCATTGTACAGGTTTGAGTTTTGGTTTCTTTGACCCTTTCTTCCGCTTACCTGCTTGGCCATTTGTACTATGTCCACCAAGGAGATAATTAAGAGGTTCAACAATTCTTGAGTAGTTCTCCACAAATCTGCGATAGAAACTACTAAAACCCAAGAATTGCCGCAACTCCTTAATATTCTTTGGGATAGGCCATGAGGTTACTGCAGACACCTTTTCAGGATCAGCAGAAATACCATTCTTACTTATTACATGTCCGAGGTAGACAACAGAGGTTTTGAAAAATTCACACTTAGACGGCTTAAGTTTAAGGCCATGTTCAGCAAGTCTGCTAAAACATGACTTAAGGCGTTCTAAGTGTTCAGAAAATGTCCTGGAGAAGATGAGCAGATCATCAAGGAAAATAAGACATTCCCTTAAATGAAGGTCACCCATACATTTCTCCATCAGACGCTGAAATGTGGCAGGTGCATTAGTAAGGCCAAACCCAAGTCGATTCCATTCATAGAAACCAAGATTTCCACAGCTAAAAGCTGTTTTTGGTTTGTCCTCCTCTTCCACGTGTACATTCCAATAACCCGATCTAAGATCAAGTTTGGACAGGGACATGAAAAATCATGGCTCGACCGGGACTCGAACCCAGGGCCTCAGGACTACCGTTCCTGCGCTCTACCACTGAGCTATCGAGACACTCATGTCTTATTGCCTATTGATTTATCACCAAATACCTGTACCCGGCTACATATTCCCCCTCCAAATTTAGAATTCGTCCCGAATTCTTTGAGACAAAGAACATTGTGAAAAGTTCTTGAGGTGCCGAAGCAGTAGCCATATCAAACAGTAGGTTATTTACGTTGGGCGCCAAATGTAACAGGTGGTGAAAAATCATGGCTCGACCGGGACTCGAACCCAGGGCCTCAGGACTACCGTTCCTGCGCTCTACCACTGAGCTATCGAGACAATCATGTCTTATTGCCTATTGATTTATCACCAAATACCTGTACCCGGCTACATATACAGTGTATATGAAGGGTAAAAGTTGAAATAGATTTCATTTGATTTACCAACAAGCATTTTGAATAGTCGTGCGTGTTTTTTTTTTTAGGAATCCTGCACGTTGTCTTGTCCTGTCACGTTGCGGTACAAATAGTACTTGTTGAGGCAAAGCAATGTAGCAAGATTATTCATAGCTCTGGTGACTTTGGATTTAATTGTCCAATTAGCTAAATAAGTGTTCATAGTTTATATTCAAAGTGAAAGTTTTGTAATCAGTGTTAAGTAGAAATCTTAATAAATGATAAATATTTCAGTTTGATCTGGTATGATGGTAAATCTTTGTTTTGAAAAACTTGACAGATCTGCTTGCCTTGTCATTAGCTGCCAGATGGAGATGGAGGCTTTATAACATACACAGAGGCTAATGTTATAGTGGAATTGTTTATCTTTTGGCTTCTTAATCATACTCACGCTTTACAGAAGTGGGGCAGTATAGGAGTCCTGTTATGTTACTTGACGACCTATGCTCACATTACATAAAGACAGGATCAGCTTCAGTGATAGTTCTAATTTCATCTCTTTTGAACAAAAAGAGGGTTTAACCCTTTCCCTCATATAGACTCATTTTGACGCACTCATTAGGTACCACATAAAGCCTGATCTGCAGAAAACCACAGTTAAACCTTACCAAATTCAATTATAAAGTCTTCATTTCCAGACCACTGAGGAGCAGCGAACAGCATAAAACCTGATCAGCCTGCGAGTTACTCGCAGGCTGATCTGGTTTTATGTTGTTCGCATAGGTCTTTTCATGGTTTCCTCTATGAGGGAAAGGGTTAACTTAATCTTAATAAGAACTGCAAAATAAATTTCAATATGAAAAGACCATGTGACAAATTGTTTCAAGTTGATCTAACAAATGTTTTTAATATTTCTGAGAAAGTTCTGTTAATGTTTGCATGGACTTTGAAAAGTTGCATATGTTATATATTCAACTGTCTAATAAGATTTAGGAGAAGTAATAATAATTACTTGTTATATTGTAACATTTTCTTCTTCAGATTAATAGAAATTATGTTGCTATTCTCATTATAACGATATCCAGCAATTGCTTGTGAGCTTTTCAAAGTCGATTTAAACAAAGAGAGCAGTGCCAAGGCTGACTGTGGAACTATTCTCAGTGCATATAGAAGTAGAAGTAGATTGAAAAGTTTCTCTGTCAATCCTTGTTTTGCTTCAGTATCCCATACCAAGCAACCTTTAGAACACTTGCTGTAGGTGTTGATCTATACTAATAGGTGCTCATCAGGATTTTGAGATGGGGAGGTGAATATGGTCTACATTGACTTGTCCTGAATGAGAATTGATGTTAATCTGATATGGTCTGTTATACCCTCACTTCACAGTAATTGGGACTACATAGGAATCTCACTTTTCATGTCCCATCCTACACTTGCATTACATCTCACTTTTTGTGTCCTCTGTTGTAACAGAGGTGACACACAGGGATCACTTTTCCGCCGTCCGTCTGTCTGTCCATCATACTTTTTCGTCACACTTCAGCAGGTGACACATGTTCCAAAGAACACTCTTGTCATGTCCCATCCTACTTACATTACATGAAGATAAGGCGGTATGCAAGTGAGAGTTCTAGTCTGTACTCTAACCTGGCTTGCAATCATTGAACCTAACAGTCGCTAACATGAGCGTTTGCATCCGTTTTATCACCATGTAAAGAATATAAGCAGAGTACCAACTCGCAACCATTCGCTAATAAGAGCTAACGGTCGCCTTTACTGAACACACGGCCGGTGTACTGATTAATCATTACATGTATGTCACAGTGGTAAAATGTATATTGGTAAAGGGTGAAATATGTCTAAAGGTCTAAAAAGCAGCCTCAAGTATAGACGTATGGATATTCTTATATTACTGGAGCATTATATTTCATAATGATTCAGTTTTCATGAAAAAGAAAATAAAAATAATATTGAAACATCGTAGACTAACACAAATGGTGCAAAATGTGCTGATATTTGCTGTAAAATAACACTTGATGCATTGAAATGTTGATCAGATTACGCAATTTAGTATTTTTGATGGATGTCAAAATACTCTCATTGTTTACATTCTGCCTTGTCGAGTATTCCTGGAGACAGTGTGTAATCAGAAATAATTTGAATTTGAAAACTGTCGCAGAATCACAATTTGTTTTTCTGCTACGTAATCAATTTATGAATTTGTACTTCATTAATGGAGACATATGGAATGCTTATGGAAAATTGACGAAGATATGCGGAATATGCAAATTAGTTATTATTGTAAACAAATGAATGATCTTAAGTAAGAGATCATTTCTTATTAATGCATTGTAGTAATGTTATCGTTAAGGAGTATGTACAGATTGCATCTCGTAACAAATCTGTTCTGTATACACTTTGCTTTTCTGGAAGAAGAATAATACTGCTTTTGGAAGTATAATGGGCCCTTAATGTATCTCCTTATTGTCTGGATTTTTATACTGTAAACTGAAAATAGAAAGATTGAGAGGTATTCATCAATATCTTCATTTTTTTCACAAAGTTAAAATGTTAGGATATTAATTGTAATTAAGATATAGTTTAAAATTTAAGATTAAGTAAAAAAAAAATCTGAAAGAAAGCTCTTCACAAAATATTTTTAAGATGACAATTAAATTTATGAAGTATATATTACATACTTTTTTATAGGCTTTTTTCTGTTGCTCAAGAGTATATAGTTTAGCTAGTGAATATAGATATTTTACATTAGTATTATAAACTCATTTGATATCATTCATTGAAATTAGTACTTGTTGAAAATACATTTCCTACAGGAACTTTAATATAAAATCTACAATCTTTCAGATAAATCAGAAAGTATTGTCATTTGTTTGTGTTACTTTCCAGTGGTAATGCATACTAATGTGGGTCATTAGGTCACAAGTTTGAATCCATTTGGAGCAAGGGTTTTATCCAGGTATTGGGTCTACACAGAAGTGTACAGAGGGATTAGGATATGGTGTTTGAATGTGTATATTCCTGCTTCACAGAAGAATGGTGTATATAGGAATCATGCTTGTCACATCTCATTGTATTATGTTACATTCTGTCCTGCGTTCATATTACATGATGGTGGATTGCAGGATTTATCACATGTAGTGATAGTTCTAGTATTTTCTTGTCTTGAATATAAGTAAAACTAAAAGATCATTTTTCCAGTTATCTGAGGTTGTTTTCTTCCCTGATTATGAAATGGTGAAAGTGTCTTAAGTATCTTCGATGTTATCATTCATAATCATTATTACACTTTCAACATTTTAATTTGCATGTGTATTGAAATCAATGTACACAGTGTGCTGAAGACTGTCGGCAGGCTTTACATGCTGAACAAGCTATACATGTAAATCTATCTCCAAGCTACCACCAGCCTAAAAATGCTTCTGACAATTATACGGAAAATGGAGGCTATATACAGAAGTTTTGCTTTGATATAAAAATTAAAGTCTTTTTTGAAAGCAAATCTAATGATCATTAGCATTTGTTTGTTAAAGCTTTGAAATTGTACAGCAATGCATTGGTTAACCCTTTCCCTCATAGAGGACACCATGAAAAGACCTATGCGAACAGCATAAAACCAGATCAGCCTGCGAGTAACTCGCAGGCTGATCAGGTTTTATGCTGTTCGCTGCTCCTCAGTGGTCTGGAAATGAGGATTTTGTAATTAAATTTGGTAAGGTTTAACTGTGGTTTTCTGCAGATCAGGCTTTATGTGATACCTATAGAGGGCGTCAAAAGGAGTATATATGAGGGAAAGGGTTAAACCAATTTGCATATCAGTATTTTGGTTAGGTATTAATTAAGAGTGTATATATAATAATCTGTCTGGCTAGGATTTAAGGATGATCTACAATGATTACCTGTATGAGGACTAAATCAATATTATTCTGTAATTCTTTTAATTTTTTATTAAGGGTTTTCATTACAACCACGTTATTAATGTGTTTTTGATAATAGAATATATCAGCTAGCTGCTTTTTATAATCTAGTACAGATGAGCTACTCTACATATCTGTGTGGATTGGTATATCTGTATTATACGGCTTAAAAATAACATTTTTTTAAACACTTTTATGTCATTTTATGGGGATTTCTTTCGTACACATTACTGTAAATGAGTAAATTGTCATGTAGTTGTTGCCTACTTCTATTAATGTCATAATCACAATGCTTAATGTCATATGTGATGCCCAACCAAGTTTTATATGTATCCACTTCAGCAGGAAACCAAACGAAAAAACACATGTAAATCCATCATACTGATACGCAATATATGTCTTTCATATCCACTAGTACAGGTTCTACATAGGAAATTGAGGTTAACTACCAGAGTAAGAATTTAGAATGCAAAAGATAGGAATTTTAATTTTGATATTTTAATATGGTATGGGCAGAATGATCAGGGAATATATTGTCTGTTTCAGCCTTAGGATTGACTTTCACATCACCTGTACAGCCATCATCATCATCAACATCGCTGTCATCATCATCTAGTGGCATGCCTCATCCAGCACAGGGAACCTCACCACAATCTGCCATTGCAACGTTATCTCACTCCGTCAACAAGGTATGTGAAGCATCTGTGTGTTGGTTGACATTGTGTTGAAATAGGATTTTGAGGTCTGGTCTCATGTTCTCGAAAATAAAAATGATACTTAAGTATGATTTCCATACTCAAACTTAAACTATGTCCATTAGTATAATAGGGATTTGAATGTGATACTCAAATTGGAGTCTGAGATCGTACTTAAATATTTTCAAGAACACGGGGCCAGATCTACAGATGCATGATAAACATAATTTTTTTGTTATCAAGAGACAAAGGCATCACCTGTCTGTCATCTTGTATGCCCTTCAATTTCTCTAAAAATCTGTTGGATGGATTTTGTTGAAACTTATGGTAGAAGAACTGGACTAAAATTAAGATAAGTAATGTAAATCAGTAGAGCATTTTCTGCATGTGACACATTTACCCATTTGGCAGGGTGTAACAATTAATAAAGATTGTGCTG
The DNA here is from genome assembly GCA_021229015.1 of Solen grandis. NCBI lineage: Eukaryota > Metazoa > Mollusca > Bivalvia > Adapedonta > Solenidae > Solen > Solen grandis. Next base: position 50,191,577 of record CM037792.1, on the reverse strand, counting down.
TATGGGTTCTATTGTAACCTATCATAAATCGGAAGGATTTTTCAACAAAACCTGTCTGATGCATGCCTTGATCCTGGAGATCAGAGGGATACTTATCGGACAGCTCCATCCCTTTGTTTCTCGGATCCACTACTTAACACCATGTTTAAATATTGTAATGCCAGATGAAACTGAAAGCATTTAACAGTTTGAAAGGTTTTAATCTTCTTATCTTAAACATGCTGTCACAAATATTATAAGACCAGATCAGTGAATGAATTACTGACATGTATTATTTTATATTACACTGTATAGGTAGTTTTGTGTTTCATGATAGAATACATACGATAGAGGTTCCCTTTAATTTCATTCAATTGTTGAGTGTAAGATGATCTCTATTTCAGGTTGGGGATGGTTTTCTCACCACCTCTCCAGGAAATAAAATTCCATTTGCTGAACAGGACAGGTCAAGGTAAGGGAGATCACTAGTGCCAAACTTTCTTGGGATTTAGTAAAGAATTTTTTAAGCTTTAATGCCTTCTTATGCATTAAACATGTGAATAAAAACACATTGATACGTAATTATGCATTGGACAGATTTCTTTTATTCTTTTAGCTCACCTGAGAGCAAATTGGTGAGCTGTTAGGGTGAACAGATTTTTCTGTCATCCTCAGTTTGTTTGTGTACACCCTGCATCTTTATTTCTTGAGAAATTTTTATTAAACTTTCAGAAATTGTTTTTCGCAATAATCTCTCAGTCAAGTTCAGTTATGTCTGATACAGCAGTATTATATTAGGGCTTATTGTCTTTGAATTATTTCTTTAAACTTAACAAACATTTTTGATTCTTTGAAAGTAAATAAAAAGTTTTTGTGTTTTTAGCTATTTGGATCACCCTTTGTCTGTCGTCGTCTGTTGTGTAGCGTCAAAAGTTTTCTTTTAAAAGACATCTCCTCTGAAACTGCTTGGTAGATATTGATGAAACTTGGCATGAATGATCTTTAGGTGACTCTTCACAAAAGTTGCTAAAATAAACTTGATCGAAGCAGAACTCTGGTTGCCATGGAAACCAACAGGATTTTATTTAAGAAACTTAAACAATCCTCTTCTGTGAAACCAATGGTCAGAATTTAATTTCATTTGGCACAAATGGTCACCTCATGACTGTCAACCAGAATTGCTAAATCACAGTTGATCCCCTGATAAATGAGGCCCCTAGGAGATCAGCTAGTTTCCTTATATACTCTATATAGTAATTTTAAAAACTTGTCTATCTGGAACTAATGTTCAGAATTAATTCTTGTTTTGCACTAATGATAATCTCAAGGTTTCATACCATAATTGCATAAGCATTTTTGATCCCTTGAAAATTGAGGCCTTCAAATGATAGATTAACTTTAGATTTCTTTGTATCTGAAATTTAAATTTAGTAGCTGCTGGAAGAAACCAGGTAAAATCAAGTAGAGGTGCTCAGTATTACCGGTTTACCAGTAAACCACAATCCGAAGCAGTGTGTGGGACGAACCAGTACAAGGATGAATAATACCAGTACCTCAGTGGTTTCCTAATAACGAAAATTAACAAGTGCAAATTTTCAATATTTTGGTTATTACTGATAATTTTATTCATTAACAACATCAAATACCTGTGTGGATATGATATAGATATACTATTATCAATTTAGATACAATAGAACATCGCCAAACTGAATATCAATAAACAGAATTCCTCGCCATTTCGAAATTTATTTTCGGTCCTGATTTCTTCCCTTCTTATTTAAAGTAAAAATATAATGTTTAATCAGAATTTCGCTATTTCGATTTTTTAGCTATTTCGGATTAAAAATCCTGGTCCCGAGGTCCCAGTTCATGCACATTTTTCAATTTTTATTTCGAAGTCAAATCTCAGAAATTTTCTTGAACTAATTATAGTCCTTATTATCATTCGTATCCGGGTCAGAAACCAAGTTTATTTTGCGGAGGCACCTGGAGTGATGGCTCAGGCAAGTTTTTCACACCTTTTTAGCTCACCTGAGCACAAAGTGCTCAAGGTGAGCTTTTGTGATCGCCCTTCGTCCGGCGTCCATCGTCGTGCGTCGTCCATCGTCAACAATTTGCTTTAAACAACATCTCCTCTGAAACAGCTGGACAGAATTTAATGAAACTTGGCAGGAATGTTCCTTGGGTGAGGCTCTACAAAAGTTGCTAAAATAAAGTAAAAAAAACATGGCCGCCAGGGGCGGGGCTTATTTGCCTTATATGTATATAGAGAAACCTTTAAACAACATCTCCTCTGAAACCACTGGACAGAATTTGATTAAATTGGCAGGGATGATCCTTGGGTCAACCTTCACAAAAGTTGCTAAAATAAACTTGATCCATGTAGAACTCTGGTTGCCATGGCAACAAAAAGAAAAAAATATGAAAACTTTAAAAATCATCTTCTTCAAAACTACTGGCCAGATTTTAAAATAAATTGGTACAGATGTTCCTTGGGTCAACCTCTACCAAAGTTGCTAAAAATATTCCGATCCGTAAAAAAACATGGCCGCCAGGGGCGGGGCTTATTTGCCTTATATGTATATAGGGAAAACTTTAATCAACATTTCCTCTGAAAGCACTGGACAGAATTTGATTAAACTTGGCAGGAATGATCCTTGGGTCAACCTTCACAAAAGTTCCTAAAATAAACTTGATCCATATAGAACTCTGGTTGCCATGGCAACAAAAAGAAAAAAAATATGAAAACTTTAAAAATCATCTTCTTCAAAACTACTGGCCAGATTTTAAAATAAATTGGTACAGATGTTCCTTGGGTCAACCTATTTATCTCAGGTGAGCGATTTAGGGCCATCATGGGCCTCTTGTTTCGAGATTGGTTGGGCAACGTGTGTCCCACCGGAAATGTTGATTAATGCTACTCGATGTCTGACAGGTTGCATAATATGCACGTGCCAGCAGATAAACCCAGGTGTCAGATCGTTAGTACATTAAATATCATTGCTTACGTCATCGGCATGCAACGCTACCTGAAGCAGCATATCGACGGTAAAAATATGTATCATTGTTTGACATGGTAGAATGATTATGTTCATCAGAAGCATCTAAATAGATCATGATATATTTTCATTACTTTTCATAACTTGCAATAGTATATACGTACACCTAATAGGTGGTTTTAATGGCATAACGATTTCCACAATATGCACTGGTAATGAAAACGCAGACATGCACGCTCACAAACTGAAATTTCCATTGGATTTTTAATTTGAATAATCGTTATTTTGAAGTTTTCAGCTTGGTCCGAAGGATTCCGATTTAACGAGGTTCTACTGTATTAGAAAATACAATTTTATTTGAAAATATTCTTTTGTTACCAGTAATGACCTTGGAAGGAAATAAAAAATGGCTGAATAATCTTCAACACAAGTTCTGGAATATTGTGTTTATAGTGCTACATACTGCAGTATTTACCCCCCCCCCCCCCCCCCCCCCCTGCAAAAAAACACGGTTTCCAATTCATGGTTCCCAGCTTTAAAATCAAATGACTTAAATCATTTTACTCTGGTGAGCGATCTAGGGCCATATGGCCCTCTTGTTTTTTGTTAGGGCTGTTGAAAGCTATGTTTTTACAATGTTACTGTAAAACACTGCCCACACTTTTATGAGAGAAACAGGTCTTTGTGTAGCTTTTAAAGGAATCTTTTTCTTTACAATTGTACTTTTCCATGTTTGCAGGAGACAACTCACCCAGCCACAGTCAGCATCATCATCATCATCAGCTGCATCATCATCCAGCATGGCTCTGCCCTCCGGTACTCATCTTGTAAATATAACATGCCTACCTGATCACAAGAACGAAACCTTTGCTTCCTGGCTGCACGTCAGACTCTTTGGCAAGGGAGATAACTCTATGACTCCCATGGAGAAGATTAAGCATGTGTTCTGGTGCCCAGTAGTTCAGTACAGCAAGGCTGGTTCCCTGCTCCCATGCTGTGCCGTACTCACTGAGCGACGCATTTTTATCCTACAGCTGAAAAATAAAAACAGCCATATTGAAGGTGCTCCAGACATGGAGACTTTTTATATCCTTCCATTGTGCAATATTCAACAAGTTGTCATTGGACTTTGTTATAGTTTTATACGTATAGAGGAGTCGTTTGTAGGGTCTTCAGGGACATTCGCATTCCTTGCCTCAGATCCTGATACAGGGAAGGAATTCTTTGAGGAGCTGAATGCACTGTGTGATGACAGTGGGGAGAATGGAGAATTGGATGTAGTGAACAATAGTCAGTCTGATGACTTGTCACAGCAGATATTTGACATAGAAGAAGAGAGAGGAGAATGCTCGGGAAGAATAGCATTTGCCACCCACGTCTTTGTGGACCAGACTAGCCAGTTGGCATACTTACTAATGTCGGAAAATCAGGTGTATATTATTACTTCAGATGTTCTCTTTTGGCCACGACCAACGTTTGATATGAGCAAGACAGGAACTCCTGTGAAATTTGATATTGCGCAACAGTTCAGCATTGAGGGGAAGATCAGCGAGATCAACATGTTTCCAGGCGGGAACGATGATGAAAAGAAAGAAAAGATACCTGTCACGCCCACATACAATATCAGATACCAAGTGTTTTGCCTGTCTATGATGTTCCATGAACTGTTAGGCTCACACAAGTTCAGCTTCTGTTTTTTCTCTGTGAAGAACAGAGATATGTTTTTGGATCGCTTGACTAACTTGAGATCTGAGCATGCTCATAGAATGTCGCCAACAACACGTGAGGAACCGGAAGGTGGAAATGAATTGTCGGAAAGTTCTGAAAATGGCCAACTAAAGAAGACGTCAAAATCTGTTCCAGTCAAAGGTGCAAACATCAGCGATTCTGATGAAAGTTTCAAATCTGCAGATGAGGAACATGATAAAATCGTTCAGGACATAGTTTCCCCATCACAGCGGAAACTTCGTGCTAAGACTGAGATTGTAATATCCAGGAGCCCAAATTTGGGCAGTGAAGAGCCCAGAGATGTGCCAAGTTACACATGGCACTACCTCAGCCCGGAACTGATCAAACATTTAGATGTGTGCATAAAGCAGTATTCTCTGGCACAGGACTTGTCTCCCAAGCTGCGGTCTCTAACGGAGATGTCAGGTGAGGTACTAGCCCAGTTATTTCATCAGAATGTTGTCCCAGTGGGTGTGGAGGGGGAGGAGCTTCATCATATAGTCTGGACCAATGTGATCCCTTACACCAACCCTGCTGATGAAATTGTCACATGTGTAATGCTTAGTAACAGAGCAGTGTACTTTGTATCTGATAGAACAGTTAATTTGCAGCAGACATCAGGTCGGCCATCTTGGATGACACATGCCAGGCATGTGTCGGACTCTGTGATTGGCTTACATGCAAGGATGACTGATGCCCATCACAGTGCAGGCATTCTCCACAGCTCAGAGAGTGATGGAGCCATCATAAAACCATACTGTATTTTGGAATTCTCTGAAATTGACCATATTAATGTGGGCCTTTTTGATCAGTGCTTCAGGTTGACAGGAAATAAGAAAGAGAGAGTTTTCACCTTGGTTACCAGAAGCTCAGAAACCACCAGTCAGTTCATGAAAACATTTTCCACCATGTTGTCTCTTTATATTTCCTCGCCAATGTTAGACAAAAGCTCTGGCGACTTGGAACAGGATTTTTACAAAGCTTTCAATAAGAGGACAAAAACCACTATAGAAGGGATGGAGTATGTGCACCCAAGCAAGGTCAAATTCTGCTACCCAGGGGATGAGGCAATTTCAGATCTATTGTTTCTTATCAATGAACACTTAAGGGAGGCCTCTTTGAAGGCAGGAAAAGAAAACATTGTACAGTATATCCTTGGATACAAGATGAAGTCAGTTTCAGCAATGTTCTCCCCTGTTCTGCTTGAACCAATCAGCATCATTCTTACTGATGACTGTTTATGTTTTGTAAAAGAAGATTTGATCAGTTACCCACTGCCAGACTTTGTTAGAGGTCTGCCAAGCACACCTCGACAAGAAGTGAAAGATGTAAAAAAGATAGAATACATCAAACACATCAGTCAGTCAAAAGAGGACCCAAGGGACATTACTCTGGTATTCTCAGATGAGAAAGAGGACATAGTTATTGTTCTTGATCATTATAGTGAAGAGGCAAGGAAAGGGAGAGAAACCCCACCAGAAATACCAGTGCGATTGTTCATACAAAGTGAAAGAGACATGAACAAATTGGTGAGTTTGTTGAAGAGTAAGTGGAGAGAAAAACATAGTGCTTCAGACAGTGAACTTCTGATCATACAGAATTAAGCATACAATGTTTTTTAGTTGTGATAGTATTTTCCAGAATTTAATGTTTATTATCTACCAGCAGGCTTTGTGAATATTCAAAAACATTTACCCCTGTCAAATGTGAGACAGTGTGATTTTTCATAAGAAACTATTTCTGTGCTTGAAGGCTCTTTGAATGTATGTGTTCTTCTTCTAAAAAAAAAACAAAAAAAAGTTTCTTTTAAAACTTCAAGTGATTGATGTTATTTGAGAAAAAGAAATTGTTTAACCCTTTACGACATAAACTTTCAAGAAAATACCTGTGCAAATCAGATCTGTGTATGACAAACAGATAGGCTGGTCAGATTTTTATTATTCCTCCGTCTCACATAAAAGGGGCTATATAGGAATCACACTAGGTCCTGTAACATGGCCACCGTCCTACACTCTCAATACATAAAGTCAAGTTTGGATGTGTGGGTATTAATCACCAGTAGTGATAGTTCTGGTTTTCCTCTCAACTTTTCATTACTGTAGAAATGAAGGAAAACTAACACCTGCCAGGGATTAACATTACTTGCAGCCTGATCTGGCTTGACTTTGGTAAAGCCTGCCATGAAAGGATGGTATATCAGTGTTCAAATGACATAATTGAGTGGAAATGGGCAAACAACAAACTTCCTCTTCTCTTATTTAAATGCATTGTGCCACTCTGGAGTGGAGTAACATGACTGCATTTATCATATTTTGTCTTTCCTTGACTTTGAAAACAAGTCTGTGGCATATAATAGTATTCAATCTTTCATGAAGCTAAATTGTCCCAGGCACTATGGTGTTAATGTACAATTCTACTTATTACAATTCTGGTATAATTTGAAAAATCTGTACCTGAAAATATACTTTGGAAATATTTTTATGTCCCCACCATAAATGTGGGGTGGGGGGGGAGGGGGGCATATAGATTTGCCTTTGTCCGTACGTTGTCAGTCCCAAAACTTTGTGACACACATAACTCCAAAAGTATTTGTACTACTGACTTGATACTTCATGGATATATTATTCAGGACATGAACTTGCGTTTCTGGGTATTTTCATCGAACCACCGTTGACGTTTACGGAGTTATGGGTCTTTGTTTTTGAAAAGTATGAAATATTATGTTTGTGACATTGTAACTCTGAAAGTATTTTACTACATATTTGAAACTTCATGGATATATTAATCAGGGCATGAACTTGTGCACCTGGGTGTTTGTATTTGAAAGCTGTTGAAGTTGACAGAGTTATGGTCCTTTGTTTTTGAAAAAATATGTAATTTTATGCTTGTGACACATGTAACTCTAAAAGTATTTGTACTGCAGACTTGAAACTTCATGGATATATTAATCAGGACATGAACTTGTGCACCTGGGTATTTTTATTTGACTGCTGTTGAAGTTGACAAAGTTATGGTCCTTTGTTTTTGAAAAATTATGGAATTTTATGCTTGTGACACATGTAACTATGAAAGTATTTATACTACAGACTTTAAACTTCATGGATATATTAATCATGACATGAACTTGTGCACCTGGGTATTTTTATCAAGCCTTTGTTAAAGTTGACAGAGTTATGGGCCTTTGTTTTTGAAAAATATGGAATTTTATGCTTGTGACGCACATAACTTGGAAGGTATTTGTACTGCAATCTTGAAACATCATGAAAATATATTAATCGGGACATGAACTTGTGCACCTAGGTATTTCTATGCACCCTTCCAAAAAGTGAGGCATATAGATTTGCCTTTGTCCATCCAAAAACTGTGACACAGGTAACTTCTGAAGGTATTTGTGCTACAGACTTATGGATATATTACTCAGGACATGGCTTGTGCTCCTTGGTGTTGGTCTTTGTTTTAGAAAATGCGACGTATGGTGCATCTGTGTCCTCTGGACACATTTCTATTTTCTCTTGTGATTTCTATCATTTTACTTTTGCATGGAACTCAAATTCATAAATTTTGGGGAAGAAAAATAACTGTGTGATATTAATTTATTATTTTTTACAGATGACTTTTTTATTCATTGAATTTTCTATAGTTACAATTTTTTATATAAATTCTGATGACTGAAATACTTCTTTAGGCTTATGCTTTGCTTGATAGTTTTGTAACAGTCTGGACATTTGCACATTCTAAAAATAACAAATATTTTATATAGACTTTACATTGTTCTCTCTATACCTGTAAATGTACTTTTATGGTCAGTACTCTGCTATGAAAGTATTGATTGTTTTATAAATTTTTAAGGATTGTATAAAAGCTATTTGTTGCTGTATTTGATTTTAGGTTTTATGTAACAGATAAGGCATAATGTATGTAATTATTATTACCATTGTATCACTTTTATTTATTGATATTCAACAGTTTGTAAGACAAAGGAGAAAAATTGTCAATATTTATATGCTGCTTTCATAATTATCATTTTTTATAAAATGGAAATGCATCTCATTATTGTATGAGACTATTGGATGTTGCATCTCATGATTTTTTGAGACTATTGGATGATAACATTTCAGAAGTGTTGCCGTAGATGTAATCTACCTTCCATTTGGAAAATTTGATCAAATGACACAAATCAAGTTGTTTTGATTGTCAGCATGATGATCTTCATGCTACATGTAAGTGCAGTGCTAAAATATAAATTGTTACCATGGGAACCATGATATATTCTTGACCTTTATAAGTTGTCATAGTGTGTAGCATTTTTCATTACTTGTAATATAAGCATTTTATTTTGGTGAGAAAAGTTCTCAAACTATATTGAATTTTTAACTCGCCTGAGCACAAACTATCTAAGGACACTTTATTTCCATATTTTATTACTGTGAAATCATCAAGTTTCGTGTGACACTTATTTTCGTTGATTTCATGGAGGGTTTTATCCACAAATATTAATCCCTATGAAAATTTGTCACTTATATAGACCTCAAGTTTTCTATAACATAGGTCCAGGAATAAATGTACCCACGAAATTCTCTTAGGTACATAATCAACGACAATTAATGGCAACGAAAACTTAACGATTTTACAGTATTGGAAACATTCCTATAAAACGACCATGCAGTAGTGTGTATGATAAATCAATTAAAAACAGTTATACACTCTGTGAATGGGTGTACAACTATAAATCCATTAAGGACGTTTCAGCGGGTTTTGGCTGATTTTGATTTTGTTAAAAAAAATTTTTTTTTTAATTTCTCCTTTAAGTAGAATGATAGAAAAAAAACCCCAAATTTTAAGATTCATATATTTGCCAAATTTTGAATGTACAAAAAGTCACATTTTAGTGTTTTTATGCAAATTTGGCTAAAATAGCTGTTTTATTTTAAAAAAAAAATCTGGTGAGGTATGTATTTTTTTTACATTTTCATAAAGCATTTATATAAGAAAACTGACTCTGAAAAAATAAAGGAAATCTGTCCGTTGAAAAAAAAATTATATAGAAAAATATAAATAAAAATTCACAGTTTTAGGATAGTTTTTGTATACATTTTGGTCCAGGCACAAATGAGATTTTATGCCCGTTTTGTATTTGCAATGCATATTTGACAGTATTTTTGTCTGTAACTTATAGAATACATTATAAATTACAAATGGTGATAAAAATATTTTAAAACTATCATTTAAATATGCTGTTCAAGTATTTAGAAACGAAATCTTTCTTATTTTTTAATGTCAAGTTTTTTCAACATGTCAAGTTTTTTCAACAAATTTTAGCAAATAGTGATGTTCTACTATAAGCTCAATCTCTAAAACAAGCATGTTGACCCCCTTTTTTAATTCATGTATCTTTTAGTTAAAGTCTAAAGTACTTATATGCAAATATTTAGAAAAATTTGACCATTAGAAAAAACCTGCTGAAACGCCTTTAAAGGAATACACCAAGAAATTGCTAGAACAATTTTAATTACACTATCTGAAAACCAACAAGGTAGACAACTCTGGCTTTACATTGCTCCTCTGTGGTGTAATAGTGTATGATGAAGTCCAAACTTCAGTGTTTGATTATTAGCTTCTGTAGCTTATCAGATATATAGTTGTTGATTTACTATCACATAGTCCACATGGTTGTGGATTCACACTTAGGTTTTGGCACTTAGGTGGACTTCTAGGTGAATTGCAGGGGTTCTAGCCAGATTCCTATATTGAGTTTCATTCATACTAAGCTGAGGAAAATTCCTGCTTATATTGTATATCAAATAATAGAAGGAAGTAATATTACATATATACATGTGTTAATCTAGATACATTTTATTCCAGTTAGATCTTTAAGGGAAAAAAGTGAACATTTTGTCATTACTGCCCTTGTAAATGTACATAGCAACACATCAGTCAAAGGTGTGATCAGATATTTTCAAAATTATATATTTACATGAAACAAGTTGTAACAGGCACCTGTTCTAAGCAGTCAATCTGTCCTAAGCAGCCTACCTGTCTAAAGCAATCATACCACACATGATGCACAGCATTTAGGGCATAATTGCTGAGGGCTTTCAAATCTATTCATTGAAAAAAAGAAAAAGCGTACAGCCTAACCCTTGATGAATATTCAGGTACAAGACTTTATGAATAATAATTTATTGAACTTTAAATGGAATACCAAGCAAATGATTTTTTCTTTTCCTATCAGAATATGATTCATCTGAGCATTAATATTATATGAACACACACAGGAGAACCTGATCTGGGTCTGCTCCATTCAAGGGCTGTCTGATCTGGGACTGATCTGCTTCCTTTATGCATCGAAGTGTGTCTGTTGTTCCCTCAAGAGGCTGCCTGGGACAGACTTTACTGTACATGCATTAGCTATCTGTATTTTTTGTTACATAAATGTTATTGTTTTACATACATATGGGATATTAGCCCCTTGGGTATTAGCTGACAAGCTGACTGACCTTCACGTAGCCTCTCACAAGTCACGTGACAGGTTTGGGTCTGAGACTGAGTCTGGTCACTCAGATTTATCATGTGAGAAAGCTCTCCAGTTTAGTTTAAAACTTTCTTTATTTTACATCGATTACTAAACAAATTATCACAACTTTTTTTTATCACTCTCGATGGCTCTGGTGGCCGCGTATGTGGCCTCAATTGTGGGAGGAAACCACAGAGCCCGAAGAAAACCCACGTGTCTGGACGGGCGACCACTATACCCTCTTGCGTACGTAACCAGGAATCAAACCCGGAACGCATTGGTAAGAAGCAAAGCGCGTTACCAATACGCTATATAGGCAACCGCCGAAAGTGAATTCAAACCTTTATCAAGCTTCCCAGTTGAATTGGTAGGTTGGGGGTATTACAGTACACCACCTGTGTGCTCATGGCCTCCCACCATCTGTGGGGCCGCCGTGGCCGAGCGGTTACAGTCGTGGACTACAAATCTCAGCCCCTCACCGCTGTGGGTTCGATTCCTGGTAGGGACTTCGGATTTTTCATGTGAGGAAGCCTTCCAGCTGGCTTGCGGTAGGTCGGTGGTTCTACCCGGGTACCTCTGTGTACTCGGGGTCTTCCTCCACCTGTAATTAGCTGGACGTCGCTATATGATTGAAATACTATCGCAGCGACGGAAAACCCCATTACAACAACAACTCCCTCCATCTGTAATAAGGTGGACAGGGTTGTAGAACTGAAATTTAGAGCAAACTTTTTTTGTTTGTTTATATTTGAATGACAAGAATAATTTTCAGTGTTTCACAAACCGACCTACAGTGTTAATATGCCAGGGGCTTATATCTACTTGTTGTTAAAAACGTATTGATTATGCAAAATAAATAAACTATCATGATCCTTTCGTCAAATTTTGCTTATATCTTCCCCGGGGAAACTATGAAAACTAAATTGATATTTGTGCAAAACTTTCCTGAAGTAGAGTATGTGAGCATATTGTATGTCCCTCTTACTGCATAATAATTGTATTTGAAGGGGTTGAAAATTGTAAATATAATCATGCACAAAATTGTTGAAAAATCCCACTAAGGAAAATTAGGACTTCTCGGTATCTGTATGCTCAGTGTTACAGAAACTGAATAGCATGCTAAAGAATAGGGTTACATGCATACACACACAATAACCAATCTTTTCAAACTGGGGCCGGTGGCTGAGTAGTTAAAGCATGAGCCCGGAATCGGGAGGCTGTAGATTCGATCCCAAGCCGCGACATACCATAGTCATAAAAATGGTTCTTGTATTGTTCCATGCTTGGTGATCAGCATATAAGACTAATTCCAGGACCAGTTGGCCCGTTGTCAGGATAATGTGACTTGGCATGGTATTATATGGTATTGAATAGGCCACCAACAGCGTATTATGTAAACAAAACAGTAGTTCCTAAACGTTTATTGTTTAACAAAGGGAAAGCAGGCCAATTTAAAATGACAAATCTGACAAGCAATGAAACAACCTAATATATCTGATCACCATGGCGTGCAGTTGTGCGTTAATGTTTTTAATGTCATTGGATGATCCATCGCAGACATTATCTGAAATTTGAAGAAACGCGGACGGAAAAAGCGGATGGTATGTAACAGAGAAAATGCGAATAACATAAACATTGGGGAAAAAGCGGACGGTATGTAGAATATAGAGAATGCGAAAGAATGGCCGGGTATACTAATTTGTCCCATATTTTGGATCATTATCATACGCAGGTAGGTATTATTTGATAGACTGTACACAAGTAAGCGAGCATTTGAGAAAAGGACGTTAATTAGTGCAATTTGGCCCACATTAAAAATTGTTTATGGGTATTTTGCCCTGGTCATACATTTTTCTAGGCTACAAAGTCCCATGATTACATCATAGTAGTGTTGTCTAGAGCGTGTGTTAAGGGTACTGCGGACACGTTCACTGGTTGAGAGAAGTTTCCATGTCTGCCGAGCGATCTAACAATTGGGAAAAATAGGCAAGTACCAAAAGTTTGTATCAGTTACAACTATAAACTATTCTAGACAAATGCAGTTAAAGAAATAGCATAAAAGGGTTAAGCATAAAATTAGCCGCTAAAAATAACAACTAAGCTGGAAATTAAAATGTAATTAGCATCGAAACAATTTCACTAGAGCCCAAAGGAATTAATAAATAAATAAATTAAAAAAAATAAAAACTATTTTGACTAAATCTACTTAACGAAGTTATTAATTCACTTTTCTCTACATGTATAAAGTTTTAAATCTTGCATTAAAAGCGGGCTAATTAGCTTTCGTCAGGTTGTTGAATTTTCAGGTATGAAAAATTGCCGATTTCGTTTTTGAAAAAGTTAAAAAGGTTATGATTTATTTTCTACTGTAGCAAAAAGATCGTAGTATTCTGCAGAGAAGATGCATACCTATCGCTAGTCATGCAAATTAGACTTAATCAGAAATGGGTTGTCTTTCTAAATGTCATCAGCTTTACTATTTTTACATAACTTTTTAAGTACTATTTTTAAGAAACTAACTCTTAATATTTTTCCTTAAAAGAATAAATACAAACAGTCGGCCGATACATCATCATGTTCAATTTTTTAATATTTACTAATATAATCTACATGCATGTGTATTCACTGTCTCTTAATATAAACACCCAGGTGTATTTTAAATTTATAAAAAAAAATGAAAAAGAAATGAAAGAATTTCAGTCTGCCATAGTTTAGGACAATCCATATTTTGGGGCAATGTATATGTAGATTATGCATGATCACTTATTCAAATCAAATCTAGGTAATCAGTCATTGAACAATGTTACTTATAAGTCGATGAATACGAAATACTAATGAACTGGAAAAAAACAACAATTTATGTGCAAAATAAAACGGATATTTAAGATTTTATATCAAATATCAACATCTTTTATTACTGAATATTGTTTGTTTTGTTACTGATTCAACATTCAGGAAAAAAACAGAATGTACAAAAAATCGACACGCAGAAGGGACCAAACCTGTAACCGTCCGACCCCATAAAACGTGCGCCTGATTTTTTTTTTATCTTGGAAGTCTGTGTGTGAAGGCTGCTTCCAGATCGACAATTAGACAGTCAACATTACCAAGTTCGAACCTAATACAGCATAAACCCGGTTTTCCCTTCCACATATTTGACAAAACATGTTTAAAGTGATTTTTCCCCTCATACTTAAACAAAACTGTCTTTTACACTGTTGAGTCTAAAACTGATGATTATTCAAAGCATTCGCTAATTGATAATGTACACAAGTCACCTTTTTTTTGGGGGGGGGGGGGGTGTAAAAAAACACATTAGTTTTTTATGCCAGTTTGCGGTTGAAAATGCACGAGAACCTATATTTTTTACGCTATCCCCCAATACCGGAGTAAATGCCCTTTCAGTAATATCAGTGTCCCAGTCTTAGCAATCACATCACATTCAAATTCCACCCCCCACCCCCACCCAAGCGGAAACATTCTGGATCCGGGTCTGAGGGTGGTTTCTCCATCACATTAATTGCGCTACGAAGTTTATAGAACCTATATTTAGAATTATGAAATATACATTTAGAATTTATATTTTCGTGTGCTGTCACATGACTGATCACATTCACTTTTCGCTCATTCTTTACACCACAGGCTGAACTCCGGGACTAATATTGTGGAATGTGTCACTGGTACCGCATGCGCCTGCTTCGGGGATACCGTATTCTATATTTAACCGATTTCCCCCGAAGTGGCGTTAACAAAAAGCGTTTTCCCGAACACTTGCTGAGTTAAATCGCCAGGAATCAAAGATTTATCCAAGAAAAAAAATCTTTTTTATTTCTACTGATCATCTTTGAACGAATTGCTGTAAAACTCCTAATCATTAACTTTATATCTGAACGGTAAATGTTTTAATACTTGCAAAATGTTGTTAAGGGATCAAAGATAATTTTTAATGTTCCCCGAAGAATATCCATACTTGAACGGAAAAACTTTAATTATAAAAAATCATGTCGTGCGAAAATGGCGTGCATTTTCCATGTCGACCTGGACATGTTTACGTTAAAACTGGGTGTTTTTCATATTGGAAGATTAAACTGTTATTTGATTATCATGTAGAAAGCTTTGTGTTAAATGAACGCCGTTTAGCTACGAAGAAAGCCTCACTAATTCTCCATATACTACCCCCTCCCCCTTATGGGGCCCTCAATAACACTCGTCTATAAGTTTATTTAAGGTACACTAATAAACGTATTTCATATTTGGTCACCATATTTCATATACGGTTATTTCTTTAACTCTTAGTCATATTTGAGACATGAAAAGGTTTTACCGAGAATTTTTTTAAAGTTTTGTTAGGTTTGGGAGAGATAATTCATAATTAAAATAACACTGAAACCTGTGTGAAATATACAATTTCTCTAAATACGAAAAAAAAAAAGAAGAGTTCTTGAGAGAAACTCATGGTAGAAAGCCACATAATATGATTCTGTTTCAAATATCATAAAGAAATCAATACTTTACCGTTGAGAATGGAGATGACCACGGGTTAAGTTTTCAGGGGAGAAAACTCATAGTTTTCAGGGTAGATAACTTATAAAAACAAACTCATCGGGAGAAATGGGGTGGAATTTTAAAAGAACTTTAATCACTTTATATCTTATCAATATGTTCGATGAGTTCTAAATCTTCAAGCTTTAAATTAATGTCAAACAATGGAAATATACAATTTCTCTTAATATATATAATATAATGAGTTTGTATCTTCAGAAAAGCCAAATATATTATCCTGTTTCA
The DNA here is from genome assembly GCA_021229015.1 of Solen grandis. Taxonomy (NCBI): domain Eukaryota; kingdom Metazoa; phylum Mollusca; class Bivalvia; order Adapedonta; family Solenidae; genus Solen; species Solen grandis. Next base: position 50,175,569 of record CM037792.1, on the reverse strand, counting down.
AGTAACCATATAGAAATCAATACTTCAAAGTGGAAAATGGAGATAATCAAGGTAATTTGTTTTTAGGAGAAATAACTCCTAGGTTTCAGAGGAGATAACTCAAAGAAACAAAATCATGGGGTGGGGGTAGTATTTAAAGAACCTCAATCACTTTATATCATGTTTATATCTTGTTTCTCTGAATATGAAAAAAAATCTTGTCTTGAGAAAAGTCAGTTGATTCTTTTTCAAATTTCATGAAGAAATCCATACTTCTTCACCTTTTAAAAAGTTCTAATTTTCAGGGGAGATAGGGAGATAGTTCATAGTTTCCAGAGGAAATATTTCATTAAAACAAAATCGTACCTTAGATCTTGCCAATATGTACGATGAGTTTTATATAGTTTTACATCTTCTAATCATACTTCAATTGACTGCTATCTTAAGATGACTAGATGTTAGGGTCCAGTCGTTGCAATATTTAGAATTGTTTTTATAATCAAATGTCAGGATAACTTGAATGGGTGTTGTATCATGACAGATGGCAATAACTTGATATTGCCGCGTGGCAGTACTAAATCAGTCTTAAGATTGCATAGTCTCTGTCAATCGGCGGTTTACCGTAATTTTATACATACATGTACATGTATCTAAGTCTATTTCCTAAACGAAGATGATGCTGTTTCCTTTTTGAAGATGTTCTGTAATTCAAACATATAAAGCAAACTATTTTAATGGTAATTCATGAGACATAACTCCACCTTTGAGTCCGATATCAGCTAAATATCAAATATGATATACCTTTTATGCTATAGTAAACATTTTTTTAACGTTTTTGTACAGATAATCAACAGATACAATAAAATGCATGTTTTCATTTTTTTTTACGATACGTTGTTGTACAGATAATCAACAGATACAATAAAATGCATGTTTTCATTTTTTTCGTAACATACGTTGTTGTACAGATAATCAACAGATACAATAAAATGCATGTTTTCATTTTTTCGATACGTTTTTGTACAGATAATCAACAGATACAATAAAATGCATGTTTTCATTTTTTACGATACGTTTTTGTACAGATAATCAACAGATACAATAAAATGCATGTTTTCATTTTTTTACGATACGTTGTTGTACAGATAATCAACAGATACAATAAAATGCATGTTTTAATTTTTACGATACGTTGTTGTACAGATAATCAACAGATACAATAAAATGCATGTTTTCATTTTTTACGATACGTTGTTGTACAGATAATCAACAGATACAATAAAATGCATGTTTTCATTTTTTACGATACGTTGTTGTACAGATAATCAACAGATACAATAAAATGCATGTTTTCATTTGTTTACGTTGTTGCAGTTTTACTCCATAATTTGAACTTCAGTCAAACCATTTTTTATTTCATTTTAACTTCACCAGTCATTTTTTTCTACATTTTTTTGTAATAAAAGCGTACATTTAAAAACATAAGATAAACTGTACAACAATATATCGTGCTGAAAAATAAAATATCTCAGGGGTGGGGGATGCAAATTGAAGCAAAATGCATTTAGTCATTTGAGGGGTTACATCCAGTTTTTTAATGCACAGTTTGTCGTGATGAACTGTATGTCAGGTTTAAAAAAATCATCAAATATATCAACTGTCCAATATGTTAACCATCTTTTTGACTAAAGAACGCTTCTTGACTGAAGTTGCATATTATAAAGAATTTCATTAAGATTATGATATTTTAACTGAGACGGATGCAATACAGGCACGTTGAAAACACCCTCATTGAATACACATTTCGTGAAATCGAATTTTGTAACTGTTTAAATTTCATAATGACGCAATGACATTCGGTAAAATAGGAGTATGTCAAGCAACTTGTAAGTCTAGTAACTTGTATTTTCTTTATCCTTCTAACAAATCCAAATATGTTTAAAGATAATTTTTCTAAGTTCTCGTTAGGTGCAAATGTAGTGCAGGAGAATGTGATGCGGTGGCACCTTTACTGAATGTGTACGTAGATTAGACAGGCAATATTTAAATCATGAGAACATTATCGAAAACAACCCCCTCTTTAGCTATCAATCAAATATGTACATACCTATGTAACTTTGGAGACTATGAAATGGGACGTCGAAGAATTTAGAAATCAATTTTGCAACAATCAAGCTGACTGTGGTCGCTAAGTAATGCTTTACTATTGTCTTGGTTGTTGTTTCAAGTTTTAGCTATTTTAACACTTTGCTACCTACATGAAAATATTTTAAAAGCTAACCACACATACACCGGAAAGAGAGGGCGTTTATTTGTAACTTTTCGGAAGAAAAGAAAACCCCAAACATGTAAGTTGGTATATCTACGTAAGAATAGAAACGATTATGGAAGAACAATACTACTCGAGTACTTACTTCTTTTATTGTAATGAATGTAAAGACAACACAAACAGATAAGTACTAATCTATTCTTTTATTTGGTATACACGTATATTGTCATTTTAGTAGGAAATGGTAATTCATTTGCTTTCAGCGGCTCAAAGTCTTGAATGTTTTTAACTGCTTTAATCTAATAGAATGTAAATTTGCTTAAAACTATATAAACTTGTTTCGGTATAAAAATTCAAATAAAAGTCCAATATAATGTATATATTTGTGTGTGTGTGTGTGTGGTTTTGTAAGATAAACTTTAATTTCCAGGTCAATAGGTATGTGAGGACACCCGACGCCATACAATACATATCATACATACATATACAACCTTTTATCAAATCAAATAGTTGTAACTATTTCATTGTTTAATATTGCATTAAAAAACTATAAACACCGACATGGATATGATTTCTAAACCCATCATTCATATAAAAGGAAAATAAACTAAAAAGAAAAAAATATCATAAAAAAAGAAAAAAAGCCAAGGAAACCTCTCTACATCTAATCTTTTTGTTTAATTGTTTATAATATTTTATGTATGCGCTTTAAAATTTTAATACATTCATTTTGGTAACACACACACACACACACACACACACACACACACACACACTTCAATTATATATAAACTATGTGAAATCCTTCCCTCCCTCTCAAAGAAAATTTAAAATCCACAATACCAGACCGATTACCCCATTGTTGTACATTTTTTTTTCTCTCCAGAAATACTAAGATTGTTATCTACAAAAACGTAAGTTTTCCTCAAACTACTAGTCGATTGCTGTTTTGTATAACTGTCAGTGATTAATCAAAGCACTGAAGGCACTTAAGTTGTGTGTGTCTCATATGAAAGAGTGTTTGAAGAGCTGCAAGTCGATCACCAATAAATAAATTTTAATAAAAATGCGGTATTCCTGTTCTCTCAGCGCTATCAGAGCTTTGATTTGTATTCATGCAGTACCTTATCTACAACATACAACATAATATATTTATAGACTGAAGTAATTATGCAAATTTTCTGCACAGGTCAGAGGCTCCGAACTCATTTCGGATAGTAGATTTACAGGTTTCGGTCATTTTTTTAGTGTAAGAAATCACCCTTGGAGATAGCTGAGGTCGATAGATTGATGTGATTATTAGTATGTTTCAATGATTTGTTTTGGACTTCACATGGATTATTGTAACAGCCTAAAATGACCGAACGCTGCACATTTACTATCAAATTAATTTGCGAGCCACCTTTGCATCGAAACAAATTATATTCGTGCGCTTGGTAAAGTGATCATGTGATGAAAAGTTATATCATTCGATTGCAGTTACATCAGCATAGAAAAATAAGTCTTATAATGTTTTTATGTCACAGACGATTTTTGTAGCCGTAAGTATTTATTTTTCACACAGCATTGATTTTTCAGCATTTTTGCTTAATTCTGGTATACCTATGTTGTAGAAATATATACAATTGTTCGATCATATTTAAACTATTGAGAGGTTATTCGGTTTTAAATCTAAGAGAACCTGGGTTGAAAACGTAGTACTATAGTTGGTGTGGCTGACGTCACACACAACTAAAAAGCGGTGAATATTTAGGAAACAACAGCTAAAATAGAAACAGTTCATGTAATAACAATCTGATTGAGAAAATCGTACAAGGCCTGGAGTTAAGATATTTGGTTTGTAACATTGACCGTAAATGACCTTGACCATGACTCAGTGACCTACTTTTGTATTTTTAAGCTACGTTTTTCAAATTTGACCCAAAGGTACTGTTTGATGTGAGGAATTGAAATGACCTTTTTGTATTTCTGTATGGATAATGCATTCAGTATGACTATACTACAATATAATTACTTGTACAGGCAATCTAGGCAATGTTTCTCAGGTGAGCGACTTCAGGGCCATCATGACCCTCTTGCTTTAAACATTTAATTCTGTGGTTTTAAATCTGCTTGCAGTAAAACAGATTGTATGCGGTTAAAAGACGTTACATTTTTACGAGCACATTATTTTCATCGTTACCATTTTATCGTAATAGTAAAATTGAAGATACCGAAAGATCTGTATTTGAACGATTTGCAGCGACCTAAAACACGAACCAATGTCTACGTAAATCTATATATGGATTTCTATCAGACTAGGAGAATGATATTTCAAAATATGACGTTTGTAGTGAATGATGTCAAAACGAAATTGAAACAAAAACCACAAACTGTTAAGCAGAACAATAGACGTTTAAGCAGAATATATATGGTATATGTACTAGTATAGAGTCGTGTGTTTCATGGATAAATTATTCCGGAATTGTCGAATTGTATTTGCCATAGCATTTTTCTCATATATGTCCTTCTGTTGTGAGGCTTATAACGATAATCGTGTTATTGTTTTTCTTTGATTGTTCGTTATAGTTATTATTATTTTACAACTTTTAAAACAAAGAGTATATTCTGTGAAGAGCGCGTCTTTTCTGTCTGGCTGAGTCCCGACTTGAACGATAGCAAGACACGCCTAACGGTGATATTGTATCACCCAGAAGATCTCCTGAACATGTCGAGTCTTCACCCGGGCCATAGAAACCTTCTTCGCTTGTCGTGTCAACAGGGGCTAACGCACTAAACGCCAGCGTGTTGTTGGTAGAGGTGATATTGCAGTTTCCTGTCTGGCAAGCTGAGTAACAAGTAACAGATCCGGTGGTGAAGTTGTCTGAGGAACTGGTGTTTTGACCAGAAGAATTTGCAATGGATGAGAAATCAGTGACCACCAAAACTGACGTTTGTTCACCTGCTTCACTACATCGGTATTGAAGACATACTGCGAAAGTTGTGTCATTAATGGCCGTGGGCATTAGAACAGATGTGTAGGTAAAAAAGTAGTCGTTGCCGTCTTCTGTCCATGTACTGACTGCGGACACATTTAGCACACCAATAGGGGAGAAAAAGAACATCATGAAGCGAAGGGTACATATATCGATATTGTCCGGGACCGGCAGGTAATTTGGTAACGGTTCCTTGATGAAATGGAAAGCAGGTTCATCAACTGTTGATGCTTCGCATACGTCTTTATCCATGTAGAAAGGTCCATTGTTGCTTGAGATAAAATTTGCAAAGATATCAAACGTATTGTTTCTGAGACTGTACCCGATTGCGTCATGTGCGGTTTGGATTGTTGCTATGTAATTTGCTTTGGGTTTACCTTTAAGCTGCATTGCTATGGGAATCGAAACACCACCGATAAGAATAGTTTCATAAGCAGTCATATTGATGAATCCAACTAGATCGTTATTGGGAAAAGAGCAGCGAACCGCAAAACATGTTGTGCTGGGAGTTTGTGTAGACCCTAAATATATGCGCAGTCTTCCATTTACTGGCGGTGGCGTAAATATTAAAACGCCAGGTTTAAACGTCGTTGTGGTACTTGTTTCAATTTCTGTTGACATTTTATTGAAAACTCGTGCCTTAAAGTAGCAAATTGGAGCTCCTGGGATTCTGTCAATGTTCACCCAACTTGTTCTCGGTAGTCTCACTAAAAATTCATCTAACGTCACTTGCCGCTTTCGTCTAGTTTCAACGAGGTCCCACAGTCCATCATCGTTTAGAAACCACAATACCATCCCTTCAGGAACACGTACACGTAGAGCACCAACATTCAAAATATTTCCATCTCCGTCTGTAAACTCTATTGCGAACATGCCATAAGAAATCAAGTTTTGTCGGGTCCCATCAACGCCAATCGTTTGTAGGACCCCCGGTATCACCCCTCAACACCATCAGCTGTAACGTCGATAACTGTGATGCTTGACTTGTACTAACCCATTGTAGGCATTACCGTCCTGGTCTGTGAATGAACCAGGCGGAATGATGATTTCGGCATCGGAGAATATTTGCAGAGGGTTTTCTACCATCGCATTAATAGACACTGGGTCAGCTTTCGGCACCATTACAACAGGGACGTCAGAAACCATTGTAAATCCCAGTGGAATGTCTACCACTTTCACTGTCTGAATATGATTACCATCTGGGTCCTGGGCAATGAAGGACACTGTATTAAGAGACGATGGTACTGTGAAAGTAAACGATCCGTCAACATCAGTTGTAGTTAGCGTACTTCCGGCCCTTATTATACGAATGTTTTCCAGCGCCAAATTGTCGACAGAGTCAGTAACTATTCCAGAAATTGTAGTGCCATTGAGTTGGCAACATTTACATGATGTTACATACTCTACAGGAAAACTTCCAAATTGTATTCCACAATCGATATCCACAGTGTTTGTTTCGGGACAAATGTAACCGTCATAGGGACAAAACTCGTTCAGAGTGAGGTCATAACGACAGTTTCCGGTCTCGCACGTTCCAACATCTGCTTCGCATAACCCTACTATCGTCCTTACTTGGGGCGTTGGATCAGCCGAATATTCTGAAAATGAACATAATAATTTCAACAAACAGGAGTCATCACTTTCCATGGTAATGAAGGGCATGATAAATGACATTACTTTGCACGTTCACGTCGTTTTATAGAACATGTTATGAATATAATATACGTATATACTATGCCTACCTGTTCCAAGAGGTTCGCTTGCTCTCTGACATTGGTCTGATGGTTCTGGAAAAAAAGGAAACAGAAACGGTCATGAATTAATGATTATTCGATAATTGAAGTAGATGTAAATTGCCCACTTAAATACAATAATCTTTATTCTTAAATCCAATTATCAAAGATGAATAATCATAACTGACGTTTTTATGCCAGCTACTTAAGTCAAAAGTGTAAGACAACCATCCCCGGAGTGAACATTTTAAATGGAACGCCTTTGTTCAAATGCATAATACAGAGTTATTGTGATAAAAGCAATAAAGAAAACTCCCTGATTCTATCAGAAAAATCTTAAAATTAATAAGAAATACAATTCACAAGGTTCTTTAGAAATATCGTTCACCAGGTTCATAAGATATACCACTCACACGGTTCATAAAAAAAACAATTCACCCAATTAATAAGTAAGACCATTCCCTCAGTTTATAAGATATTAAACTCAACCGGTTCATAAAAATACAATTCATCTGGTTCATAAGACAATACAACCAAACCAGTTCATAGGAAATGCAATTCACAAGGTTTTCACGAACTATCAATTACCAGGTTCAAAAAAAATACCACTCACCCGGCTCATAAGAAATACCGCTAAATTTTTCCAGTTCATAAGATATACCATTCACCCGGTTCATAGACATACAACTTAACCAGTATAGAAATGTTCACAAGTTAAATTTCCAGGTTCAAATGCCATACCACTCACCCGGTTCATAAGAAATACCACTCAACAAGATCATGAGAAAAAACCCACAACCAGATTATAAACATACCTTTTAACCGGTTCATGAGAAATAACATTCATCCAGTTTATAAGATATACCATTCACCCAGTTCATAAGACATACAACTTAACCAGTAGATAGGAAATGCCATTCACAAGGTACTCAAGAGATATCATTTACCAGGTTCAAAAGACATACCACTCACCCAGTATATAAGAAATACCACTCAACCGAATCATAAACATACCTTTTAACCGATTCATGAGAAATACCATTTATAAGGTTTTCAAGAAATATCATTTACCAGGTTCAAAAGCCATACCACTCACCCGGTTCAAATAACATACCATTCACCCGTTCATAAGAAAAAAACCCTCAACCAGATTATAAACATACCTTTTAACCGATTCATGAGAAATAAAATTCACCAGTTCATAAGATAACCATCACCCGTTCATAAAAAAATATTACCAGGTTCAAAAGACATACCACGCATCCGGTTCATAAGAAATACCACTCAACCGGATCATAAACATACCTTTAAACGGTTCATGAGATATACCATTCACCCAGTTCATAAGATATACCACTCACCCGGTTCATAAGACAATACAACCAAACCGTTATAAGACATAGCACTCAACCGGTTCATAAGAAATAACACTCAACTGGATCATAAACATACCATTTAACCGTTTCATGAGAGATACCATTCACCCGGTTCATAAGACAATACAACCCAAACAGTTCATAGGAAATACCATTCACAAGGTTTTCAAGAAATATCATTTACCAGGTTCAAAAGACATACCACTCACCCGGTTTATAAGAAAAACCACTCCACCGCATCATAGACATACCTCTTAACCGGTTAATGAGAAATACTATGCATCATGTTCATAAGATATACCATTCATCCGGTTCTAATACATACAACTTAACCAGCTAATAGGAAATGCTATTCACAAGGTTCTCAAGAAATATCATTTACCAGGTTCATTAGACATACCACTCACCCAGTTTATAAGAAATACCACTCAACCGGATCATAAACATACCATTTAACCAGTTCATAGGAAATGTCATTCACAAGGTTCTCAAGAAATATCATTTACCAGGTTCATAAGACATACCACTCAACCGGTTAATAAGAAATACTACTTAACCAGTCCATAGGAAATGCTATTCATAAGGTTCTCAAGAAATATCATTTACCAGGTTCATAAGACATACCACTCACCCAGTTCATGAGAAATTCCACTCAACCGGATCATAAACATACCATTTAACCGATTCATGAGAGATACCATTCACCGAGTTCATAAGATGTACCATTCACCCGGTTAATAGGACATACAACTTTACCAGTTCATAGGAAATGCTATTCACAAGGTTCTCAAAAAATATCATTTACCAAGTTCATAAGACATACCACTCACCCGGTTCATAAGAAATACCACTCAACCGGATCATAAACATACCTTTTAACCGGTTCATGAGAAATAACATTCACCCAGTTCATAAGATATACCATTCACCCGGTTCATAAGACAATACAACCCAACCAGTTCATAATAAATGCAATTTACAAAGTTTTCAAGAAATATCATTTACCAGGTTCAAAAGACATACCACTCACCCTATTCAAAAGAAAAAACAACACTTTACCGGATCATAAACATACCTTTTAACCGGTCAATGAGCAATACCATGCATCAAGTTCATAAGATATACCATTCACCCGGTTCATAATACATACAACTTAACCAGCTTATAGGAAATGCTATTCACAAGGTTCTCAAGAAATATCATTTACCAGGTTCATAAGACATACCACTCACCCAGTTTATAAGAAATACAACTCAACCGGATCATAAATATACCTTTTAACCGGTTAATGAGAAATACCATTCATCCAGTTCATAAGATATACCATTCACTCGGTTCATAGGACATACAACTTAACCAGTTCATAGGAAATGCTATTCAAAAGGTTCTCAAGAAATATCATTTACCAGGTTCATAAGACATACCACTCATCC
>CM037792.1:50118906-50165704 GCA_021229015.1 Solen grandis | reverse complement strand
TTCATGTCCTATAATATATCCATGAAGTTTTAAGTCTGTTGTACAAATACTTTTAGAGTTACATGCGTTAAAAGCATAAAATTTCATAATTCTCAAAAACAAAGGCCCATAACTCTGTCAATTCAATGGCAGTTCGATGTATACCAAGTTTATGTTTCAAGTCTGTAGTACGAATACTTTTGAAGTTATGCGTGTCACAAAGTTTCGGGACAGATGGACGTACGTACGTACGGACAAAGGAAAATCTATATGTTGACCCATTTTTGTGGGGGCATAAAAATTCAACATATGTCCCCTAGATATCTTAATACTAGTAAATACTAGTAACTGAGTAAATTGACATATACGTATAACCTTATTCTTTAACCTTTTACCTCATATAGACTGGTTTTGTTTGTTTATTGTTGTTTGTTTGTTGTGATAACGTCCTTCTGACAGTATTTCAGACATTTTGAGATTATGTCTACTTGAAACAGATATAGTGCTGCCACACTTACTACAGTATGAAACTGCCACAAACATATGGCATGATACCACACCCAGTCACATTATTATGATACCAGGCCAACCAGTCCTTGAACTACCATTATAAGCTGAGCACCAACCAAGGGAGCTTCCCAGTACCATTTTTTTAGACTTTGGTATGTCACAGCCAGAGATCAAACCAACGACCCCCCACTTCCCAGGCAGACCCTATAACCACTTGGCCACCAGGGACTGTAACTGGTTTTGACACGTTGGCAAACAGAGCAAACCCAGATCAGACAGCTCCTTCCAGCTGTACGATAGATTGCCTCAGTCAGCACAGATGTGATGAGTACATTCCTATTCAGCTCCAAATTTGCTATTTGAGACAGGGGTATAAAATACTATAATTGATGTGTGAACAAAAATAAACATGTTAAGCAAAATGATATTAAAGAACCTGTGACTGACCTGGAATCAAACAGTTACTAGCTGCATGTAAACGATCTGGTAGCAGAATAAAAAGATTTAGCGATATGCAAAACAAACAAATTGCAAATTATTATATAAAAAATAATAAAATGGCTAAATAAATAATGTGGCATGTTCATGTATACACATGAAATGAAACGTGGAACAACATACAATGTGAACACTGAACAACTGTTTTGTCTTGGTGGAGATCTGATGTTTATTTAAAATTTCCATTTTTCTAGCCTTTAAACTTCATTTGTGTGTATTTTATAATGGATACATTTAATATACCCTACATACAGTAAATAATTAAACATTTAGATTTAAATAAACTGGGTCAAGTACTTAAAAACAACTCCATATAGTAGCCTGGAACAATTCTGTATTCTTAAGCTCTCTGACTTACACAACTTAATTTGCAAACTGATAGGGAAATATTAAGCCAGGAACATTGGGTACTTATTGACAATTGCCCTTGAGTGCCTGTGACTCAGGTTTAGAATCAGATCCATGACTCTGAAGTCATAAAGCTAAGACCCTAAAAACTGTGTCAAAATTTCTTTACTTGTATTCTGACAGACTCATATAAAAAATTACATTATCAGTTGTCATCTCTAATCTAATTTATAAAAGTCAGTCAGTAAAAATATCAGTGTTGCAAAAAAGTCAACCAGTCACTGTGGATCCATCCTCCAACTAGTCATGTGAAACAGAAAGCATGTGACACATAAATCCCAAAAAATCTGCCAATGAACAAAGCCACCATACAAATAGCTAACATATACCATGTGACACAGAAAGATCTTCCCACTAATCATGTGACACAGAAAGATCTGCCCACTAATCATGTGACACAGAAATCTCTTCAACCTAACATATACCATGTGACACAGAAAGATCTGCCCACTAATCATGTGACACAGAAAGATCTGCTCACTAAACATGTGATACAGAAAGATCTGCCCACTAATCATGTGACACAGAAAGATCTGCTCACTAATCATGTGACACAGAAAGATCTGGCCACTAATCATGTGAAACAGAAAGATCTGCCCTCTTTTCATGTGACTCAGAAAGATCTGCCCTCTTTTCATGTGACTCAGAAAGATCATCAAACTGCCAATTATGACATTGAAGGATTTTCATACTAATCATGTGACAAAGAAAGATCTGGCCATTAATCATGTGACACAGAAAGATCTACCCTCCTTTCATGTGACACAGAAAGATCATCAAACTGATCATCTGACAAAAAAATCCAACATTTTAAAAAAAAATTTCAAGTCATAAAAAACCCCTAAATATGGAGTCCTTAAACAGATAGCCACCAGGTCAGTGAATCTGATCAGTCTGAGGATGTATTCTTTCAACTAAACTGAATGGTGCATTAGAACACAACTATTTAATTATAATTAAGAGTGTGATATAACAATCATAAGTTACAGATAATTCTGGTTTTATATTGGCTATGCAGAATTTCACATAATTGAAATTAAAGAAAGGCTTAACCAATTGGTGAGTGAGAGAAAAATTTACAGTTAATACTTACACTTGAAGGTCAGATTGAATGTCCTCCCACTTCATACTGATTGTATTATAGCAGAGTCAATCATTTAGTAGTTGTCAACATAATGCCAATGTTAAGTAGTAGAAACTAATTTCAAAATATTATTTTTCAGCATATTGTAAACTTGTTTCTAATAATTGAAATGTTTTTGTTTTTTTCCCCGATGTTTTTGCTTTTTCCATTATTCTTTTTTTTTACAATTTATTTTATATCTGAGAAGTCTTTAGGAATTAACATTTTTTCATCACTCCAAGATAATGAGATATTACCAAGTCGGGGCTTTTTTACCTTCTTTATTAGGGGCCATTCATAGGTGCCTTCCCCTCTGAAAAATTCTTACAATTCATGCAGTTTTCCTCAAATTTGCATCTTACTCCAGGATTTTTCTTGTGGTGATATTTCCCCCCAAAATATGATATAAAAGCCCTTTCCCCAACATCTGAAAGCAAGAAGGTCATAGAGGCCCTGATCACTCACCTGAGTATAGGGTTACCAACTTACCAAAGGAACATCTGTACTAAATCATTATGAAATCTGGCCAGTAATTTTGAAGGAGATGATTTTTTAAAATTTCATATTTTATTTCTTTCCATTGCTATTTCAACCAGAGTACTACATGGATCAAGTTTATTTCAGCAGCTTTTGTGAAGCATCCCTGCCAAGTTTACTCAAATTCTGTCCAGCAGTTTCAGAGGATATGTTGCTTAAAGCAAATTGTTAACGATGCACGACGGATGACAACAGGCGACAGACGCAGGGTGCAAATTAGAAGTTTCTGATTCCCATACTTACAATAATCAAATGCAATACCACTACCAAAGGAACATTTTGAGGATGACTACCCTTAATTTACACTGCAATACCGTTTCCTCGTATACATGTATGTATTAATAATATGCGAACATAAATAGTAATAAGAGCTGTCAGAGGACAGCACGCTCGACTATTCAAAATGCTTGTTGGTAAATCAAATGAAATCTATTTCAAATCTTGCCTTCACATACCCTGTACATAATAATAGTTAAAAATGATATACCTTGATAGTCTGATACCCCTTAATCTTTTTTATGAAGTCTAAAATCAATCCCATGCCTAGTTACTGAGGCATAAGCATAATAACACTGTGCATACAAAACTTTAACCAAAAATCCAAGCAAGAAAAGGACCATAATTTTCATAAAATTCAGTCCAAAAGTTATCCTCATTAGTTTTCTAATGCCCCTGAAGACACTCCTTAACTTTCTAGTCAATTCCACAATCAATTTCTGAGATATAAGCTGGATAGTAGCTTGCATGTTAAACTTTAACAAAAGTTTCAAAGTTAAAAAAGTGGCCATAACTTGTAATATATTCCATCAAAAGTTATCTACCTTGATTGTATGATACCCCTAAATGTATTAAAGATGTTTCAAATCAATTGCATGCCTGGATACTGAGATATTAGCATGAATGTACCATGCATGCAAAACTTCAACCAAAATTTCTAAGTTAAAAAGGGGCCATAATTAGTAACATATTCTATCAAGAGTTATCTTCCATGAAAGTATGATAACCCTAAACATATTAAAGATGTTTAAAATCAATTGCATGCCTGAATACGGAGATATAAGCATGAGAGTATCTTGCATGCAAAATTTAACCAAAATTTTTAAGTTAAAAGGGGGCCATAATTTGTAATATATTCCATCAAGAGTTATCTACCTTGGTTGTCTGATGCCCCTAAACATATTCATAAACTTTCAAGTCAATACCATGAACAGTTATTGAGATACAAACTGGATAGTAGCTTGCACGCAAAACTTTAACCAAATTTTCTATTGCATGCAAAACTTTAACTAAAATTTCTAAGTTAAAAAGGGGCCATAATTCATATTAAATTCAGTCAAGAGTTATCTACCTTGGTTGTCTGATGTCCCTGAACATATTTATAAATTTTCAAGTCAATACCATAAATAACTAGAGCTATCACTGAAGGTGATTAATACCCCCGCAAAATACTTTAATGCAGGAGAAGCCAGACTTCAGGCAGAGCATAGATAAGAACCTGTAAACATAGTATATTGGTTGTGATAGTAATAAGTAAGTAAAGTTTTTATTTAAAGTTGATAGAGAGTCAATAATTGTTGTTTGTCACAGTAGTTTAAAAATATAAGGTTACAGTTCTTGGACACTGCCCTTCTCCTAGTCGCCATCTGTTTACATTTTAAGTTTCAAGTATATACCATGTATAATATTCGAGTTATGTTCAGGACAAGAAAAACAAGGAAAAGTAACAAAGGGCAATAACTCTGTAATTCCTATAGATAGAGTTATGGTTCTTGTGCACTGCACTTCCTCTCATTGTGCTTGACCATTGTATGAAATTGTTTTGAAATACAATCAGTACTTTACAAGTTATACTCCGGACAAGGAAAAAATACAAAGGGCAATAACTCTGTAATTACTCTAGATAGAGTAATGGTTCTTGTGCACTGCACTTCCTCTCATTGTGCTTGACCATTGTATGAAATTGTTTTGATATCCAATCAGTACTTTACAAGTTATACTCCGGACAAGGAAAAAATACAAAGGGCAATAACTCTGTAATTACTCTAGATAGAGTTATGGTTCTTGTGCACTGCACTTCCTCATATTGTGGTTGACCATTGTATGAAATTGTTTTGAAATCAAACTTGTACTTTTCAAGTTATGCTCCAGACAAGGAAAAGTAACAAAGGGCAACTAGAACCGCAAGCGGTATCTTGGTTTTCGCTTTTAACCTAATCAACTTGAACACTTTATTTCAACTCAGCCACAATTTTTAATATGAAACAGAACCCAAAGGTTTTTGAAGACCTACTCTCATTTGCACAGTTTTTTTTTTTGCAATGTTAGAACATTCAAACTCTTCTAGCGCAAATATTTTCCCATACCCTATCATCACATCACATCACATTCTGTGGTGCTGTAAACAAGGAACAAAATGCTGAAAACCGCATTTCAATTAGACTTTAATATTTTGAGTTATAGGCAAAAGAGTGATTTCAAGCTAAGCGCCCCCTAGCGGCAAAATGAGAAAAAAAATGATAAAAAATTTACAATTAGGTACCTAGAAATGCAGCAAATAGTTCAAACAAGTATATAAGTCGCACTAATCGAACATTCTTTTTCTTATATATCACAATTTTAACCATAAAAACTGAATAACAATTATTCCAAAAAAGGATCAAACTTTGGATTGCCGTAAAATGAAAAGATCATGTCCGATCTTCAAAAACTAAACATTATACGAAAGAACTATTTAGAACTAAAACTTTTGTTCATATACTCTCAATGAAATATTTTTATATTTGGAGCACTTTGGGGCCGAATAAAAACACAATTATCGTAATATGACCTAGACCTTTTCAATGTTTTTTAACTTTTTAATTGTGAGGCCCTTTCAAACATAACCATACATAACTTATGAAAATTTCATGAAGAATGAACAGAAAATAAAGACAGGAGCGACAAAAAAACATGTTTTTGAAATTTTAATTTTTCCTAAAATTTAGTGAAGTTTGACCTTTTCTAGAGGACAAACCATGCATTTCTTAAATTCGCCACCCCAAATATTTTGTGCGTATATGTCTTGCAAATCATTTGCAGCAAACAGAATTCTTCTATCTGATTTCTAACAAAAATGGATAGGTTTTTCGTAGACCTACCCTCATTTGCAGTTTTTTTACGAGATTCGAACTTTCAACCTTCCGTTACTAGCTCAAAAAGTTTCAGCCACTCATACCTAGAAACTATCATATTTTATAAGGCTATCAACAAGGAACATAATTCAATTAACCGCAGTTGGTTCAGGCTTCAACTTTTGAGTTATAAGCAAAAGAATGATTTCAAGAAAAGCGCCCCCTAGCGGCAAAATGAGATAGAAAATTGATTAAAATTTTACTGTTTGGTACCTAGCAAAGCAGCAAATAGTTCAATCAAGTATACTAGTCGCACAAGTCAAACTTTTTATTCTTGTGTATCAGAATTTGAAGCATAAAACCTGATTTACAATTATTCCAAAAAAGGATCAAACTTTGGATTGCCGTATAATGACCAAATCAAGTCCGATCTTCCAAAACTAAACATCACTGGAAAGAGCTCTTTAAGAACGAAAACTTTTGTTCATATACTCTCAATGAAATATTTTTAGTTTTGGAGCTATTTGTGGCCGAATAAAAACACAATAATCGTAATATGACCTTGACCTTTTCAATGTTTTTTTTTAATTTTTTTATTGTGAGGCCCTTTCAAACATGAAAATACATATTGTGTGAAAATATCATGAAGAATGAACAGAAAATAAAGTCAGGAGCGACAAAAACATGTTTTTTAAATTTTAATTTTTCCTAAAACTTAGTGAAGTTTGACCTTTTCTAGAGGACAAACCACGCATTTCCTAAATTCGCCACCCCATATATTTTGTGCGTATATGTCTTGCAAATCGTATGCAGCAAACAGAATTCTTCTATCTGATCTCTAACAAAAGTGGGAAGGTTTTTCGTAGACCTACCCTAGTTATTTCACTTTTTTCTAAGGTTCGAACATTCAACCTCTCCTAGAACAATTTTTTTCCCGTACTCGATGATGAGATTTCCATCATATTTGTTTGGGCTGTAAACAAGGAACAGTATGTAAAAACCGCATCTAAATCAGGTTTCAAATTTTTGAGTTATTAGCAAAACAGTGATTACATGCATTGCGCCCCCTGGTGGCTAAATCAGAAACAAAAGTGAAAAGTTTGACCAATTAGGCACATGTTCAGATAAAGATGACTCCATGCCCAAAATTTCATAGCTGTAGCTTTTTTCATCTGGCCGCTAGGCTGGACACAAAAATGGGTGGAATTGGAAAAATAATAAAAATAAAAAAAACAACAAATCAACAGAAGAAGAACAATAGGTTTTCGCCCTGCAGAGGCGAAAACCTAATAACTATGTAATAAGTCAAGATGGAGTTATGGTTCTTGTGCACTGCACTTCCTCTCCATGTGCTTGATCATTGCATGAAGTTGTATTGAATTCCAACTTGTGGTTTTCAAGTTATGCTCCGGACAAGGAAAATGCAACGGACCACTGGACCGACCGACCGACCGACCACCGGGTGACTCCTATATACCCCCCCAAACTTTGTTTCGGGGGTATAATTATTGAGATATAAGGTTGATAGTAACTTGCATGCAAAACTTTAACCAAAAGCTGCAACGCCAACGCCGACGCAGATGCTGACACAAGGGCGACTACAATAGCTCTCATATTCTTTGAATAGTCGAGCTAAAAATGTTACATACCGTTGTCCAGTATGAGGTGCAATAAGGGCATAGCCAATACAAGTTCCGCCCAGGTTGTCTCCGAGCTCATAGAAAAGACTGAGCGTCATTGCTTCGAGTGGTAGAATCATCATGATCAGCCCAATGCTGTAATTTGTCTTCGTCTCCCATCCTACCCCCATCAGCGTCAGCGTAGTTAGCAGAGTCAGGCACATAAGACGCTGAGATATCAGGCTGAAATGACGGATCCCTTTCGAGGCCATGATACGATTCATGCTTTTACGATCGTCCGCTATGCTGTTGAATGTCAAGTTACAATCCGTGACTTTTGTCATGAGTTTCCATGTACTTATAAGGTAGATGACATGAAAACTTAGCCATAGTACAGCAAAAACAACATACAATGGAACTACCACAAACCACTCTTTGTGATTGGCTGAGAGTCGACCAATCATAGCAGCCGATACTAAATTGAGCACAAATATCATGAGTATCACTATCCGACGCAAGAAGCTCGATTTTGAGAAGAAAGCTTGCCAACACTCCAAAGTTGACAGTCCTGAGAAATACAAATCTATAATTGGATCAAAAGCATGTCGTCCAGCAAAGCATAAGAGGCCATACACATTTATATTGAGCTGCAAGCCTGGTTGTATCACAAATGAAACAATGATAAACAAAACTATTAATGTTAAAACACCTAAAAGAGACTTCAGTCTAATGGCTGTGAGGTTAAATGAAAATGCAATGATACACAGAGATATAACGACTGAGTCAATCCCTGTTACTAATGAAGCTACAATCAGGCCGACACTTTCAAGGTTTTCTGTTATTGAAAAAAGGGCTGCCTCGTGTTTCTTCAGGTGCAGAAATCTCTCACAAACGCTCCAGAACCATCCGAAAATAACGCTAGTGACCAGCAAGATGTCCATGACTTCCTGCATTGTCTCGTACTGGTAATCGTATGAATCAGTAAACACAATGATGCCTAGTAAACATCCCAGCCATACGTGGAGTAGCGCCTTTCCTAGGGCTTCGAAGTTCAAGTAATACCGTAATGCGCAGGATATGACAAACACAAACAGCCCCATGAGAGAGATGAGGAGGACGGATGTGTTCTTGGTGTTCATCCATTCTGTGTACAAGCCCAACCCCAGGGCGACCATTAGTACAACATTGGACAAGTAGCCCAAATAGACTATCGTTATCTGCGCCCGGGCGTCTTTCAGATTCATGATGAAACCGCAAACAGTTCTATGAAGATATGCAAATGTTCTGACTAGGTAAAACTTAAGTGGAGATATAGCTTTTAGAGATGGCTTGGGGATCCCTCGAGAAATCATCAGGAAAAAGTTCCAATCAGCTGCTTAGGAAGTACATTTTCAGACTGTGAGCTTGAGGCTGAAACAAGAAAATAATAATATAATACAGATAGGTTTTATCCACGATATGATTTATAGAAGCAAAATGTCTACTGGTATTTAGATGCAGAGTTTAGTTATGATGGCATTTTACATTTGTCAAAACTTGCAAACAAACCATGAAGTGGCTGCAAAACTGTTTCACGATGGAACAGATTTGCAATCTGCCCTCTAATATATTAAAAATAAATATCTATAGAGGGGTGACAGCAAAACTAGGCTAAGTGCTTATATGCAAGTATGCACTTGCCTAGTTTAGCTCTCACCCCTTCGTGCATATATATATATATATATATATATATCTCGAAGTTTTATCTAAGATTTTATTTTTAACTGTATGTGCATCACCAGCTTTATATAACTTTATAATCTTTTCAAATTTTGATCAAGGAAAGTATAATATACAGCACCATGATCTACCATATCAATATTTTGCCCAAGGGGATTTCGGAGAGGGGCATACAAGGGACTTTTGGCAGAATACTGTTCCAAGCATAAAGGAATTTGACAGGCAATATAGTTCTGAGTCCCAGGAAAAAGACTCTGGCCAAAATTAAGTCACAGCAAAGCATCTCCCAATCTTGGGATTAAGACTAATTGCAATTGCTCTAGGGTGGGGTTATTATAGATTCAAAAAAGGAGAAAAATTTCCTATTTCCCTGGGTCAGCCCACCTTGGGACAAACAATTCATAGATGCATAGTTTATACAGAACTGTCTCACATGTCTGCTGAAAACTCATAAGTCAGTAGCTTGCATAAAATCAAGTAATTATCCAAACTGTATGTATGGTTGATCGAATTAACAGGGTTTATACAATGGGAGAGAAAGCACTGCTTGATTACTGGCAACAGTTCTTTATGGTGCCCTTGAATTTCAGGTCCACTAAACCAGCAGATGATGATGAATGAACCAATGAATGGTATCAACATAATTGGATGTTGATACAGTCATGCCTTTTTTCCCAGTTGTTAGGGAGTGAGACTTAATATCATATTTTGGTGAAAATATCACCTTTTTTCATTGGAGAAAGAAAATTCCCGGAGTAAGAAACAGATTTTGGGAAAATGCATGAATTTAAAGAATTTTCAGAGGTGAAGGTACCTAAGAACAGCCCCTGCTAAAGAACTAAAAAAATCCCTGACAGTTGATGAATAAAAAGGGCTTAAATCACAGATCTGAATGAACCACAGTGTGAATTGTAACCTAGTACCAGGCAACACCTACCCACTTCTGCCATCAAGGCGTTTACAAGGGTCGACAATAACTGTGATCCAGGATTCCGAGGACACCAAAAATTAGGAAGGGACTTTGTAATTGACATGCCAAGTGTTCCGTTGGGACTCTTTACTTTTCCAAATAACAGTAAAATGAACAGCAACATTTGTCAAAGACCTGTCTTATCATCTTCATAAAAGTAAACTTTCTTCTTGGTCAATGCAATTTATCATTCATGTTCATTGTTTACATGTCATGTCGCTACAATAGGAGCGTGCACGGACAGATAATCTTTTGGCCAGAAACCACCCTCTGCTGGTAAAATGCAGTGACAAGTGTTACTGTATGTATAATACTGTAGTACTAGGGTGAGACTCAGGCTTCTACATTGTTCCCTCAATCTATTCAGCGTCAAAATAGACAATACTTTTGGGTGTCTACATTATAGATGAGAAATACAAAATTTATGCATCTGAATCTGAAACAAATACGTTGTAGATCCCAATACTGGGTTTTACACAACGACTTATATTTATGAAAATATAAGATTAATATTTCTCTAGTCATCAAAGGCGGTGCTATGATATTGCTGAATATAAAAACAATAAACTTACGCAAGTCATTAACTTTATTGAGTCATATCTAGATGGTAGAGTCAAAATCTTCGTTTATTGACATGTAGTCAACATTTTTGTCACCGGCAACAGGGAAATTCCTTTCTTGACATGTGACGTCAGGCTTCGAGTAGGATTCCCGGTGTGAGGTTTGAAATCTACTCGACCATTTACTCTTATTGTGACGTGAGCGATAATAGTTCACTCGTGATATGTAATCGGCAAAAATGCTCATTCTTCTTCTTCTGCTGCTGCTGCTGCTGCTGCTGCTGCTTTTTTATCACGCAAACCTCTGCATCTACGAATCGTTTCAAGTATGAAAATATTTTTTATTTATTTTCTTAAACTAATTAAAATAGTTACATATTGTTTATTTTGTTCAGGGTCAGTAAATATACTAGTTAGTATTAATTAAAGATATACCCTGTTTTGTTTAGGGACAAATCCATATTTTTTCTTTATTATGCATTTATTTTTGTGAATGCGTAAGAAACATTTTAACCTTAAACATGAATTTCAAGAGCGTTTTAATTATGTATACATTTTGATATTTGGAGCAGAAATAACGAAATCATATTCCATGTACATGTTATTTATTTATTTATTTATTTATTTATTTATTTATTTTCTTTTTCAAAATGGTGGGCCCCTCACCGCGTGGGTTCGAATCCCGGTAGGGCCATTCGGATTTTCATGTGAGGAAGCCTTCCAGCTGGCTTGCGGTAGGTCGGTGGTTCTACCCGGATGCCTCCGTGCATTCGGGGTCTTCCTCCACCTGTAATTAGCTGGACGTCGCTATATGACTGAAAAACTGTCGAAGCGACGGTAAACTCAAATAGTCAAGTCAAGTCAAAATGGTGGAGATATGATATTGGTAACCCGGTGAAAATAGGAAAGATTAGATATCCGGTAGTCCGTAATAACTTTTCTTCCGTAGTTACGCTTTGTAGGGTGTATAAAATACACAAGTCTCTGTGTTGTTAAATAAATATATTTCAACACAGATATATCCAAGCAATTAGTAATATACAGTATTCTGTATAAATTTAAAACACGATATTTGACATCAAATACGTTAAGATTGTCCTGACAGACTTCTGCACAGGACAGTGGTTAAAATTGGAATCCTCTTTCTTTTTTTACCATCAAAATCAACAACTATTATAACAGAACAGAACAGAACAGATACTTTATTATGGACTTGAGCATTATAAGCTCATCATCATAATACAGTGATTACAATAATAACATGTGACACATGACATGCAACAATACATAAAACAAACAGTGAGAATGTAAAGAGTTGAATGTTGAATGACTTACTTAAATTTGTAAGGTAGTAATATTAACACAAAGAATCTCTTAATTTAAAGGCTTTTACACAAAACAAAGCTAATTTTTCTAACATAACAGTGTTTTCATTTTGCATTAAGTTAATATATTTGTCCATACTTGTATGCGTATAATAATATTTTGGTATATATTTTCGTCTAAGTTCAGAATATACTGGGCATTTTAAAACAAAATGGTATTCATCTTCGATATCGTTAAGATTGCAGAATGTACACTTTCTTTCACTTCTATTTATTTTATTATGTCTACCAACTTCAATGTTCAATCTATGTGATGACAAACGTAGTTTAGCTAATGAATTCCTATATTTTGAATTTCCAATGACGCTTATATACGATGACTGCTTAAAACTTAACTTAAATTTTCTATAAATATCTAATGCAGATGAAACATCAATATTAGCTTTCCAGTTACTTATATAAATATCACGCAATCTACTTCGTAGGACAGGTATAAATATATTAATATTGACAGATTCAGGGAAAAGCCAAACATCGTTGAATCCAGCCGATTGGATAATATCTCTTACTTTTGACACCCATATGGTAGAATTATTTTGTCTATTTAAAGTATCAATTTGATCCCGCAACACAGACATTAAAATGCAATTATCTTTTTTAACAGTGTATAATTTCAAAAAGTATTTAATCATCCGTATATGCCTCTCAATATACAGAGGAAATCTTCCCAATTCAGCATACAATGCTAACGTATTTGTTGACTGTTTAACATTTAAAATAAACTTACAAAATTTCTTATGAACCCTTTCAAGAACATCAGAGTTTAGATGGCCCCAGATCTCACATCCATAGTTGAGAACCGATAATACAAAAGAGTCAAATAAATTGAACATAATATTAACAGGACATTTGATATCTCTAATTAATCCCATTAAGGAATGCAAAGATTTCAATCCTTTACCAGCAAGGGTCTGAACAGCTTGTATGAAGGATCCACTACTGGTAAATACCACCCCTAAATAATTAAAGGAGTTGACAATCTCAACTTCTTGGTCATTATATAACCATTTATCCTCCCTGCTTAACTTCCCGCCTTTTCTGAACACCACGATTTTAGTTTTGTCAACATTTACAGTTAATTTCCATTTACAGCAATACACGTAGAGGCTATCTAAAGACGCCTGGAGTCCGGATCTAGACTCTGAAACTATAACAGCATCATCTGCAAACAACAGTAAAAATATAGAAATCTGATCAATATTCAATCCGGAGTTAAGATTTTCTTGTAAATGCATCTCTATATCATTTAGAAAAAGAGAAAATAACATGGGAGAAGTTATCTCCCCCTGAAAAAGTCCGAGATTACTCTGAAAAAAATCTGACAATGTCCCTAGGTGCTTAACACAAAGTTTAACTTCAGTATACATAGACCTTATAACTGCCAAGAGATCCCCATCAATGCCTAATTTAATCAGTTTATACCACAGTCTTGTTCTATCAATACAGTCATACGCCTTTCTATAGTCAATAAAACAACAATAGAGTTTTGCCTTATTTTCTAGCTGTCTTTGTATTAATGAGTGTAGAATGAAAACGGGATCCACCGTGCTGAACTTACTTTTGAATCCAAATTGTGCGTCTGACAAAACACAATAATTTTCTGCCCATGATTTTAGTCTGTTATTCAAAACAACCATAAATAGTTTTGAAAAGCAACTAGTGAGAGTAATACCTCGATAATTACCTGGGTCTGACCGGTTACCTTTCTTATGTAATGGAATGATTACGCCAGTGGCCCATGACCGAGGGAATGTTTTTGATCGTAGTATATAATTAAAAAATATGTTCAGCGGTTGTATTATCTGAGGTACAGACACCTTGAAATACTCATATAAAATGTTATCCATAGATGAGGTTTTGTTGATTCCCAGATTTTTTATAGCTGTTAAAATTTCAGCATCGGAAATAGGTATATCTAGAGAGTCAAACGTAACATTGTATTCATCCGCATTATCAAATTGATCTAAAAACTCAGCAAATTCATCCTCGTCAGCTACATTGTCACTTGACGTTAAATTACTAAAATATGTTTTAAAATCATCATTTGAAATATTTTCCGATGGAAAATTCTTATTTTGAGATTTAAACATCCTCCAAAACTCTTTTGGTGATTTTTTCCTTAAATCGTTCATTTTTCGACATCTTGCATAATTGAAACTATTTTTTGATTTCCGACACTGATATTATAATCCTTTTTAGTATGAAAAAGTGAGGCTCTATCCTCTGAACTACGGGAAATATTAAACTTATCAAGAGCTTCTTTATATAAAACATACTTGCGTTTGCACTCATCATCGAACCAAGCTTTATTATTACTACTCCTTTCAAACCGCACCTCATTTCTTTTGTAGGATTTTTTCTTAAAATATTTATCACCATGTTAACAAAGATAATTTGTGAATATTGAAGTTATACTGTCTACACTATCACCTCCATTTATCCCAGAGTTTAACTTATGAACGAGCGAATTGATATTATCCGAAATATCTTTTACAAATAAGTCTGAGTATCCCACATCATACTTATAATATGTACTTTCATACCCATCTTGATTTGACATAATGGGTTCTGTATACGTTTTAAAAGAAAAAGATAGCGGGGCATGGTTTGAGAAGACATTAAAATCATTAACATTGAAATCGTCAAGCAATGCAAAATTATTTTGATCAGTCAACAAATAATCGACAACGCTGGCCCCATTGTGTGTAAAACATGTGAAATTTCCACGGTCACCTGGCCAGCGACCGTTTACTATACGCTGATTGGTTGATTTGCACAGGTCAAGTAAACATTCACCAAAACGATTGGACGTTAAATCCTTCGATACTCGAGGCGAAGGTGTATCAGTTGTAATAACATCATTGTCATCAATACTACGGTCAAATCGAATGAAGTCTGATTTACTACCTGTCCTACTATTTAAATCACCTGTTAGAAATACTTTACCTAATTGGTTATACATAGCGATGTCTTGTTCTAGTTGTGAAAATATATCAACATTGTACATATGGTGCACTGGGGAAGACTCCGGTGCTATATATGTAATACAAAGATATATATAACAAATTACAGAATAAACAGATATGCCAATCACGCCTTTGTGGGCGGAATCACTGAAAAGCCATAAAACTGACAAAGCGGATTAACAAAACTTATCATGCCGCTAGATGACCAAAGGTATAATCAATGAAGCCATTAAAGGTGTCAGACATTAAAATGGAAATATGTAATGATTTATATATACAAATGACACAGAAAAAAAAAAAAAAGAAAGAAAAATATAGAGTTGGAGCGCAAATTATTCGGCTGAATAATTTACCGCTACAACAATGTGGAAACGAGGTATTATCTGAGGCCATATCGAGACAGACAGACAGACATTTTATTGACTGAAACTGTATACAGTTCATCATCATGTCAATTACTACAGTATAAAAAGAATAACATATTGATACACATGGGCCTCAACTTGTTCTTTTTACCTATAACCTACGACCCTTTTGCGCTGAGCCCACGAAATGTCTGCAAACACCATTTCATTATATCTACGGACTTATCTCGAGTAACAGGACCGAGGCATAAGTCACAATGGTGGTATGAAGTATACAAAGTCAACGACGGGGCACTTTCTTTTCTTTTGTGTTTCCTTTTCCGGGGAAAATTCATGATCAGTTTAAAATCATTTTAATTCAGAAAGAGTTTATCCCAAAATTCTGTAGAGTAATAGGTCAAGGTAACTTATACATTGTTACAGATACATATTTAACGACATTGGTACGTTGATGCCGAGACCGAACCTACAACCTTCTAGCTAAGGGGCTGACGCTCTTAACACTCGTTAACTGGGACCGGCATGTTTGTTTATGGGGTTAACGTCCCACCGACAGTATTTCAGTCATTTGGAGACGATGTCTACTTGAGACAGATATAGCGTTGCCACTCTGCAGTATCACGCCGTAGACGTTTGGCATGAAACTACACCCAGTCACATTATCAACAGTGTCAACTAGTCCTTGAGCTGCTCTTATATGCTGAACGCCGAGCAAGTGAGCTATATCAGTGCCAGAATTTACGTCTTTGGTATGTCGCAACAGGGGATCAAACTCTCGACCTCAAGATTGTGGAGCGAATAGACAACCAGGACTGAAGGGACCGGCTTATACTCGTAACCCTAGCCATGGAAGATGACGCTATATGTGGGTCTTTATGTATACATATGGCCCCCTTTCGCTTATTGTTTTATGTTGATGACACTGATCGATGTACGCTATATAGGCATGGCCGAAATATTGCCGATGATGAAAAAGAACAAAAACGATGATTTATAGACAAAGGCATTTTCTTCCTCTTCTTTTAGCGTATATTATTATTATCAAATGCAACTGCTTCCCTTTTTGTATGGCTCTGATAATCGATGTAACATTGACTGTCTGCATTCGATATTCCCAAAGTGAACAATTGTGTATATAAATTTCAGTATTAATGGTCAGGAACAATGAAGCAGAGTCTCGCATAAAATGTCATTATTATTTAACAATTAAGAAGAAATGGTAAACTCTCTTTATTGTTGTACAAATATCACGATGGATTTGATTAACAAAGAAGTTCAAGTGCGTTTTTTTTACAACTGAAGATTAACTGAAGATAGGCGAAAAAATGGCTTTAAACGCATTTAATTATATGCACGTGTGTTTATGCATGGGTGCGATCAGAAGCGTGGCTGTTTACATTAAGCTGGTAACGATCAAAGACTGTGTGAATCCACCTCGAAACAATTCAATGTAAATATCGGTAAGTATTTTCTACTGACTATAGACGGTTGAAAACAATCTGGACATACATGAAAGAAAAAAAAATACTTGTTCAATAAACCGATTAACATAATTATGCATTGTTAGCAGAGGTATCTAGGGGAATTATGGGTAAAAGGGTGCCATAGCCCGGTGTTGTCGTATATGACTGTGGATCCGGAAGTTTTAGGCTCGAACCATATTCATTAACTTTCCAGGTGCAACGTACTGGTCTACAAACTCCGGTGAGGTATATTGGCTCCGTATCAAACACAGCCATATTGAGTCATCACGTGACAATAGTGTGTACCAAAGCACTTGATATTAATGTGAAACTAGGCTAATTTCTACTGGTCTGTGCAAGATCTCCTGCGTAGGAGATTGACCAGCCCAATCAAAGCCCCGTGAAAAAGAACTAAATTCCTTTGTACTATTTTATTTCCCAATATACGTAAAACGATATATTAACTAAAATCGGAATAAGGAATTATGAATTAAACTACAGAATTATAACTATTTCACAAAAAGAAAAAAAATGTCTATTCACAAATATATTCTGTTAAAAAATTAATATGGAGTCATATCATAATTATGTAAATTTTGCTCTGAGGTAGGACATTGCTATTTTACCGTCCCCAGTGGCCGAGTGGTAAGAGCGTCCGCCTCGGGTGCGGTAGGTCGTGGGTCCGACCCCCGGCCGCGACATACCAAAGTCGTAAAAAATGGTACTGTTACAGCTCCCTTGCTTAGGGCTCAGCATATAAGGGTAGTCTCCAAATGTCTGAAATACGGTCGATGGGACGTTAACTCCAACAAACAAAAAAAAGCAACTGCTATTTAGAAGATACAATCTACATATATAGTTATACCTCATCAAAAAACAATGACGACATACATGAATAAATTCATGCTTATAAAACCCCATAAAATTCCATTTTGTGTTTTCATTCCTTAAAATGATGATAAATAAAGGAAAATTACGTTTTCAGCATAATGTGAAACAATGTGCATTAAAAAAAACTCAAAATGTAGCGTAAATAAATGACACATTCTTAAAGCAATGCATGGATAAAAATGTCTTTTTTTAATGTAGTCATCTTTTGTGAATTGCGATCGATGTTGTAAACCATTAGAATATTCCCACCCTGCTGTGGAGAATTTTATCTTGTCAGTTAATTTACTCTCGTCATTCAGAAATCAATCCTGTGTATTGCTTAATGCATCTTGTGCACGATATGATCGCGGTTAGGTAATTATCGTCAGATTCTGTGAATGACCTCCACAGTTTAGAAGTACCTGTTGCAGCATTTGTAAAATATATTATTAACAACATTGATAAGAATAATAATACTTAAGAGATGATGATGATGATGATGATGATGATGGTGATGATAAAGAAGAAGAAGAAGAAGAAGAAGAAGAAAATGATGATGATAATGATGATGATGATGCTGATGCAACTTGAGAACGGATGATGGCACAGCGATTAAGTACCGGAATGCTGTATAGATCACTAGACAATTAGGAAAAAAATCCTTATCTAAACGGTCTTGCATACAAAATGTTATCTACATGTGGGTATCTGATCCGGGCTGATTCTGGTTCTACCCTGTCTGGGGTCAGTAATTTCATTGAACCATCATTTAAAACTTTGAAATCAATTGTATATAACATAAAACATGCACAGTTTAATTTTGATTAGCCAATACAGCACGTGTATAATAGTACGATGAAGACACTGGTTCAGTAGGTTTTAATAATGCCTGTTGAATTGTTAAGACAACCGGAATATTGCTTTCACGAATAATGGCACATTTTCTATCATTCTATCAAAGAGTGATTTGAGATTTTAAGCTTTGGAATCCAACTTTAGTACAAGGGTCTTGCAAAAAGTCTAGAAGTTCTCTTTGTAGCGCCATATATCAGTGTCTCCACCTGATTCCAAAAGAAAGCTTTTTTAACCGCTTTTCGCGATTGTGTAACTTGAAAGGTGACAAAAATATGTTTCAATAAAGGAGGAATACATTTATTTGAAGGTTTGTTTAAAAATAGCTTTAGTATAAGTGTAGCAGGTAGCACGAAGAAATCCAAACCGAACGGCAGAAAGTTTTGCAGGACCCTCGTATCTTGACTTCCCGGAACTCTGTGTGCTGTTTTTTTGTCATTCAGTGATCATTTATAAAACAGCTTGTTGAAAATATTGTATTATAGGATTTTTAAATTCTGGAAAAATATTCTTCTCGTCATGGAGATTGTCACGAATATGAAATGAATTACATTATAATTAATTTGAACCCATCTCCCTTTTCGTTTCCAGTGAAGAAAAGTAACAGATTCATTTGTACTCCCAGACATAGCCACTGAACAACACTGTTGCTCAATTGTTTATGATTTCATATATGAAAAAAAAACCGCTTCGATAGTTATAAAATATAATTGAAAACCAAACAGTTATTCCTCTAAAACAGTTACCAGAAAAAAAAATCTTTGATTATTCTAAGCCAGAAAAATATACATAGCCCTTAGCCCCTACTCCTTTGAAATCAAAACGTTTTATTGATTTAGGTGTGTGTGTGTGTGGGGGGGGGGTCATACACATGAATGCATGTATACAAATGTATTTTTGAGACAGAAAAGTCATATATAAATTTACATTGATAATTCCGCTGACCTTTATTTACTGTCTGCTATAATATAAAACTGAAACCTTTGCGCCCCACGTTATCTATGTGGCATGCAAATTTATGAATCCTGAGACAATAGAGGTTCGAAATATATCTGTCTTAAATTCAGGATTTCTGGCACTACTAGAATTACCAAAAACAATTACTTTTGCTATGTTAACACATTTTCTAACAATAAGCAAGTTTTTTCCATTAAACCCCGTGGATTGAGATGAAGATTTAAGCTTATAAAATATTCCTCAATTCCAGCAAAAGAATATTAAGTATGTATACCATATTTTATAATGGGCAGATAGATAAGACGGTGTGATTACATATTTATCTTTTGATTGATGCTATATTAATGGAACACAGTAAATCCATTTGAATGATTGGGTTGCGTGAAGCGATTTATCTGTAACAGCGTAAAATACATATTTATTTTCTAGTCGAATGGTTGTTGCAAATCTGCTAGATATCGGCCCATTTAGGACACCCGTTTGCGTTTTCTGAACGTTTGTTAACAGAAGTTTGTTATACGTATGCGGCTAAATAACTATTTCATTTATGGACATTTATATGCAACTTGCGATATGGAAAAAAAGTACGATGTTAAAGACACACACACACACACACACACACACACAATTTTGCTGACAAAACAGCCACATTTGCTGTATTTTTGACGAGTGAATATTATAATTCAGTAATATAATACATATGGCATAAATATGTTGTAAATCAATGTCAAAGTTTTCCCCATTCTATTACGAAGTGTTGTCATCAAGTAAAACGTTTCAATTTCAGAAATTAGTTTTGTCAAATGAAACCATTTTTTTATCGATTTGTAAGAGGACTTGGGTGTTTGCACTCGTGGTCTGGTCTAGTCGTATTTGTGGACTTGTCATGCTTGTACTCGTGGTCTGGTCTAGTCTTATTTGTGGACACGTCATTCTGGTACTCTAGGTCTGGTCTAGTCGTACTCGCTGGTCTTTCGCATTTGTGGACTCGTCATGCTGGTACTCGTGGTCTGCTCTAGTCGTATTTTTGGACTCGTCATGCCGGTTACTGGTGGCCAGGTTTAGTCGTATTTGTGGACTCGTCATGCTGGTACTCGTGCCCGTGCCAAATCGTTAATAATGGTAGGAGTATAAATGTTCATTGATAGGCACTTGGCATGTGGGTAGTTTAGGATGGTTGGCTCGGTGTCAGGGTGAAGGTAGTCGGATTCAGGATGATTGCTGATTGTTGTATCACGCAACTTTATCTATGGCATGATATCGCAGAGGCAGCATATATTGTCTCATGTAAACAATAGTTATAATATGACTGATATACTGTCGAAGGGACGTTAAACTCAACCAGTCAATCGATCAATCGATCGATCAATCTAAGCGTAAGTCCGTTTGTCATTCAAATCAATCAATCAGTTGATCAATCAATCAAAGCGTAAGTATGTCATTCAATCAAGCAATCACTCATTCAAATCAATCGATCAATCAATCAATCTGATATTGCCATTTATAAGCGAGAACTGGCCTTGTCAAAATAGATCTAGTTGGCTTTTAATCTGCCGAAGAAATATAGCAATCCATTCTACTGTATACTCGTAGTTCGTATGTGTCTCTTTTTCTTCAACTCGGTTGACTTAAGCCAGCTTTGGAGAAAGATTAGTTATGTAAGTATCACACGTTGCTTCTGCTTAAAGGTTATTTCAAAGATATTAGCCTCTCATACATACCGAGGTGTTAATTCACAATAAGACATATTATTTTAAAACCCAAAGTTTTATCACCGGATAGCGGAATACGATCGTATTGGGATGTGGATCATCTCTTGAATATTATTAAAATCTTGCAATTGTGCTGTCTAAGGTTTCACGTCACATTTGCATATATACTTTTTTATTTGATTTTTTTTTGTGTGGATTATATTCGCTTTCACACGCTTTTACGTGATGAATTAAAAATGATATTTCACTGAAACCAACAATTGTCCCCTATACATCTGTAGATTATGTATAAATTATATAAGTGAGACAAATAAAACGTTACAATGCATAAATAAAGACAAACTCCGGTTTATGTAAACAATATTTTATGCGTGGCCGACACAAACTCACTCTCCAAAGTATTCCTATATATATATTATTCATTTTTGATTTGATGTAAACGTTCTCGTCTGCAAGCTTCTGTTGAATCGGTCACAACGATGACCTCTACAAAAAAGGGGTCACGTGCGGTATTATATATTCGTTTGATTAAACAAACGTTTTTACATTGATTGCGAGGCAAAGTATAACTATCGATGACATGTGTGGTCATTGATTAGGAAGGGCCTGGACAGGCGACCAATCTCATTTATGTGAAAAGGAATCGAACCTGGGAAGCCTTGGTAAGAAGCGAAGCGTGTTACCACTATCAGTGTGGCCATACCACATGATATTTTAAGCTATCGCAAACAGCATATTTTGAATCGATTCAGTGGGAAAAACTGCTGTTAGTATATTATTTCTTCATCAATTTACTGGTATGTAGCGCTGCACATCTGTTTAAAAGATTCTTTTGTCAGATATATAGTCGGGAAAACCTTCTGAGATCGTGAATTTTTATTAGCTAACACGTAAAGCACATCGCTAATACTGTAGTGTGAAATTTTCGTTTCGCATGCGCTATATCCTATCAAAATTGATGAATAAATAAAATATTTGCAGCAGTTTATTTTTTCGAATCGACGCAAATTATAGCTTAAAATGACGTCATATATACCACGTGGTATGGTCACACTGACTACGTATAAAGACAGCTAACGCTGGTGGCGGTAGATGAAGGCGAGACAATCACCTAGGCCAAAAAAAAGTTCCGTTTCCGACCCTCTTTTTTAACGAACGACTCTAAAGTTGTTGCTTTTTTTGCCTTTTTTGCCTTCAAAAAATAATTTCTTTTTTTGACCTTTCTTTTCATGTAAAAAAAATAAATAAAATCCCGACTTACCGATCCTTTTTTATTTGCTGGAAACCAGAAACGAGACATTTTTTTGCCCTATCAGTCGACCTGTGTTGATGATGTAAATAAAGAAAAGATATTATTATGGTCAATAACAACATCTTTTTTTAAAATAATAATATTAAAAAGATGTTGTACATAAGATGATATTGAGGACAAATTGAACTTATTTGTAATTTGTTTGAGTGTTCATTTGGAGACTTTGTCTACTTGATACAGATATGGTGCTGCCACACTGCAGTATCACGCCGTAGACATGTGGCATGATACCACACCCAATCACATTATCCTGACACATGGCCTACCAGTTCTCTAACTAACATATAAACTGAGCGCCAAGTTAGGAAGCTATACCAGTACCATTTATTGTGACCTTGGTGTGTCGCGTTCGGGGATCGAATCGGGGACTATAAGCAAACGTCGTGAAATTTTGAAAGAAACATCGGCCCCTTTGAATGCAATATTGTTTCTCCATATGACGCAGCTGCCATTAATGGTCGGATTGTCTTATAATTTTCACAGAATGTGTAACTCAAGACCTAGATGAGCAGCTGCACTTCCGTTTCCCCCAATCTCGGAATAAAAATGTTTTATGTGAACACTATCACCACCACCACCAACAACAAATCGAAACAATGACCTATTTTTAAGTGTTTTTAAGTTTCCAGATATGATAGAAACATAAAACTAGGAAAACGCACGCGGTAACAAATGTGCTCAGATGATGCATGCGCACGCGGTGGTTTCGCGCTCACCGCTCGCAGTAGTTAAAGTAGCTACCGTGTTAGCACGCAATATTTATAAATATCTTTCATGTCCCGTTTATGCACCATATGCCCTGCCTAGTTCTCATATGTCATAGGTCTGATTTATATTTAATATTGCTCAGT
The DNA here is from genome assembly GCA_021229015.1 of Solen grandis. Taxonomy (NCBI): domain Eukaryota; kingdom Metazoa; phylum Mollusca; class Bivalvia; order Adapedonta; family Solenidae; genus Solen; species Solen grandis. Next base: position 50,141,938 of record CM037792.1, on the reverse strand, counting down.
AATTGAAGTTTAACAGGGATTGTCTGAAAAGAGCATGTATCTCCCCCAAATTAATTCATCAGATCTTATGTTGTGCATAATCACAGGTAATTAAGTTGATTGAAAATAAACTACGCAATGACATTAAAGTTAAATGAATTCAGAACAAAGGGAGTCACGAAATGTTGATGAAACTAGTGCCTTAATTCATTAACGTGTTATACATTACTGACCCGTGGTTAGCAATAAAATACTGTAAGATTAATATTTTCGTTGACAACAAATTTCGTGGAATCTGTTATGTTGTCAATTTCGTTGGTACATATATTCGTGGATTCATGTTCTAGAAAACATGAGGTCTGTTAAAAAAAAAAAAAAAAAAGTTTTCTTGGGGTTTACCATAAGTTGAAGAGCCGTTCACGAAATCATCGGAAATAAGTCCCCCACGGAAAATAATGATTCTGCAGTAGATACAAAAATACATGCAGTAGACCCAGCCAATGAATTTCATCATAACGTGTGAATTATTCCCATCTCTTTTAATTAGCAGGGAGGATAAAAAACAGGAAGAAATTAAATTAGATGACACCAACATGTCAATTTTTATTAAATTAAATGTGGTTCAAGATTTTATAGTCATCTGTTCCCTTTATTTCAAAACATTGGAAAAATATTGACTTCAATCAAACGATGTTATCAGAGCAAGAAGGTTTGAAAGAAAACGTAGCTTTGTTAATACTTCAGATTCGGGGTTTATCCTGATACATACCAGACTACACTGAAGCAAGTTCATGAAATGCCTTCCATGGAGGACCCCCCCCCCCCACACACACACAAATGAAAAAATTCTGAATGTTGGGCTGTGGGGGTGAGTATAGAAAGGTATGCAATTGAAAGAAGATATTTAATGAACCGTTTTATTTATTAATTAATTAAAACGGTTCATTAACAATTGTTTTTTTTTAAAATTAATTAATTAATTAATTTATTAATTAATTAATTAATTAATTAATTAATTAATTAATTAATTAATTAATTAATTAATTTATTTATTTATTTATTCATTCATTTATTTATTTTGGATACAGACGTGTTATGCTAAATGCATCAGTACCCTTATTGGCAGTCTGGGGAACTGAAAAACAATAAAATTAAAAAAAAAAAAACAATTGTTGCGGCGTTGATGGGTATTAAAGTAATGGAGAATGCAGAGCGGTTATATGATGTTCGAATCATTGTCTATGGATTTCGTTTTGGAAGTTCAAAATTTAGGACAGCTAACTCGGTATTAAAGCGTTTCTTCCACCGTTATCGCAATCATCTGTGTAATCAAGTGCATCGTCTTCCAGTCGGAGACTGTCTAAGATCATAGTGACCTGCCCTTTGTTACCCTGCATCCAGATGCGTTTACGCAGAAAATAGTCACCCTATTTAATGCTGAATTTTGGACTGAAAATAAATGATATGATGCCATAAAACACAGTTAAAATAGTCATAAGATTTTAGAGGCCTAAAATATGACGTGACAACCTTGAAAGTTGAAGATGGGAAGTTTTCAGAAAATTGGACTGAAATGGCTAACCTGCACCGTATGTTTTTTGGCTTAAAAATGTCAAAAAGTAGATGGGTAATTCCATGTTTTGAATGTACAGAATTATATTCTTGAATAGATCTAACGAATGAGGGTAAGTTTGGATGCCATTTTCTTTTCAAGAAAATGTCAATTGTGTATACGGTATATACTTATAAAGAACATATAGTAAAATTAACTGTGGTCAGATTCCACACGGTGAAACCGACTATAATGTACTGCATGTATTTATAGCGTTCAGCCCGAAACAACTCACAATGTGCATAAAAGGGTCGAGTTTTGCTAAAATAGCTTTATTTTTATCAAAGAAATTGTTATTCAGTCTGAATATATATTATTTTAAATTTTGTGAATACGATGTATGTATTTCAGCTAGTTTCTCTAGGGATCGCAATCTCACCTATCCATTCCATTCCAGACCATCGGCGGGAAAAAAAAAAGAAACATAAAAACGAGATTTGACATTTACCTCCTCGTATTTTTTCATCAATTATTTCTTCTTATTTCTGAGAACATTAACGAAACCCGCCCCCCCCCCCCCCCAAAAAAAACAACAACGACAAAAAAAACAAAAACACACACACACACACACACACACACACAAAAAAAACAAAAAAACAACGTGAATGTTGAAATTTACATTCTCGCGTGTGAAAAAAAATCGTGAGACTCTAACTTCAAATCATGTATTGTTTCCAACTAAGATTTACACTGATTTCTATAGAAAATAACTATGATTATATGCTGCAAAAAAAATGAGAGAGTGTTCAGTCAAAATTTCGCATCTTTTTGAATAATGAGATGTTGATTTGCAACAACAACAACAACAATCAAAGGTCCGATAGTCCTGAGAGCGTACTGCTTTATTATCCTAGCTAATAAATTTGTGGAAAGCAAATAATTGGATTTTGAAATCATAGACACGTAATAATTGAATAGAATAAAAAAATCTTTCAGAACAAATACTATAACGCTCTGCTTAGATACTGTCATGATTAAGTGTTTTTTTTTTTTTTCGGATTTAAAGTTTAGACAGGGGCAGACTTGCTATTTAGGTCAACCATTAACATGTCCAAATTATCCTGATTGCATTACTAAAATATCGCATATATGTCGCTTATGAGAAATTTCTGTTTGCTTCATATCTGTAATAAAAGAGTTCAGTAATCTAATAACGTATTATATAAGCATGTCTAAGCTCCAAATGAATTAGGAGTTGAGTGAAACATGCTTTTCAGATTGTTGTAAATAACAGATTTCATGTTGCATTGCCGGAAGTTGGTCTCTCTCGACATATACACTTTCTATCCTTCCTGACAGGATACGTCTGGACAAAATAATCTTCTCAGACAATGACTTGCATAAGGAAAAAAAATCTATCTAACTACATACTTTATAAATGCTTATTTTATCAATTCATAGACCAGCTAATTGTGTGACGTCTGGTCATGCTTTTAAACCCACCCCTTTTTATCAGCGATGTACAGCTATTCACTGTCATATGACCTTGACCAGTAACAGGTTGCAGCTTGCAGGTTGTTTCTATGCTTTACACATGTCACAACATCCAAATAACCCATGTGAAAAAAAAGAAATTACGAGTAAGAAGTTTTCTATGGGCGTATAAGGCATAAGGATTTCGTATGACAACGTTTGTTCCCATGTACAAAAAAAAAGAAGAAAATAAATAAATAATACATAAATAAAAAAGTAAATAATAATAAAAAAAGAAAAAAGAAATTGTTCATGATTAAAAGCAATGTCTTAATCTCAAAACATATTGTAAGTTTCTACGAATCTAAACCGTCAGTGTGTCTGGTCCTTCAATCAAAATGACCCTAACTACCGTGATGACAAGGTAGTTACGATAGTTTTCCTGATGATAATATTCCAGACTATTTTGAGTTGCCTCTGATAATACTAATACAGAAGCAAGTTCAATTATATCACCTCTAGAGCTGTGTAATATAATCGTCCTAGTCATTAGAGATTGGAAAAAAAAATCTGTTAACTCCATAATCTTATTTTTGGTAGATCTATAAATTAATTAAATGTGTTGTTATCATAATAACCATTTATCAACGATTTATTCAAAGTGTCAACACTGCTCTGAATGACGTCACAATTTGCAGATTGCGATTAATTCAGAAAACAATTATAAAAGAAAGAGAAGGGAAGTTTCACAATGAAATTAAATTACAGCAGCATGTCATTTGTAATACTGTAGAATAATTAATATTCGTTTGTGTAAAATAGTCAATTTCGTTGGTACATATATTCGTAGATTCATATTTTAGAAAACGTAAGGTCTACTAAATGAATAGTTTTCGTGTGGATTAATATTCGTGGATAAAGCCGTGCACGACATCGATGAATATTAGTGCCCCACGAATATTTATGATTATACAGTAAAGTCTGTTCAAGGATTGTCTATATATGTAGCGGATCAAACCATCGAATATACTGGTACTTGGCTCCATCAAACGAATGATATAAAAGGCTAAATCTGACCACCATTGATGTATGAAAAATAAAAAGTATATTTCACAGACTTCCGAGATTAAACATCTGGAACGAGGGCGATCAATTTCTCTTCAGAAGAAAACACATAAAACTGAATAAAAGGAGAGCAAGTAAAAAAAAATTCTGAAATTGAAGAGAGTTTTATTCAAAGTTATCTCTGAATACCGACGAAACAAATTTACTTGAAATATTTGTTTAAAACTTCCAGCATTTTTAAAATCGGTTTACGACTAGTAGACAAGCAGCTGAACATACTTGAAGCAGTAAAAATGATTTAAAAAGAAAAGGAGCCTTATTTCAACCTTAAATTTAATGTCTTAGTAAAATAAATAGTTAGAAATTAAAGGTCTAGCCGAATTATGAAATAATTATAATATTGTGTTTAAGTATATCTACGAAATTTATTTTCTGTAATGATCCTTTCAGAAAAAAAATCATGCTTTCAGACTTTTTATGCCAAAACATGTTTTTGATATATTGCTCTTGGTAGCCGAGTGGCTAGAGCGTCCGTCTTGGGTTCGTTTCCCGGCCGCGACATAACAAAGACATATAAAACGGTACTGGTATAGCTCCCTTGCTTGGCGCTCAGTATATAAGAGTAGTTCCAGGACTGTTTTGCCCGGTGTCAGGATAATGTGGCTGGGTTTGGTATCATGCCACATGTATTCGGCGTGATACTACAGTATATCTGTCTCAAGTAGTCATCGTCTCCAAATGACTGAAATACTGTCCGTTGGACGTTAAACATTACGTACAAACTTTCTTATATAAATATGTAACTGTAGTTCAATATTACTTTTAAACACTTATCACACGATATGGTACATATTGTACTACTTTGATACTACAATCAATTTTGAAGTGCCAGGACTTTTCCAATGTTCAATCATTACGGCAAATGGGATACGATTCGGTGTGTGTGTGTGTGTGTGTGTGTTGGGGATGAGGGGTCGTACTGTATTCAGTCGAGATAGGTCCTAAAGTACAACATTTAGGCTTCCGAGAAGATTGATCCTGATCTGGAATATACTCAAGGACTTTACAAACGCCATACCTTGCAAAAAACGTCGAATATTATTTTTAACGATTTTAGATAATTTTTAAATGTACTGAGGAATTTTTCAGCTATAGATTGGTGCATGTCATTTTATGAGTGTAAAGGAGGGATCAATCTGTAATTCAAAATGACATCAAATATCGGGAGATAAGTTTTATACATGAGACATTTTTTTTAAATTCTTGAGAGAAGACCCAAAGTGATTACAATTTTATAACAATTTAGCCATTGTTGATAAAACTTAATAAACACAAGAAATCACCAGGACACAAAGTGGAGGCCCTCCCATTCATCGTTTAACGCACCCATATCTACTGTATCTGCAAATCATTTTGATAAAATAATAAAACTTACAACATAACTTATTCATGCTACAGCATTACTGATATGCCTCTACTTTTATTTGTAATTTCAACCAATATGAGTTAAAAAAACAACAACAACAACAACAAACAAAAAAAAACTCAATTAATTTTACTTTCTTTCGGCAAGATAAAAAAGGATTCACTCCTTAAGATGCAACTTCTAAGAAAGTACATGACAAATGGTAGACATTGTAATCCTTTTCTTAATGACTTACAAGTACAAACATTATGATCGGTGAGTTTTGCAAATTAAATGATAGCGTCAAGGAAAGGAAGGTCATGTGATTTTAACTGATGAACACTCATTAAATTGCTTCGATTTCTTGACTTTCATTTATTACAAACAGTTTGAAAGAACATATTTTAGACTACATACACACTATATTGTCACAACTTGAAACTATTTTTTTTTGTGTTAGATTACGAATAGTAATTCTTTCACAGTTCCACAGTTCACAGTTCCAGCTCATTAATTCGTGTTTTGTTTGTTTGTTGTTATAATCGCGATTTATTGTCAGTATAGGTCATATGATGAAAATAACCCGGCGTGAATTGTCATTTCAAACAATATTTTATAAACTCTTTCATGAAAATGTTATTAAGCGAGCCTCTGGACATTTTATGAATTCTATAAGTAAAGTTTATATAAAATAACAATTAATGTCAGATCCTATGTGTAAATGGTATATCAATACTTACAAGAATACATCGGGAACAATTAATCACTTCAGTCGAGGAGTCTTGTGTGGAGTGATTTTCCTATCCGGAAAATTGACAAATGTTTAAACCGGCACATCACGATGTTCACACACACACACACACACACACACACACACACACATTTGATATATATACGTTAAAACTTTTGACGTACCACGTGGAAGTGCAAAACTATGTAATTGTCTAAAGATATAGATATTAATGTTGGACAAATTCGTTCAGCTCAAATCCTAACTTATGTTGAATAAATGTTGTGTACACAATTGACTTTGATTATCTCTATTTCGTCTTTTCCAATTGAAAATTTAGATTTCGAACAAAGCCTCATTTCGAATTCCAATGCCAAATATGTATATTCCTAAACAGAAAATGAGCCATTTGTAGGAATCCCATAACGTCCTAACTGATAACATTGACAATTTACCTCATGAATATTCTTTACAATTTCATGACATGATGATTATCAATTTACTAAATTTTTAAATGAATTTTAACAAAACAATAGATTTTCTTTTGTTGTGCTGTTAGTGTAGAACTGTATGAACAAACAGAGGAGACCCTGATCAGAGAGCTCCCGAAATAAGCTTTTTGATCTGGGTCTTCTCTCTTCGTATATTTCCAAACGTAGACAAATTAAATGCATGGTTAAAATGTCCAACGAACATGACGTTTGCCGGCATTTATCAAACTTTTAAAAATTTAAACAACATTTATTAGCGGAGCTCGGCGTTTGCCCAAACGTTCGGTAAACTTCGGCCTAAAAACCGAGGCGAGAACTCAGCTTAAGGCAAACACTGTACAACTCACGCCAACGTTCAGGAACGTTTATAAAATAAACACAACTTTTCCCAACGAAGTCTAACTTAGGCAAACCATTTTCAAATTAATCTAGCAGACTTAATTCAGGAAAGTTTTCAAACATACCACAACGTTTATTTCTAAACGTCAACAAAGATTTTGCATGTTCAAAATGTCCAAAGAACACAGCGTTCACCAGCGATCGTCAACATTTATAATTTTCAAACAACGTTTCCCAGCGGAGCTGGATGTCTGTCTAAACGTCGGTCCTAACGTCGAAGTGAGAACCCAGTCTAAACCCATTCTAAACCTGACGAATCATAGTCTTAAGCTGAATGTTCCGTGGAATATTCTAGTGAAACTTATTCGTTAAAATGTCTTATACATTTTTTACTATGCCTTCTGGGAAAACATAACACGATACGCTAGTGACAGTCAGCCAATAATCATGAAACTCAAAGATTTTTGTTCAATTTGCTGAGTTGCTGCTTGCTTTAAAAATATAGACACAATATTGGAAATAATTGTTCAAAAGTACATTGACAGAACTAGAATAGATATAAAAATCTATTTTGGCCAATAATTATTACAAATTATTGACTGGTAGTTTATATGTATGTACAAATCCGATCAAACGTAAGCTCTGTGAAATAGCAAAGCAATTTTTTTTTCAACAGGAGTGATCTCTCCCCGTCACAATTAATATTGGAAGAAAAAAAGTCACATTTAAAATGAATTTGAATTTTATCAAACTTTCAATTTCTATTGATATCATTCTCGTTTAAGCATGTTCATTTTCTCAACGGTTCGAGTGAAAAGTTATACCGCAATCCATCAAATCGGTGAGACGGATAGCATCTAAACTGTAACTTCAAATTTCATCTATCCGCTATAATGAAAACAATTATTTTACTCGCTTGCAAGAGTAAAGTGCCAGTATATTTAAGTTTATATGCATGGATATCCAAATAACTTCTCTTCAACTATTTCGATATTATTTAAACCCCAATGATGAAGAAACAATATATTAATCGCACTGTCAACCTTTCGACAAAACCGAATGTATATTCTAACGTCATTACGAAATTTGCACATCACGTGACTTTCTTAAAAAAAAATCAGTACAGTTGCGTACAAAGATGACACGTAAAAGTTATAAACATGTCGTCTAAAATCGAAAAAGGGCATTGAAATGCATTTTATTTTGGAATACCGAGTTTAATAACAGGTAAAAATAAAGTATGGAGATATATAGACAGATAAATAAAAAATGGAATCTTTGAGATAAATACCGTAATTTCTTTTGATGGTAAATCCCTAAACTAATGCAGGTTCTCTTTAATGATTCTAATTTAATGTAAAACATAACATGAATAAAATATATGTTAATGCCATCTCACTTCAAATTTATTATTTCGAAATAATTAAGCATGAAATTAACTGCAATAAAAATCGTTTTTGTCTAAGACCACCGGCGTAATTTGTTCGGGAGGCTCCTAAAGGAAAAAAAACTAAGAAATAACAGGACCAGAGAAACTGACGCTCTTAACGTCGACTTTCTCTCCCCTTACCTACACAGGAGGCGACTTCTGTCGCATTAGCGCTACTTGTAGCTCTATTCTATCATAAAACCTAGAAAGACGGTGTGGCGATAACCGAATATTAAATTGAAGGATAACAACAAAAAAACAACAATATTTTCTCTTTTAACTTTTTACTTAATCAAAGGAACCCTAAGTCTGGCGGATATGGGCGTGACCCCGTTTAGATGAAAATTACAAGCATGACAAAAATTACACCAATTAATGCAAGCAGCGAAGCACACACATTTTTATAAGCAGCATAAGTCCACTTATGGAAGCTTCTCCTTATTGATGCGCCATCTTGTATCTCAACCTACCCATGAAAGGAGGCGCCGCACAAAGCAATATGGCGCCTATATAGCAGCAAAACAAATATCCCGCCCTTTTTACTAACCCTAAAGGAAAACCTAAAATTCACTGGCGCCGCACAAAAGCAATATGGCGCCTAAAAGCACATATCGTTCAGGGACCCGTACGTGTACGTAAGTACCGACATGGTATCCCCTTTTTACTAACCCTAAATGAAAACATCTATACGTGTATATATGGCGCTTTAAGTAGCAATATCAAAGCAATAATAATAATAAGCCATGGCCTAAAACCATTGCACAAATTGCATATAAAAAGTCTTTAAAAATCACTATTTGGGCCGTAGCTGATGGCCTAACAGATAGGCGGGTCACGCCGGACTCCTTTAGACGTCATCGTTGTCGAGTCCCTTTCCATTCGCTGGTTGCCAAAACGAAGCCAGTAAAACAATAATGGCTGAAACAGACAATAAAACGAACGCAGCAGAAAACTCCCTCTTAATTACAAGGGGCAAGGGTGGGAGGGTTTGACAAAAATTTTTAGGACAAATCTTTTAACTTACTCCTCTGAGGCTACCGGAAGTGAGAGAGAGCGAGGAGGTGTTACGTGACATTAACATGCTCATGAGGATGACCAGAGTATCAAAGTACTGAATGAAATCAAAACTTGAAGCTATGGAAGAAGCCCCCGAACAAACCGCGCTATTATGTATGAATAACGCCCCTTGTTCGGGAGGCTCCTAAAGGAAAAAACTAAGAAATAACAGGACCAGAGAAACTGACGCTCTTAACGTCGACTTTCTCTCCCCTTACCTACACAGGAGGCGACTTCTGTCGCATTAGCGCTACTTGTAGCTCTATTCTATCATAAAACCTAGAAAGACGGTGTGGCGATAACCGAATATTAAATTGAAGGATAACAACAAAAAAACAACAATATTTTCTCTTTTAACTTTTTACTTAATCAAAGGAACCCTAAGTCTGGCGGATATGGGCGTGACCCCGTTTAGATGAAAATTACAAGCATGACAAAAATTACACCAATTAATGCAAGCAGCGAAGCACACACATTTTTATAAGCAGCATAAGTCCACTTATGGAAGCTTCTCCTTATTGATGCGCCATCTTGTATCTCAACCTACCCATGAAAGGAGGCGCCGCACAAAGCAATATGGCGCCTATATAGCAGCAAAACAAATATCCCGGGACCCGTACGTGCACATAAGTACCGGCATGGTATCCCGTTTTTACTAACCCTAAAGGAAAACCTAAAATTCACTGGCGCCGCACAAAAGCAATATGGCGCCTAAAAGCACATATCGTTCAGGGACCCGTACGTGTACGTAAGTACCGACATGGTATCCCTTTTTTACTAACCCTAAATGAAAACATCTATACGTGTATATATGGCGCTTTAAGTAGCAATATCAAAGCAATAATAATAATAAGCCATGGCCTAAAACCATTGCACAAATTGCATATAAAAAGTCTTTAAAAATCACTATTTGGGCCGTAGCTGATGGCCAAATGGGAGAGGAGGATAAGGGGCAAACGCTGCGACGCAATCCAACTCTCCCACCGCCAAAAGCGGCAGCAAGGCCTCAAAATAAAGAAGAGGAGGGGGTCACGCCCGTGAAACTTTCACAATAATCTCATGATTTAAACCAGGGTTGATTTCCTTGCATAAAAAATTGCAACCCAACTTTTATGTTGTCTAAGAAAAGGGCGTTCCCTGCCTCAGTCAAATGTACCCCGTCAGGTTTTAAATAACTCCCACTCTGAAGGTTCGTGTGGCGCAGGTAAAAGCCGCGCATATCTTTTGTACGCTTAACCGCCAATGTGTTGAGCCGCTTTCTGGCACTATGCAAGCCCCTCACATTGCCCCACTGCCGCGGAAGGATTTCTGACCAAATGACCTTTGTGCTTGGCATATAATAATCGATATACCCTAGGAAACCTGCTAGAATGTCTTTCAACACCTTCAGTGGTGTGTGCCCCACATCATTACCGCCAACATGAAGAATAATGAAGTCTGGTGGGTCTTCTACCTTCATTAACGTGATAAGTTTCCATTTTGCCCGTTTCAAAGTCAAACCACCGTAACCCTGCCACCAAAGGCTGGCTTTAAGACCAAGGCTGCTGCCGCTGGGCTGACCCCTTGCGTACAAGAAAGCGTGTCTTATTATGGAGGAACCGAACAGCCATACTCGAGGTATACCTGGAATAACTTTGACAACAGTCAGATCTCTGCTGTCCTGCGTAGATTAAGGTTACTTGACAAAAAAGGAAAATAAAAACAAGAGGGCCAAGATGGCCCTAGATCGCTCACCTGAGAAAATTATCATTCATTGCCTGTACAAAACAGATTGCTTCAGAATTAAGATGATGAGGTGAAACAATGTTCAGGAATTTTCTGACCCCATCCACAAAAGATATCATCATGACAAACAATCTGACCAAGTTTGAGGAAGATTGCATCAAAAGATTTGACCTATTGCCTCTTTTCGGTCCGGCCCTGCCCATTTTCGAAAGGGTTAAAGATATCATCAAGACAAACATTCTGACCACGTTTGAGGAAGATTGGATTAAAATTGTAGCCTCTAGTGTGTAAACAAGATTTTTCTAAGATTTGACCTACTGACCTACTTTTTGATCCAACCTGCCCATTTTCGAAAGGGTTCAAGATATCATCAAGACAAACATTCTGACCAAGTTTGATGAAGATTGGATCAAAATTGTGGCCTCTAGTGTGTAAACAAGATTTTTTCTAAGATTTGACCTACTGACCTACTTTTTGATCCAACCTGACCCATTTTCGAAAGGGTTCAAGATATCATCAAGACAAACATTCTGACCAAGTTTGAGAAGATTGAATTAAAATTGTGGCCTCTAGTGTGTAAACATCAAAATTGTTGATGGAATTTTTCTAAGATTTGACCTACTGACCTACTTTTTGATCCAACCTGACCCATTTTCGAAAGGGTTCAAGATATCATCAAGACAAACATTCTGACCAAGTTTGAGGAAGATTGGATCAAAACTGTGGCCTCTAGTGTGTAAACATCAAAATTGTTGACGGACGACGGACGACTGACGACGGACGACGGCCGACGGACAATCAAGTATCCCAAAAGCTCACCCTGAGCTATGCTCAGGTGAGCTAACAATAGAAACACAAAAATAAAGCCATGTAATCAATGTTAAGCTAGCACATTTTGAGATTAAGCTGAAATATATACTTTATAAGCGTTTGATGACCACCTACCAAGGGCCTTTATTTTTTCCTCTGATAAACCTATCTTTGCAGCTGTGGTCGCGGCTCCTAACCGGAAACTGTGTGAGGAATAGTGTTGGAGGTGCGGGTCGAGAACATAAAGCACTTTCTTAAGAACGGCGGAGAATTGGTACCGTGTAAGAGCTTGCCCGTCGAGGTGGCAAAACAAAGGCCCCTCGAAAGGCGGTCTGACTGACATGTATGCCGAAAGTGCGTTGACAGAGCAAATGGAGGGGTCTTGTTGTTTAACCAAAGTGATTGATATACCTTTGCCTGACTGGTCTGTCTTTGAATACCTTAAATGAATACTGGCGTCCCCCCCCATTGGATATCAGTAACGTTTAGAATCCTGCAACGATTTTTATCATTTTTACAAGAAGCTGTAATCTCGCCCACACGAAAAAATCCAAAAAAGGCCAATGTATATGCAGACTTAAACAGTATGGCTTCGTAATCATTGTGACACACCACCGGAAGCCTTAACAACACGCCCTGGAGGATTGCAACGGTTATGGGGAGACGGACCCTTTTTTTCTTGGCTGTGCGTTTCAGGCCTTGGAGGGTTTTTGTAACTAAGAAGTGCTTGGTTGGGTCTTGTATGGATTGTATTTTGCACTGAAAACTAATTGCTGCTAAATAAGTCTCCGCCGTCCTGAGACTGAAATTTTGCAACGATAAGAATGCTACATATAAGACAATTTCGTGTGTAGACGGTGGCCATACTTCTGGCCAACCGTTTGATTGCCGAAAAAGGCGGAAGCTGGAAAGGCCTGTCGCATAAGCCTTCTTGGTATTTGGGGCTAAAGAAGCCTCCATTAACCGACAGCTCGGAGGTCATAGTACTGAAGCATGGAGGGACTTGGAGAAGGCGTGCGTCTGCTTCTGGAGCTGCAAGGCGGAACCGGGCCCACTGTTTCCGAGAAATTGAATCAGCTATTACATTATTTTTTGATGAGATATGAACCGCGCGGAAAATTATATTTTTGATCATGCAGGATAGAACAAAGGGGCGAACCAGTTGCATGAGAAGTTTTGATCTCGCAGACTGCTTATTAAGTACCCGCACCAAAGCTTCATTGTCGATAAACAATGTAATTTTCTTGTTTGATAATTTTTCCCCCCACAGGTAAAGGGCCAGAAGGACCGGAACCATTTCAAGAAAGGTCATATCCCGCATAACTGGTAGCCCAGACCATACATGTGGCCACTGGAAAAAACACCATTGACCGTCTAGGAAACAACCTGCCCCCAAGTCGGAAGAGCCGGCTGCGTCAGTGAATAAGCGTAATGCATTACTGGAGAACCAAATTGACTGAGGAATGTACGAGACCCCATTGAAATCCCTTAAAAAAGTTAACCAAACCTTAAGGTCATCCTTCATTTCTCTAGAAAGCCTGAGAACATGATGGGGTTTCTTTAAGGGTATCATAGCATCGTAAAACCGACGAAGAAAGGCTCTACTGGAACGGATGGCTTGACCGAAGAAATTAAGTTTGCCGACCAAACTTTGCATCTCTCTCAGGGATACTTTTTTCCTTGACAAGAACAACTCTAGTAACGATTTCAGTTCCAGAATCTTATTAACTGGCACTCGGACAGACATCTCTTGAGTGTCAATTTCCAGCCCCAGGAAGGTCATGATAGTTGTAGGGTTGACTGACTTTTCCTCAGCAATAGGGACGCCTAGTTCCTTACAGGTAGACTCAAACGTGTTAACCAAAAATCGACAATTGTCAGAGTTACTGGGACCGGCCAATAAAAGATCATCCAGCAAGTGAGCTATTGTATCTAACTTTGCACGTTTTGCCACGAGCCAATGTAGAAAGCACGAAAATTTCTCGAAAAGGGAGGCGCTCTGGCTAAGACCAATTGGTAAGAATTTATCAATATAGTAATCGCCGCCCACTTTAAAGCCAAGTAAAGGGAAATCCTCTTTGCGGATGAGAAGTAGGCGGTAAGCTGACTTTAAATCCCGTTTAGCAATTAAAGCCCCTTGACCTAAACCATGGATCATATTTGTAACATAATCAAAGGATGTGTATTGCACGGAGCAATATTGAGCTTGAATACCATCATTTATGCTGGAGCCCTGTGGGTAAGAGAGATGTGTAATCAAACGCCAACCCCCATCTGACTTTGGCACCAAACCTACCGGTGAAATGCGTAAGTTGGAGAGAGGTGGAACTGGGAAGGGGCCAGCTATTCTGCCTAACAAAATTTCCTTATTAACTTTCTCTAATAATTCCTGTTTATGGTCATATGCCGACTTCAGGTTTCGGCACTCAAATACAGACCTAGGACCAGTATATTCTATTTTAAAACCTTGCTCAAAACCTTTTAATAATAAATTGGCATCTTCTACATTATGGTAAGCTTGCAAACCTACCCTAAGGGCATTAATATTGATAGGAGAAGAACCCAGGTCTAAACTCATGTGGTTAAAACTGCGACCATTAGAAACGACTGGGGTGGCGGAGGACTTGACGTTGCCTGAGCATAGGCCTAAAGAATCCTCTCTGGATGGACTGTCTGGGACGGAAATGGATACCCCCCCTGCCTGCTCCAGACTGGGCAGGGTAGCGGTGTTGCATGCAGAATCGGGAAGGATGTGATCCACTGCAATTGAGAATATATGTTGATACTGGCAATTAACACGGTTGCATAAGGACAGATTGAAGTCATAGCATTTTTGTACGTTTAAACCGGGACTCGAACTAGGACCCATGCAAAGCAACCAAAGCTCCTGGTCCAAGGAGGCAAATGAAATGTCCGGGTTGGCCGCCAAGCGGAGCCGAAACTGTACATCATAACTTAACCAACCTAAACCCTTGTGCCGCCTAGCCGCCAACCTTATCAGTGACAAGTACTTTAGCAGTGCTTGGGTTTTGGAAGGATGTGCACTTAAATATATACTGGAAAAAATGAGGAATGCATCCGACCAATCCTCAATATTAGAAATTCTTTTGACAGTCGGAGGGGCCATAACCAAAACCCCACCTCTACCCAAGGTTAACTTAGGTGCCTGGTGGGTGTGGGGCTGGGCGTCAGACAGCAAAGACGCTAAATCTACAAACTGGTTTTGTATTATCTTTTAAAGTAAGGTCAGGGCTACCCCAACCCCCAGTTCTGCGTTAGCTGAGACAATTTGGGGAGGTTGTGATAAAATGTCGGGGAATACTATACCTTGGGTTTGGCAGACTGCCCCTGCTTGGTCCACATTGATCATAGACTGTTCAGAAACTTGAAAAACCACAGGCTGTGGAATTTGTTCGCTGCAACTTGGCGACGGCTGTGGTAGCTGACCCTGAGGCGGTTGGATGCTGAAACCTGGTTGTGGTAGCTGAACCTGAGGCTGAGGCGGCCGGATGCTAGAACCTGGCTGTGGTAGCTGACCCTGAGGCGGTTGGATGCTGAAACCTGGCTGTGGTAGCTGATCCTGAGGCTGAGGCGGCCGGATGTTAGAACCTGGCTGTGGTATCTGACCCTGAGGCGGTTGGATGCTGAAACCTGGCTGTGGTAGCTGACCCTGAGGCTGAGGCGGTTGAATGCTGAAACCTGGCTATGGTAGCTGATCCTGAGGCGGTTGGATGCTGGAAACTGGGTGTGGCAGCTGACCCTGAGACAGTTGGATGCTGGAACCTGGAAGAGGTAGCTGACCCTGAGGTGGTTGGGTGCTGGATGCTGGCTGTGACAGCTGACCCTGAGGCAGTTGAAAGCTGGAACCCGGATGAGGTAGCTGACCCTGAGGTGGCTGGACGCTTTGGGGCGTCCTCTTTTGCCCTTTTGAGGGAAGCGCTGCAGCTTCTGATAGCCTCGAGGGAGCCTTTCTCTTCCTTGCAGATCGCCTCGTTGTCATATTGGCGTGCAAACAGAAAAGAAAGAAAACAGTACATTAGAAAACTTTACATAACATGTTGTTAATAATGACATGTAGAATGTTTATTTCAGATTATTGTTTTTTTTTTATTATTATTATTTTATTTTATTTTATTTACTTTTTTTTTTTTTTTTTTAAACCAACAAACTTAACGAAAACTACGATCAACCACAATAATTCATAGCATTGACTAAAAACACAACAATTATTCTTTTCTTCTTTTTTTTTTTTTTTTTTTGTATGTTTTTTTTTTTTTTTTTTTATACGCACATTCATCTTTTATTTACGTGATGCAATCTCAAGTCTCACATATTATATATATATAAAGATATATATATATATATTGAAAATATATATAGGTAACAGGTTATTTCCCCTTGAATCCCCTTCATATTTTATTGTTTATTCCATAGTTTCTTTGTTTTGTGTTACCCCATGATAGCAGCAGCTGCCGTTTTTCTTGATTTAAATGGGCAACTATTACTAAATCGAAAAGGCCGTTTTTCTGGGACTCTATTAAATGCAACTGTCTTCGATCTAAACGCTTACCCCTTTATTGCCATATTTTATTTTATTTTTAATAATATAAACGTATATTTAAATCTTAATATTTTTTTTTTTTTTTTTGCTAGTTTCAAGTTTTTATTTTTAAATTCCAGAAGGCCATAGACACATGTGGCAATTTAACATGAAACATGATGGTAGATAATGTGAATACAACATGTATAAAATTTTATAGACATTTACTAAATGGTCCCTCGATCAACAATCTTTGCTGATCGTTTTAGCATGTATATTTAGCATCTCAATTTTATCATGACATTAACATTTCTCTCTTTTTTTCTTTTTTTTTTACACACACAACATTGTAACATGTTATTTTAACGTCATTATATAAAATAAAAAACGTTCTTAATATTTAAATTTTTTTATTATTTTTAAATTATTATTTATTTATCTTAATTTATTATTTTTTAAATGCTATTACAATTATTCATATGAACTAAGTTTCCTATTGGAATGCAACGATTTGTTAATTTAAGTATTCTCTGATTCAAACATTATTTCACGACGCAAACTTAAAAATCCGGCAATGGCGAAGAAAACCCTGCAATCGCCACCGCTCTACAAAATCCGACCAAATTAATGTGAAATAAACATCATCGGCTGGAGCCTTTTGCCGAATGCATAGAGCTAACGCTAAGGAAGACTATTGGATATGTATTTAACTGAGAACACGAAGAGCAACCATAATATTTGACAAAAATTCTTAGGACAAATCTTTTAACTTACTCCTCTGAGGCTACCGGAAGTGAGAGAGAGCGAGGAGGTGTTACGTGACATTAACATGCTCATGAGGATGACCAGAGTATCAAAGTACTGAATGAAATCAAAACTTGAAGCTATGGAAGAAGCCCCCGAACAAACCGCGCTACTATGTATGAATAACGCCCCTTATTTCATTATTTATAAAACTTAATTATCTTCATTCAGTGCTTACGATATTACAATTATTTACCAAAGTAATGAACAGTCTAATATCTAAAATCTACCCTTTAATACATAGATTGATTTTAAAGTATTACTTTTATTTCAGTTTATATTTCAAAACGTAGCAAAGTAATAATAGAGAAATATCAATAGTATCAAATGAGTTTACTAGCGTTTCTTACTGTTCACTGTCCTACTTTGTCTTACGTTCTAAGGCTGTCCATTACAAGTTTTGGTTCAACAGTTCTTAAACAGGTCTTCTTCTTATTGTAAGTAACAACCACAGCATGCGTTTGGGAACATTACTAGTCAATATTTCATTTAGATATATAAATAAGACAATTTAGACTTGCCTTAACTGTTTTCTGTCTGAAATACTTCTGGTTGGATAATGGTTGGACAATAAAACAATGAAACTTCATGAGCCATTTAAAAAATATATATATATTTTTAATTTGGATTTAGGTACTTGGGGCTAATATATTCTTACCCTGTATGTGGTGTGTTACCACATCAAGACACATTACACAGACATATGCAGAGCAAAGAAAAATCATCGTTTTTCTCTGGGACCACCCAGTACCATTTTTAGACTATGTTCAGATATGGCATGGAACTGAAACCTCAATATCACAGTGTACACTTGGCAGAGAGAAGAGTCATCATAGAAGAGTATGTTCATGACTTTCTAAAAATGTTAAATAAAATAAAGATGTTAAACAAAGACTTCTATTCTGCCTTTCTCACCAATTTCTTTAAATGTGAAACTTACAATGATTTTCTACATTACCTAAACCAGGTAACCTTGTTGAATATATCCCAACCAACAGTTATGGGAGATTCGGCTGTCTCCATGTCGGTCGGTTTGTCTAAATTGTTAATGGCACGCTTCATCTGCAAAATCTTTGACTTAACATGGCTGGTAGATAGAGTTGTAGCCATGTTACTTTTGGATAATTCTCACAGAGTTATGTGCCTTTGTTCTTTCATGATGTACGGGTATTTTTAAGGAAAGTCATGATCCATATTGTAGTTATCGCGTTTTCAAATTCATTGCCTGTCTAGATATTTTATAAATGCTTATTTTTCAAAACCAGTTCTCCAGAATGTATGAAACCTGAAGACAGGAATGAAGGATTGTAAACTTACACAATGGGTAATTCATCTACAGTCATTGCTGTAACTTTATTTAGTCTAGGGAATTATCAGTTCTTAGATGTCTGCCAGCTCTTCATAACATAATTTAATTATTTTGTAAAAATCCTTTTAATCATTACTTCGTGTAGGTTTCCTATATATTTTATACTTGATGATATATATAAAACAATGGGAAAATAACATCTTTAAAAACGTTTGATTGGCATACTGGCAATAAAAATTGAGGGTTTCAGGTTTTTGACATTTATCAAGGGGTTCGATATGTACAATAAACTGTTTGACTCAGCTGTAAAACGTACGCTCAAATACACGGTGTGACAGAATAGGGAATACATTATGTTTTATCGTAATGTGATCTTTTCCTTGGTGAATGCTATACACGTACTGACAAGATCCGTCTGGAAAATAAGTTGCCCAGACAATGCTTTGTGATGAGAAAGTTTTCTAACTTAAGGATTGACTAATGCTTTGACTCACTCTGCGCTGGTCTGTGTTTTGTCATCCATGGATTTAACTATGTTTTTTAAACTTATGTAATAGGACTGAAGAAATATACTATGACACGTAAACTTAAATTCCGATAATACGGACGATATAATACAGACATATGGTGGTTTGGCTTCAGACAGATATAAGATTGAAAAATAATATTTCCCATTGAGAGATTTTGCTCGACAACAAGGAAACAATACACATCAATAACGTGTCATTCAATACTTCAAAACACGGTGACATGACTTATGTCTAAATTGGTCTGACAATTTACATATGCGTTTCTATGGATTCAAGAATGAACCGTTTATTACCATATACCATCTAAGCTATGTCTTTATCTCAATTTACTTTACATAAATGAATTTTAATTGCAGAAACATTTGACTTGACTATTTAAGTTTATCGTCGCTTCTACAGTATTTCAGTCATATAGCGACGTCCAGCTAATTACAGGTGGAGGAAGACCCCGAATGCACGGAGGCATCCTGGTAGAACCACTAACCTACCACAAGCCAGCTGGAAGGACAGCAAAATTTATTTCATGAATCTGGTTCATTTATTTATTTGATGCGGATCAAACCAATGAATACTTACTGTTCTCTATCTAATAAAATGAGGATTTGCTTTCGTTCAAGTGAATCTAAACATTTCTTTTATTTGGTTGCTTCAGAAATTGAATATATACAGAAAAAGTAATGCTTTCTAACAGAAAACACATAAAAATGAATGAAAGAATGGTAAGTGCAGTCTGAAATTGAAATTGTTAAATGACATATTTTTAGTCTTTGAATTCCGGCATGTTGTGAATAAATGAACAAACAAAGGAAGTATACAATGTCGAAACAATGATACATTAATTGAAAACTATGATATTTTAAATATAATCATTCCTGTTAATATTAAGGGATAATATAGCACAGTTATTATTGACAGTAAGTCATTGTGTAAATAAAACATAAAATTTTGTCAGCTTGAAGAAAATAAGAATAATCTGTCCTGAGATCAATCAATTTCCTGTTGTAAATGTCTTCATGATGACAGGAATCACTACAAAGCGGTAAAGAATCTACGGAAACTTTACTTCAATGGTTCCAAGGAACATAGCGCAGAAGGAATTGGAAATACAAAATCTTATGTTAAAATTGTAAAATATTATTATGCCTAATGTAACTTAAATAATATATTTTCTAAATACACAACTTCCGGTAAAGTTTCTTATAAATAGTAAGATTATTTTGATTTAAAAGTGTTTGTTTATATTACAACCATGATGGTCATAGGTCGGAATGTTTGCATTTATCAGAATTGATATTAGAGACAATTTTTTTCTTTTTGGTTATTTAATTGTACGTATATTTGTAAGTCATATCCTGAGAGAATCTGAACTGTTTACTTATAATGAATACTTTGAGAATGAGTGGAAGATTAGAATCTCGAATAGCAACTTATGAAATAACTCAAGAAAATGTCATAATTATGCTTTTAATTGATGAATAACAATTAATTTAAATTTTTGATTTTCATTTGTTACAGATTGTTTTAAATTGCGTATTCAAGGTGGCATCTATTGTAGCAACTTAACCCTATCTCAACATAAGTTGTATCAATGTTGACAGTATCCGTCGGGAAAATAAAATGCTGCAGACAATGAGATGTACGTGAAGAAATTTTTGTTATCAAAGGACTGACAGCAGCGTTACTAACCACCCCATGGACCGGTGTATCGTAATGTATGTGTCATTCTTTTAACTTTTTTTTTATTTTGTTCCTTGACATGTGTAATTAAATTCGGTTTGATTCATATCATATTACTTGTGATATGATACATTGCTCAAAATGAAAATTTGGCGTTATAGATTGCAATATATTTTTTTCTATTATATATGCAGCTTAAAATGTTCAAGTGATATTACTGGAATATTTTCAGATCGATAAGGTTTAAATGCGCATGAAAACGTACGTGTCAGACGGAACTGTTTGGACATGTGGGTCAGCTTCCGATACTTCTCATATATCAAGGATCATGTAACAAAGATAAGTGGCATCTTCAATATTCGAGCTATGTTTTATTGAATTGCTTTTTACTTTTTGAATAAAGACACACTATTGGCAAGCCGAAGTTTGGCAGTTGAGCGAGCGTCAAAGCTAAATTCTGATGTTTTTCCAGTCTCTAAGAAGTAACAAATAAAAAGTGACGAATCAAGTGAAAAAAAAAATGTTTTTACCAATTACAAAATATTGACTGGTAGTCATGTAAAAATCCACATGAATGTGAGAGCTCGAACGAGACAGATTTTTTGTCAACGCGGATGTATTGTTCCCATCACAAGACTAGGATAGGAAAAGAAAGAATAGTTTGACATTGAAATCAAATTAAAATAAAATGACACTTTTTATTGAGATATTGAGAAGAATCGGCGTCAAACATTTTCTTTAGGCCCATCTGTTCAACAGCATTTAAAAACGTGAGTAGACACACTGCTCTCCATCAAATCAATGACATTGTTGTTTAAAGAGCAAGCCTGACGATTATCCAACTGTTAATATGGAAAGCAATATTTAACTTGCTTCCGATCTCTAGATTTGACTTGAACAATCATCATTTATGAAACGATGAAGATGAAGCGTCTTCCAGTAGAAATCACATGCAACTAAAAAAAAAATAATTATAAATAAAGATACAGATCTCTTGAAATAAAATAGTCACGAATTTTGAAATGATTTCATTTCTATTTCAATCTAAATTCAAAAGTTGCACACACGATAAATATTTGAAAGAGAGAATATACATTGTGACTCTGGAGATAAATATCACTTATTTAATGTACGTACATATCTCGTATATTCTGTTGACACTAAATCTCAGATTTGTTTATAATGTTGCAGGTTTTTATAAATGTTTCTTGTAAATGTAAAATAAAACAAATTGTCATCATGTTTATATTTGATATAATTATTCCGAGTATATGGAAAAACATTGACAAGGTAGCTTGGTATAAAGTATAAATTTATACTCTATACTCAGGAGAGGAGAATTATGCGGGAAAAGAATTACAACGAGCAAATATTTAGTAATTCAGTTATTTGTTTAATTTGCAATGATAATTGAAGGTTCCAATGATAAATTAGACATGAACATAATTTAAAAGAAACTTATAATCTGAATGACTTCCTCGGCATTTAATTTTTTTTGGAGAAACTTTCCTTGTTTTCTTAAAAAAAAATAAATAAAAAAAATAACAAACAGAAATCAATTAAAACTTGATCAATCACGTCAATTTTACGATTGATGTTCTTTCTCATGATTTTTTACTTTGATGCTTTATTTTAACTAGTTTTTATACGAACCGGTCTATGTTTATTGATGAGTAAACCGCCTGACCATTAACAAGGCGGTCGTCGGTGCTGGTTTAGTATAGTTCGTATGCCTTACGATCAGTAACATGTATAAGGCTATTGTTAGGACAAAATAATCCTGTGACAAGATACTGAAATCCAAGCTGGTAGATACCTGTATTACGATTTCGGTTAACCGCATCCAAGGATCGATATTTTGACCTCTCACGATGATGGACATTTCAACCACGGATATCGGAATAGATAAACAACATTTTATAAGACAAGGTCCTACATTTTCACATACATTTTCCACTGCCAGGTATTATATTTCTTTGGTGCCTGGTTATAGTAATGGTAACGCGCCTCGCTTTTCGCCAATGCGTCCCGGGTTCGATTCCTGGTCACATACGTGAGAGGGTACAGAGGTCCCCCGTCTAGACATGTGGGTTTCTTTCCCTTCGGTTTCCCCTCGCT
>CM037792.1:50068806-50118806 GCA_021229015.1 Solen grandis | reverse complement strand
GTCTTAAGATCGTGAAGGATAGACATCCATCCATTTTGTATACGTCTATGACCACAAGAACCCTTTTTTTCATGGAAGGACCTGCGTAATCAATGTGTAATCGCGATCAAAGTATCCAAAGACTGTTTTTGCATGTTAGCATTTTGCAAACACTGCGTAAATGCTTTAACTGATTGTTCAATGACTTTGTCCGAACCCGACCACCACATGTATGAACGAGCTAGGGCATTTCGCTTATCCCTTTCATGTGCTTCGTGTAACTGATCAAGTAGTAACTTCCTGCCTTGATTTGGAACTATCACTCTTGTAACCCATAAAACACATTTAACCATGCTTAGTTCATTTCGTCTGTCAAAGTATGGCTTTAGTGCATTATTACCTGCTTTATTTGGCCAGACATGTATAATAAACATTTTCACTGCACTCAACTATTTGTCATTGTTTGTCCATCGTGTTCGTTCAAGAAGTTCATTAATACAATAATCTCTCCCGGTATTTATGACGGTTCCGCACTTTCAGCTTTCATCGGTAATCGACTTAATCAATCGATAAATCAATTAATAACATTGATACGCACATGTCATCTTTGAATAAACCTGAAAAAGGTTTGTAATCTGTGACTGTGTCAAATGTCTTACTGGCATATAGATATTGGTGAAACTGTTTCACTCAAATATCACTGGTAAACCTTCTTTTCCTATCTGGCTATAGTTTTTCCCATTTTTACTGGTCGGTTTGTACCATCCATTTTATTTGACAAAACAGCGCCAACCCCATAAGGCGAAGCATCGCAAGTCAAAACCGATTCTTTACTGTGGTCAAAATGTTCTAGTAAATCAGATTCTACTAGCAATTCCTTAGATGTTATCCAAGTTTTTTCTTGTTTACTACCCCAATGAATTTCACTCTTTTCTGTAAAAGGTCATAAAATGGTGCCGAAAAAATCTAGAGTAGTAATCGATTAACCCTAAAAAACTATGTAACTCTTTCTTATCCTTTGGTCTCTCCATCTGTTCAATAGCTTGAATTTTCTCTTGCAATCGTTCAACGCCCTTCTCTGATATCTTATGTCCTAGATAAACCAAATCTGTGTTTCTGAATATACATTTTCCTTTTTTTTTTCAGTTTCATTCCAGCTGTTTGAATTATTTTGAACACTTCTCTCATGCTCCTAAATTGAGTCACCAGATACCAGAATATCATAATCTCTGACTCTTACTCTTTCTAATACCTGTTCTCTATTGTCATTACCATTTGACATATTCCAGGATTGAACGATATTCAGTATCAAAAACGATTATGTTCATACAACCCTTTGTGAATATCGAATGTTGTGAACTTTTTAGAGTTCTTGTCAAGTTCAATTTGTTGGTAAGCATTGCTCAAATTTAACTTAGGAAAATATTTCTCTTTAATATTTGCAAACAAGTTCTCAAATTTTGGAAAAGGGTAATTGTCTAAGTTAGAAACAGGGTTGATAGACACTTTGTTGTCACCACTTAATCTGATATTTCCATATTTTTTCATGATTGGAACTATGGATGCAGCCCATTCTGTACTGGTTTAATTGTACCCTTTTGTTCAAGTCTATTTCTTTACCTACTTTCTCTTTTAGGGAACATGGAACTGATCTGGCTTTCCAATAATGAAGCTGTGCTTCTCTCTTTAGACAAATGTTTGCCTTAATGCCCTTGTTTGTACCAAGACTGTCATCAAAAATGTCAAAAATAACATTTTAGCAAGTCATTTTCCACATTATATTCTGACATGTTTTTAAAATATTCTCTCCAATTCAGCTGTATCACCTGTAGTCAATCTATTCCAATCAAGTGTTGGGATTGTTACCTTTCGTTACATTGCTAGTAATTGCCTCTTTTGCTCACCACAATGTTCTGTAACCATGGATTCTTCTTCTACAGGAATTTCTTTACCAGTGTAGGTTTTAAACTTAACATTTGTAGGTTTAATCTTTGTAACGCAGTAAAGTTTGCGTTAGAAAAAACTGCAAAAACGGCAATATCTTGAGATTTCTTGGGTAATGTAAGTTATCAGTGATCAGATTGCAATGCCTCACATACAATTATAACATTGATTTTCTTGAAATTAGAAGTTTTATTTTATTTCTTTCGTCATTTTAGCATCTGTGGGCCAGTCCCTTTAACTGGGCAACATAATCTGCTACAGACTGACCATTTGGCCGAAAATTACTGCGGAGTTTATATCGTTGTACATTTATGAAGGTTTGGATTGCATATGGTTTCCCACCAATTCCGTCAGATCCTTATACGATTTCCTCCAGGTTTCTTGGGAGGCAACAAGTCACTCAACAATTTGTAGGCCTTACTACCACATACTAATAGGAATATAACTATCTTTTTGTCAATATCATCAATTTCTTTGGCCACAAAATAATGGTCTTACCTTTCTATGTACTGAGACCCTTTCACAATTCTCTCTGAAAATCATCGGTAGCCATCTTACCGTCATCTTACGATGTCTTGACATCCAGAAACAATTTTCCTCGTCGCCAATTTTGTTATATTTTTATATAACAAATAAAGGAGACCGAAATGAGAGACACATCTGTATTCATGTGCATTCCATGGCACATTTTATTTACTAATTGTTATTTCACATAACTAGAGAGTATCAGAGAAATCAAAGGGAATTAACCCATACAAGTCAAAAGGTTTATCTCCCTTAGACTCTCTCACTCCTCGGCCACTGGGGACTGTCATAAGTTCATATAAAATGGCAATCAAATCAAAATAAAATAAATGTTACAACATATTTTTTTTTAATTTAGACATCATCCAGGCCCTGTCGTGTAGTGACGAATGTTCCAGTCTCCCAGAACTAGAACGCCGTTCGCGTAACTATGAGGCAAATGGTATAGATGAGAACGATCCCTTCAATGATGATGCCTTCCTAGACGATGATTGGTTTTGCGTCACAAACGCCATGGGGCAGTTCTATATGTCGGATAATACGTCACTTCCGGGCTTTGGTACCTGTGGTACATACTCTCCAATCTATCTACCAGGTAAGGTTCCCTAATTTGCTTTGATAATAGAAGATTGACAAGTATGTTTATCTGCCTGTCTTCGGAATTCTTTGTTTGATAAGGATCGTGTGAAGTACAAGTAAGACCCACGAATAAATCAGCTGTGATGTAGTGGTGTGATGTAGCAATTTACTTGAATGTTTAGAACCAACATGGCGATGAACTTTCAGATAAAAGTTAAATATGCAAAGGAAAACTTGAAGTTTAATTTCAGTGATTATCAACTGAAAGTGATAAAAAATAGTTTCAAAATGTCGACTTGATAAATCAGAGATTCGCTCATGACGCCAAAGTGGGTAGTTTCGTAGTGCGTTATAAATGGCTGCCCTTCAACGGTAACAGAGTAGATTAAATAAATAACATGTGTGTCTATATTTTCAACACATTTCATCCATCAAAACTCATTTGCAGATACCCACCCCGACCCTAGCAACCTGACAGAGACGCCAGTACCGCTGACGGCGTGCCAAAGAAGCACGTTCTCAGAGTGCGAGTTCGAGTATACGATCCAAGTCCGCCGGTGTAACGACACGGTCCAGTATTACCTGGTGACGACTGAGAGATATGCAGCCTACTGCTTCGGTGAATGTCATCACTATCATCATCAGCATCGTGGTCGTTATCACAATCGTCATCATATTCCTCATCATCATCACTATCATCATTAACAACAACTCATCATCATCGCCAGCAGCAGCAGTATTTCAACTTTGTCATCACCATTGTAATCGTCATCAACAACAACAACGTCATCATCATCATCATCGTTGTCGTTATCACCATCATCATATGATTGGTCAAGTCATTAGTCCTGCCACTTTTGTATGACAGTTTGCTAATGCTATCCGTTAACTTCTGAAAACTATACCACAACGGTCATTATATAATGGCCCAGTCACATAGCCCGGCCGATGAGGTTCCGATGAGCCAGCGATGCGATTTTCACTGAACTCGGCCGAACACCGGCCGGACACCGGCCGGACATCCGTGGCGTTTGTTGCTTAAAACCGCATCGGTGGCAGCTCGGTGAAATTTTAACTTCGGAGCTAAATTTCACCGGGCTCTCACCGAGCTCCCTCATCGCAGCCCCATCGTAACCACATCGGAAAACACGTCGGCCGGTGCACGGCCGAGTACCGGCCGGTGTCCCGTGCATCTGAGACAACCAGAGGACGAGGTTTTTTTAACGGACACCGGCCGAGCTCCGACCGAGCTTCGGCCGATGTGGGACAGAGCCTTGGAAAGTATAGTACCGGCGCTGACCGATGTAAGGGACACCGGCCGATGCTCGGCCGGAACTCGACCGGAACTCGGCCGTAACCCGGCCGGATATCTCTGCTAGTATACGCTGTACTCTTGGTAATGCGGGGGCCAACTTGATTAAGCAACTCATAGTACATCTGTGGCTCCATGCGGAGGAAGGCTTTGAAGTCGACAGCGTGCTCGGCCTCGAGTTCCTTCATGAGAGTCTCGTACTGGCCGAAAAGGGGTCTGCGTAGGATCCACTCTCGCACCCACCAGCGTCTTTCTCTTCTGCGGGCCCTCTGTCGCTCCCACTCGGCGGCTTCTAGTATTGCCGCCAGGACCAGGTTGTACTGGAACCTTGCTTGAGCCAGTTCGTGTTCGAGCAGTGCCATTCGAAGTCTCCTCGGTGCAGCCATAGTGATGAACTGACAATGTCAGGTAGGAAGAACGGAATAGCTCGGCACCCAAGTCCGTGTAATCCGGACGAGCATCGGCCGGTCATTGTTCAAAGCCCGTTAACAACCCGGCCGGCGATCGCACGGTGTCCTGTTACCTGCTCGGGTACCGGCCGTATTCCTTCCGATGTCCGGCCGACCTCCGGCCGGTAGTTGCTGCCACATCGGCAGAAAAAAACTCCCATTTTGAGACAGACTCCGTACGGTCACAGGCCGGTGTTCGGTCGGTCGCCTGAAGATGTCCGGACGGAGTCCGTTCACGTCACCGAGCTCTGCTTCCGATGAGGCCGGTGGCACCAAAAAAATCCACCGAGCTCTACCGATGCCGGACATCGGCCGGGCTATGTGACTGGGCCATAAGCTGAAAAGGTAAAGTGGATTGATTTTTTCGGATGTATGCAAAAATCTAAATCAGGCCAAACATGTCACGTGTACAGGAAGATTATTTATGTAAATATTACAACACAGTAACTTACGAATGCTTTATGAAAAATTATATGTGCATACATGTATGTATAGTTTTCCATGTTGCCTCATTGCATTTCTGTTAGATGGTTTCCAATGACAAGTATGAAGTTCTAAATGTTATGTGCTTACTGGCTAGTAATATGTCAATATGTTAAGAACCAAGTGATACATTACAAATGAGAAGAGCAAGATACATGTAAATAATCTTCAGTAGGATACCCGTTCTACTGAACATCGTAAATGTCATATTTATACACACATGTCTAAGAAATAAGGAGGATGCCTATGGTGTATTTTTTCTGTCTTTCCAGATCCACCGAGTCTTCAAAACGTAACGACAGGTATTACCACTAACTTTACATTTAACAAATATACTAAATTCAACAGGGTTGCTCGCAGCATTGTTCTATGACAGGACACATTAACTTTTTTTTTTTTTGGTTTTTTTTAGTTGTTGTTTTTTCTCAAAAGTTTCCCTCCTGTTCACTACATGGAGGAATAGTTACAAAATACATTTGATATACTGTAATAAAAAGTAATACTGGAGCGAGTAAATCATTGTAATTTTTTACCTACAAGAGGACACATTAGCAAATAGTCAGATCAATTGGTGTATTGCATGTTATTTGAAAGTTTATCTACATACGCTGCAAGGTTATGTCGCAAGTTCATAAACCAACTGGGGCGTTTTTGCTTGAAATTGTAATAATATTTAAAAAAAACAAGACACACTTACATTAAAACCCTGTTCTTTCAGCGCTGTCGGCGCTTTGATTTTCTCCCTATTTCTTCATTTCATATTATTCATGATGTAATACAGACAAACATTTCAATTCATGTCGATCATACGATCAGATGAGCTAACATACCTTGCAACTGTATGAAAATATATACATTGTACATATCACACGGTACTCTTATTACTTATCATAAGTTATGTGTGACCACCAACTATAATACTGCGTTTTCAACCCAGGTTCTCCTAGATTTAAAACTGAATAACCTCTCAATAGTGTAAATATGATCGAACAATTGTATATATCTCTACAACATAAGTATGCTAGAATTAAGCAAAAATGCTGAAAAATCAATGTTGTGTGAAAAATAAATGCATGTACATACAGGCTACAAAAATCGCTTATAACATGATAACATTATAGGACTTATTTTTTTATGCTGATGTAACTGCAATCGAATGATGAAACTGTTTTTATCACTTGATCACTTTACCAAGCGCACGAACATTTTGATGCAAAGGTGGCTCGCAAATAAATTTGATAGTAATGTGCAGCGCTGTTATAATAACCCATGTGTAGACCAAAACAAATCATTGTAACATACTAATAATCACATCAATCTATCGAC
The DNA here is from genome assembly GCA_021229015.1 of Solen grandis. NCBI lineage: Eukaryota > Metazoa > Mollusca > Bivalvia > Adapedonta > Solenidae > Solen > Solen grandis. Next base: position 50,112,209 of record CM037792.1, on the reverse strand, counting down.
CTCAGATATCAGCAAGGGTTATTTTTTATACTAAAAAATGACCGAAACCTGTATATCTACTATCCGAGATGAGTTCGGAGCCTCTGACCTGTGCAAAAAAAAAAAAAAAACTTGCATAATAACTTCAATCTATAAATAGAGTCTGTTGTAGATAAGGTATTGCATGTGAATACAAATCAAAGCTCTAATAGTGCTGAGAGAATAGGAATGTCGTATTTCATTTGTTTATCAAAGTAAATTTAATCATTGGTGATCGACTGGCAGCTCTTCAAACACTCTTTCATTTGAGACATACACAACTTCAGTGCCTTCAGCGCTTTGATTTATATATGTTTTACATATTACTTTATTTTATCAATGTAATGACCGTTGCGATCTCGCGTGCATTATTCCAGTTGCTAGAATTGTTTATAAATCAAAGGCACGGGAGTCTAGTGGTTGTGTCTGTTGGTCCGAAGGCTCTGTGTTCGACAGGAATATATCCCAAGCGAAAATACTGGTCTTAACAGAAGGATTGGTATTAGTTTTCAGAACTTGTTTTCTCAATCCACATGAAAATGACTGTTTTAAAATTCGGTGCAAAATAAATATTTTTACGTTGAACATATTTTTTTTTTCGTCTTAGTTTCGTCAAAACCAACCGGTGTTAACTTCGGCACAGTTACCGTGGAGCCAGAGCTTAGATTTACAATAACGGATTATACGGACGGGTCTAAGAACTTTCAACCCTACCTTGTTTTCAAGTGCAATTTCGTAGAACAAAACTCGCCGTTATTTTACACCGTTAACTGGTATGTATGCAAGTATTAATTGCCTTGTGTTTTGTACATTCAAGACGTTGACTTCTAATATATTACTGCATATGTTTAGAAATTAAATATCTCAATCATATCTTTTCATCCATCAATCCATCCATCCATCTAATTAACTATCTATCTGTCAATCAATTAGGTTTACTTTGATTTTGTTGTGTTAGTACTATGGCAATTGTGTATACTTAAGAGTGAGTTTCAACCTGAATAAAGAGAATCAAACAATCAGTTTCAATATAGTAATAATGATAATAATATCGATTATGTAATGATAATGATATTAACTAATGATGATACTTTTAATGATACTACTACCACTAATACTAATAATAATAATTTTAAGTTTTTATTATTATTATTTTATTGATAATGATGATGGTATCATAGTAACACTTTGAGTCTATTCCTTCGAAGTTTTTTTTACATAAAGAAGCTTTCCAGTTGAGTGTCTCTACTTGGGCCGTGCCTTTCTCCAACGTCTGAGACCCACGTCTAATGATAATTTCATCGGCCGTGGGATTATACGGTCAGTTTCTGTCGTTTTAGTACTACAGCAAAGTTGCAATTTGATTGGATGCCCCGGATAGCTCGGGGCAAATTGAACAGCCAATCGTATGGCCTGTTCTTCTCTGCTGTAGGATTGATCGCAATTTCTACCTCTTTGGCAAAGAGTACTCGGTTTGTAAACCGCGTTTTTATTGGTCGGTATTTATATCGACTTACGCTTAAAAACGACGAAATGTTAACGTATTTACCCACGGCAGATAGATGGAGTGAAACGTAACAAATCAGGCGTGGGTTTCAGACGATGGCCTTTCTCGTACCTGTATCTGTATGGCCGTTGCTATATGACTCAATATCTCCATGGCAAAGGTAAATCAAAATCAACGACGATAACATAATAGTATTTTATAAATGTTTCTTTCTTTTCTTCCATCAAGGTATTTAAATGGACACTTTTACCGCCAGACTGGACCGTCAAACAATACTACCGACTTGGAACTTCCAGAGTCTTTTTTACTTGATGATGGCCGAACCCTTGGATTCACGGTATACGCACGGCTGACATTTTCCTATTTTCTAAATCCCTTCTTTAATTGTTACTGTTTACTAAGCCGTGAATTTATATGGTGACTTCTCTATGTAAATGATTTTCAGAATTTTCAACATCACCTTTTTCTTTGACGCTTCTTCAAAGGCGACTCCAGTCTTAACTTTGACTTTTCCCGCAGCTTCGAAAGCACAGTTTGACCTTACAGCTAAGATAAATGTCTTACTCAAGTTTGACCCCCATCCAAACATACTTCCATCATAACTGTCATTTCAATCAAACCGATCGCACACATTAACTTAAAGGCACATTATATTTCACATTGATTCAATTTTCATGAAAAAGGAATTACAAAATAACATTGACGTATTGTAGACTGACACAAATGGTACACATGTGCAAATATCTGTTGTAAATTAACAGTTAAACACACTGAAAATGCTGATCAAATCACGCAATTAAGTATTTTGGATGGATGTCAAAAAAACTGTCGTTGTTTACATTTTTATTGGCGAGTATTCCCGAAGACGGTCTGTAATTGAAAATAATTTGAAATTTGAAAAACCGTCGTCGAATCACATTTTGTTTATGTGAAACGTAGTCAATTTATGCACTCGTGATTTGTTAACGGAGACATACGGAAGGTCAAAGGAAAATGTTGGAAAATTGACGAAGATAAACGGAATATGCTAATTAGTTATTTTTGTAAACAATTGATTGATCTTAAGTAAAAAAGATTCTTTCTTATTCATGCATTGTAGTAAATTTGTCGTCATTGAGTAAGTACTTATTGCATCTCGTAACAATTTTTAGTAAACACTTTGCTTTTCAGTCTGAAGTATATACAATGCTTTTCGAGGAAAAATGGGCCTTTAAACTTTTTAATGTATTTTTGGTTTAATCTAATGGAAAACTAGTTATAGCAAACAAGAGTGTTCTTTTGAACATATGTGTCACCTGCTGAAACGTGTCGGTAATAGTGTGACGGACAGACAGACAGACAACCTTTGATTAAAGCAGGTGACACAAAAACAAGAGGATAGAAATCCCGACCTTCAGACCTGGTCAGTTAATGTCACCATCTTCACACTTTCCTTCGACTTGTTCTTAAAGCAGCTCGTTCACATATGACCAGCAGAAATTAAAAATGAATAATAATTTTCTGCTCTCCCTCGTTACTGTTGGCGAAGACTTTGTTTCCTGACAAACAAACTCGGAAGGTGTAGGCCACACTGCACATGAAAACGATATTTTCGTAAACACAACATCGACGAAATCGGTTAAATTTAGAATACGATGTCCCCGAAGGACACGGTCAACATAACGACGTCCAAAGCAAGTACCAAGAATTTAATGTCGTAAGGTAAGGTATATACGTTGACAAGACGTCATATATTTTTCTCGATGCCATGATATATATATATATATATATATATATATATGATCTGACATGAATTGTTATTTCATATCAAATTTTACTAAATGAGTTCATGAAAAATGTTATTAAGCGAGCCTCTGGCGGGCATAATAGTATTTTCATGAACGAAATGACAATTCATGTCAGATTCTTTTTATCAAATGACCGTAAGTGACAGTAAATCGTGATTATAACAACAAACAAACAAAAACATGAATAAACGGACTGTGGACGAATGACTTTTGTAATCTAATAACAAGAAAATAGTTTCAAGTAATAACTGAAAATTACTTTTTAACGCGTGTATTTCTCATACATTTTCAACATCATATAAATATTGCATCAAACACATTTATTCCAGCTGTTTGAGTTCAACACACTCTGCATACATATAGAATACACGCATGTGACGCGGAGTGATGTAATTCGACCTAAAGATTATATGTAACGTGTTAAATACAAGAAAATATGTGATGGTTATACGAAACCGGAAATAGCTGTCTGAGCACAATGTCATATGATAAAAGCCGAAATGTGGCGATACAATATTTTGACATGCCCATCACTTTCGCGTCAACTCGGAGGGTCAGTTAACGCTTCCATACCAACCACTACCATGTTTATGGGAGCGTTAATTGATCCCCGAGTTGACGCGAAAGTAATGGACAAGTCGAAATTTTTCATCGCCACATTTCGTCTTATATTATGTAATCGTGGAAAAAATACGACGTCTTGCCAATAGCAACATCTGTTCCTTATCTAATGACATTTAATATGTGGTATTAGCTTTGGACGTCATTATGTTGACCTAATTTTATCAGCGTGCTGCCAAAAATCATACGTAACGATAGTTAAAATGTGAAGGACTTCTGAATTCTTCAACTAGGTTGGGGGGCGGGGATCTGATATGATTGTGATGCCAGAGCTAGAGGGATTAAATATTAAATAGATAAAATGAAAAATACTACACATGAATACCAAAAAATGAAAGTAATCAAAAGTCTTTTTTCCTTGGTACAGTGCAGTAATGAAATATTACCTTTATATTTTGGACTCTATTTAGGTTTCTACGAGATTTTACATACCCGGAAATAGTTTATCATTGCTTTTTTGTTTTGTTTGTTTGGTCATTTTTTGTGTGTATACTTACGCACTAGATCGGAACATGTGTGAGTCGATGTTAGGTCTCAATAAGTTATATTGTTCGGTAATTGTGAGAAAATTGCTATTTTGCATTTGATTCTTAGCTTAGGGAAACACTGTGTGAGTTGTAAAATATATACGCATAGATACTTTCATTATTTGAGTACAGGGCAACGTCAAATAAGAATGTTCCAGACATTTGTAAGATTTTGTCATTACTATGCCTACATAACTTCGTCAATGAAAGTCTTTTAAACCCTGGCTCGGTGTCCACAAGGCTACACTAGAAACGTTTTACTAAAACTGTTGTTAATAATTTAAACGTAGAACATTGGAGGAACAGAGTTTATACAGTTTTTATGCATTTATGACTGCTACAGCTCTGCATAACAAAGTAGCTCGTGAACAGTGTTTGCAGATAACACAAACCTAACCAAATAAGACGTCACATTTCTAGACCGTGGAGTCGAGTTCCCGAAATGTGCAATATGTTATATCGTTGCTCATTGTGTACATCTTTATGCAAAGAAAACCAGTCCGATCGCCAGCCGCACTGACCCAAATCTGACTGCAGAGGATCTTTATATCACAATCTCGGTACAAATGTCCATTTACCCGAGACCCAATGCTATCGTATCTAGAAGTATCATTCCTGTTCGTTTTTAACTGCACTAAGAACCTCGTATGAAACATTTAATGCAGCATAATTTGCATTCTAATATATATTGATGTTATTAGACTTGCTTGCTGATTCCTTTAACCAAAGTATTGTATATAAATGACACTGGAACGAACTACAGTATCATTTCATTAATTTGTATGCATGGGTTTTTCCATTGCTCATTTGTTCAACCTTTACTATAATGTGTTTGTCATATACATGTACATGATTGTGTAAATATTCTGTATATCACCATTGGTGTCTCCGATAAAGAGTTTGAACTGAATTTAATTGCGTTTACTCGCATTTCTCTTTCTTAGGAATACAAGTTAAACATTTAAAATAACCTTTTCTGAACACATCAGCCATTAAATGATTTTACAGTTTGTCGTACTTGATCGTCCAATGAAATGTTGTTCAAAATTCGAAGAGTTTATTGCATAAATTGAACCGTGAAATGGAGAAAATATGGTGCCTACGTGACCGAAGACCAATATGGGCGGAGCTTGTTGTGGTGGCGAATGATTACGTCATGTTTTGTAAGCTAAAAATATCAATGTACCCAGTCTCTAGCTAAAGTTTGAATTCGCCATTTTTTTCGTGATATCATGTCAGACTTCCCCCTAGTTTTTTTATACAAAATAATTTACCATTTACCCATTCTTAGGAGAAATTAGTGTCAAAATATTACGGTGGTGATCTTAAATTAGAAACAAATTAGAACCTTTTAGATGGAATTTTCATGAGACTAATGATGGACTGCTTACCTTAATCTAAACTACTAATACAATTTCCTTTGAAAGGGAAGGCTTGCCCAGTTTATTATTAACCGGTCGTTGCTTAATCACCAACTGATTTGTTCGAGTCTTGGCCCCAGTATAATAACCAAATACTGTCGAATGAACTTACCGTAAAGTTTGAATTTAGCTCTTAAGAATTTTTGGCAAATGCTTGCAAGATTTGTTTAATATTCATGAACAGATTGCATCAAAAGTTTTTATACAGATTCTTTTCCAAAGAGTTATATTATTGATTGCTATATCTGCTTAAATTACAAACCGAACTGTGGAGACCAATATAATAGTTGGGCTAATAATAATAAATGGTTTCCGGGCATGTGCGTTGCTAAAAATCAAAGCAGAGTACCAGAAAAAGCAGCCAATCGCTGATCACAGGGGCTCGAAGTTGTTTGGAGCGAATCATATCGAACTTTCTGATTGGTTGTTCCTTCCTACAATTCGTTAAAAATTTGAGAAACCCGGATATGACGTGTTCATAAACGGATAATCTCGGCTATCTGCCTAATGCAACATGTCCGAAATCACAGACTGTGTCGGATTTTGCGCCGTTAAATAACAACACTGTAGGCGTAAAGAAAGTCATGATTCTTTAGTAACCAATTAGTTGTTGTGATGTTTGTGTTTGGAAATAAATATCCTTTCACAGTTTGCGAATACACCGATAAATCTAAAAATAGTAACATTTCTGTGGAACACCGTATGGTGAGGTTCTACAAACTGTCTGAAAATACGCATTTCTGGGAGACCCCGTATAGCCTCGTAGACACGTTACATGAGTGATACAAACTACCAAACCAGTTCTTAATTTCCTTTTTAAACTTTACAATACTTTACAATTTTCTGATCTATTGTCCAAGTTTGTGAGGTGTGGTGTGTATAAGAAGAACGCTTTAGGAAGACGCTGTAGTCTGTTTCGTCGCCAATTTCATGCTGAATATTCATTTTAAGGCAGAAGATTCTAAATGTCGAAATCGAGGCGTCGGGTAAGATTGCCACCATCCGTTCATTTAAGGAAAAATGGATTCTTACAGCCCAAATGTAACATATGCAGTTTTGATTGCATGATATTTACGTATTATTATTTTCACTATATTTTGCATTTTTCCAACGCTGCAGCAACCTCAGATTTGTGATTTGAGTTAATTTTCAATTCTTTGTCATTTGTTTTACTATTTTATGTAAAAAACTATTATTGTTCACAGCAATTGATTGTTTTCATTCTATTCTGCATTTTTCCAACGCTGCAGCAATTATTTTCTCTTTTGAAATTAAAAGAATCTATTAGTAAATATATATGTGATATACAGAGCTTCATTATTTCCTCTTTTTGTTTTATTATTTTGTGTTAAACTTGGGCCACACTTATTTATTTGAATTTGATTTTATTGTTTGTTTGTTTGTTTGTTTGTTTGTTTGTTTAATGGGTTTAACGTCCCACCGACAGTATTTCATTAATATGGAAACGATCTCTACTTGAGACAGATATAGTGCTGCCACACTGCCAGTATCACGTCGTAGACATGTGGCATGATACCACACCCAGTCACATTAACCTGACACCGGGCCACTACCCTTATATGCTGAGCGCCAAGCATCGGAACTATACCAGTTTCATTTTATACGACTTTGGTATATCACGGCGAGAGATAGAGCCGGAAATGATACGTTTCAAATCCACAATCAGTGAATACCATATGTACATGTATTTTTTTTTTTATATTTGATCTTATATTTAATTAGACCGCATCCGTAAGGATGAATGTACATACTCATTCTCAAGTTTAACAAACCACTCTTTCAGCTGAAGTGTGGAGTACGGGCGTCTATTGATATATCCGGACTATCCACACAATCCGTGTTTAGCCCAGGTTTCTTCGCCGGCATCAAGGTATGATACATTCTTGTCTATAAATCTATAATGAGGGTTTTTCAACGACATTAGAAACAAATACATTCTACAACTGATGGGTTTCCCATCGATGTTTTCTTCTTTGAGTGCATGAATGTATGCGCATTTCTGTTCTGTTCCATTGTGTGTGCGTCTATGTGCCTATTTATGTATGTGTATTGGTAGGAACGCACGTTTTTCGCGGCGCCGTGATCCAGTGGTAACATACCCGACTGCGAATTCCTAGGTTCTGGTTCGAACCCCACTGGGACAAGCATTTTTCATGATCTTCCCAAGCTCAAATTACTAGTCCAACCCAGGCACCGTCAAGAGAGAGTATATGTTACAAGAACTTATTTCTCAAACGACGAAAGATAGATAATAGTATGTACATTAAAATATACGCTCGAAAAAAAAAACATAACGTATGCGATATAATTACAAATATTTACGAGATGCTATAAATAGTGCTATGTGAATATTTTTACTAAATGAAATGCATGTTTAAAGATAAAAATATTTACCGATACATGAAAACACACTATTTGCATTGTGTATTATAGTATATTTTCAGGAAAAGAGGAATAAAATGCAAAAATACATACTGATGCCAGCAGTTGTCTTTCATTTCCCAGCATTACGCATTTTCACGTGCGTGATATTGGCATCAAAATATATCACTTTATTTAATGCTTTTCGGTGGATTATTGGAAAATATCAGTTTCAAACGGGAGAATATTGCCATTTTTATCATTTTCACCGTTTTGTAACGGGACAGAAAGTCATTTGATAAAGTTAAAATGTTAAAGAGTGGAATTCATTTTTAATTCATCTCTTAAAGAGGAAACCCAAGGTCCACTCTTTAATTCATATATACAAAGGTTGTAGAGCTTTAGACACCAGAATCATATTGTGCTTACTTTATTTTGGAATTATTTATTGGTGAGAAAATTACATACAGCTTAACGCTACGTCCTAGCGTTGTTGTCTGTTTGTGTGTGTTCGAGATCGTATTTCATTTTTCGTATTTCTAAATCCGTATTTCTTTGTGCGTATGCTCAGTTCGTATTTCTGTGTGCGTATACCAAAGTTTGTTTTCAATTGTTGTATGTCCAAGTCCCTATGCCAAAGTTCGTATTTGTGTGTCGCATGTTCAAGTTTGTTTTTCTGTGTACCTATTTCCTAGCACTTTTTCAGTATATCTGTGTGCGTAAGTCCAAACTTATATTTCTGTGTGCGTATGCCAAAATTTATATTTCTGTGTCTATAAGTTCAAGTTCGTATGGGCGTATTACTTTTTATGTGCTCGTCGTACTTCTATGGGCGTATTTCTTTTTATGTGCTCGTCGTGCTTCTATGGACGTATTTCTTTTTATGTGCTCGTCGTACTTCTATGGCCGTATTTCTTTGCGTATAATTGCGTGCGAAGTTTTCCTTATTCTGTTTATTTATTGATTGTTTGATAAGTAAATTTACATTAGCAAGCTAAGACTCTATTTTAAACGACAATGATAGTTCAAGTTTTTCTGCGAAATACAGCTAGATATCAAAGAAACTATGTGTACATGAATAACGCACCTAATACATAATATATTAGATGTTATAATGAAATAGTAGAAGTAGATGAGGAGGAGAATGAAAAAAAAAATGATGATATTGATGATATGTGATCAGGTGCTGAACCGAACGTTGTATCTCCCTAAGACCAGCAAGACAGACATCGAATTTAAACCAACTGTCCCAATAGGGTGTCAGTATAACGATTTGCATGCTATTCCATGCGAATTCGGATTAAATATGGTGGATCCATCGATGCACTACGAATGCGGACAACCTATACTGATCAGAGAGTCAAGACGCTGTGGAGCCGATATACAGGTAATACAATACCGGATAACCATTGTCGGTGGGCGAGTTAGGAAGTCTGCTTCGAAACTTCGAACCCCTGTTCGGGCACAACTCATGCGTTAAATTCCCCTTGCTTGATGTTGAGTATATACTAAAAAGTACATATAAAGGCAGTTTCGGTATTGGTTTGGCCATCTCAATACGATTTGATTCATAATCGACAGTGGGTTATTTGATAAACAAATCTTCGTAATCTTGAATTATAAGTTAGGAATTGCATTAAATCTATATTGGAGACAGCACGGCGGCAGCTGGGATCATTTGACTGATGAAACGGCGCGTAATTTTGAAAGTAAGCATCGTTCTACCATGTAAGGTTGGCGTCACGAAGTTTTGCAAACTGAAAATCCCATGGTATATACGGTAGTGACAACGAAATTTATACCGCGGGTTCTGACAATGTGGTCATCATATCATGAATATGTTATGATAAAGAAAATATGTTAAAACTATGCCATGATTAAGTTTAACATTGTGATTTAGAAATATATGTTTACAGTATGACATGATTAAGAAATAATTTTTGACGTGAAAGTCATTCAAATGACAAGCGCTTTAATCACACTGCTGATTTTGCATAAGTTTCGACTGTGAATATGATATTCATTTGTGTTGTTTATCCCATGGCGATGATTTGTTTTCTTAAGCTAACTTTAATATCAAATTGTGAATAGCAACCCGTAAAATACAGCACTTACCTTATTAGATATACATTTTGGCTGACATCGAATATCGTAACATTTTCCCATTTCATTCAATAAAATGCGTTATTTTTACCGTTCAGACTTTGCAAATGGGGGATACATGGGACCCTGATAAAACGTTCAAAATCACGGTAAAGACGTCCGATGTTAACTTTGCCGATCCATTGACCTTCAATCTTCATCTAAAGACAAGTGAAAACAGTGGTCACAAAATTTGGGATGGTGTTGAAGCTGATACAGTGCAGGTCAGTTTGATGTCTTGTAAATGCATGTAAAAGTAAGTATTTTACCGGGTCCTGTTGATCAGTCGGTATACACTCCCGGTCTGATTGATTTTTTTTTCACGAAGTTCCAATTAAATGGTACATTTACACAATAAATAGTACGCATAAACATGTGCGTCGAATTGATGCCACTTTATATACGAAAAAGGCACTGTTGTTTCTAGAATAAGATATCAATATTCACAGTTTCTTCATATCTTATTGCCAGTACATACATACATACATACCAAAATCGTAACTTGCAAATGGATCAAGTCACAAGTTCTAAACCTAGTTACGGATCTTCCCCCATTAGACCTTTATTGGAGGAGAGAAAGCGAGACAAAAGAAGGAAATAAGAGGCAACCCAACACGTTCATCAAGTTTATCTGTAATCGGCATCAATAATTAAAATATCGCTTTCTTAGGGCAGATCATTATTAACAAAGAGAAAAGGTTTGCAAATGAACGGATGTAATTGCTAATTGGCTGGAATTTCTATTATAAAGAAAGAAAACAATGTTCGGTTGTTACAGTACATGTTGTCTTAATTATGTCTAGCATATTTGTATCTTATCACTAGATATGTCTTGAAAATAACACAATATTTGCAGTATTGACAGTACTGCTGTAACAGCAGAAACAGTTCTTAGCAGCAAACATACTAATATTATGATCAGTACTATCAATTGAAGAATCCGCATTCATCTTTAGAATATCAGGCCAATATTATCGTCAGTTGTAGTAGCAAAATCGTTTGAAGCAGCTTCATTTGTCTTGAGAATATCATGCTAATATCATCGTCAGTAGTATCAGCAGAATCGTTTGAAGCAGCTTCATTTGTCTTGAGAATATCATGCTAATATCATCGTCAGTAGTATCAGCAGAATCGTTTGAAGCAGCTTCATTTGTCTTGAGAATATCAGGCTGATATCATCGTCAGTAGTATCAGCAGAATTGTTTGAAGCAGCTTCATTTGTCTTGAGAATATCATGCTGATATCATCGTCAGTAGTATCAGCAGAATCGTTTGAAGCAGCTACATTTGTTTTGAGAATATCAGGCTGATATCATCGTCAGTAGTATCAGCAGAATCGTTTGAAGCAGCTTCATTTGTCTTGAGAATATCAGGCTGATATCATCGTCAGTAGTATCAGCAGAATCGTTTGAAGCAGCTTCATTTGTTTAGAATATCATTGAAGCTCATTTGTCTTGAGAATATCAGCTATATCATCGTCAGTAGTATCAGCAGAATCGTTTGAAGCAGCTTCATTTGTCTTGAGAATATCATGCAAATATCATCGTCAGTAGTATCAGCAGAATCGTTTGAAGCAGCTTCATTTGTCTTCAGAATATAATGCCAATATTATCGTCAGTAGTCAGAATCGGTTGAAGCCGCCGCAGTTTATCCAGGCTGTTTTTGCGTTACAAAACATTAGTTGTCGTCGAAAGTGTGTTGTTAAACCTTATCATCCCCAATGTAATACACACATACACACACACAAACGAACAAAAGAAAGGGATATATAAATATTTGAATGAATGGATGGTTATTTCATAGTCTTCCGACTGTAGGAATTTTACATTTGCAGGTTTTTGTGACAGATTCAGAGGAATACAAGAATAAGCTGTGCTATACACATGTTGATCCACATAAGCGAATATTCCAGGGAGAGTAAGAAATTGCTTGCAGCTTCATTCTTTACAACTATTTAACTTTGTGCCTTGCTTTTTTCTTCCTGTCAAATCCCTTGATTGCCCTAATAATTTTACGTTAAGATATGCTTAAAAAGGGTGTGGGAACATTTCATTCTCCTTTTTTCAAATTATTTGAAAAGAAAATGACTAGGTAGACATTTATAAATAGTACCCCAATAAAAACTTTGGACTCTCTCACCCCAAGTTTGTTGTTAAGTAGCGTGTATAGGGCACACATTTATTGATTTAACTTTAAACATTTTGGTAAAATATAGTATCGCCATCGAACAAGTAGAAGCAACTGTATTTGACAGCAAATAATAGGATGATGAGTAGGGTCATTCTCTGGGTCGCTCAGTGATCTCGGTGCCGGAAGCCTCTTTCAGTCGTGCCCAGTATCCTATCCATTTTAGCCCCAGAGCACAACGTACTCAGTTTGAGCTATTGTAACCGTCGGTCGTCGTTCGTCGTCTGTCGACAGCAATTTGTTTTAAACAACATCTCATCTGGGTAGAGATTGATAAAACATGAATGATCATTGGGTGGCCCCTCACAGCAGTTGCTATAACAAACTTGATTCATACAGAACTCTGGTTGTCATGGCAACCAAAGTAATTGTTCTTTAAAAACTTCAAAAATATTCTCCTCTGAAACCTATGGTCAGAATTTAATTTCATTTGGTACAAATGGTCACCTCATGGCTGTCTGACATAATGCTAAAATCAAGTTTATTCCTTGAAAAATGAGACCCTTAGGGGGTCTGCTAGTTTCCTTATATATTATATATCGATTTTTTTTTAATTCTTCTCCTATGAAGCCAGTGGCCAGAATGTAATTTCTGATTCCATGCTAGACCCAACATGCGACTTAGTATAAGCGTCTCAGCATGCACTGGCACTTCGTGGTGTACTGGGCAAATAAAAGTGGACTTTTGGATTAACTGACCAGCAAAATATTCTCATTTCCTGCCAGGCATACCTAACGGAATAATATAAATGCTGATACGGATTACTGAAGGTTAAATTTCTAACGTTCATGAAACATCTTCACACGTAACTAAATGACAGACACATCGTTTCAATGCTAAAAGCCCAGTATTGAAAAGCTGGCTTTAGTAATTTGTGAAGACATTAAGCAGGAGTACATTGCTAGATTCTCTTGGTGCTAACTTTCAGCTTCATCACAACATGTACTGTATACTGAAAGTTTTGCTTACAATGCATGTTTCCACCAACATCCGCTGAAAGTTCTTTCAATAGTCTAAGAATGGTCTTAAAACGTTTCTTCGTAGTACAATGACTGACAGTGTTGCGTGATTTCTGACAGTTAAAAACAAATCATTAATGGTATTGCATATTATTTCATTTAGCTAAAAACATAATTATGCTAATTAATGTTTCAGGGGATACGAGCACCAGTTAGAAGGTGAATTTGTATTGTACAAGAACAAACTACACGACATAGAGGTATGCTTAGCTTTGTTTCAGTCACAGCGCAAGAAGTTAAAAGTACGTAAATACTATGCACGGTATCAAAAATTTCTTGTAAGAGTTCAGATGAAATTGTTTGAATACAGTGCAATGCTTTCACGCCAGTGTCATGATTTAATTAACGTGGGTTTGTTTTTTATGTATGATATTCATAGTATGTTAAAAGATCACTGGAACTTGTTTTCGGATATACCGAAGATCGGCGAAGAAACAAGATGGTGACGAATGACAAATCATTAGTGTTACATCGCCGAATCCTTAATTATCGGGAAATTATAGAGCTTTTTGATCTCAAGGTTTTGCGAATAACCTTACATCTATATTTTATATTTTAGATACAGGAGAAGACAACTTCGTGCGGTAGGACAGTTACTTGCACATGCGCAGTTGCAGTGCGCGCGGGGAAAGACGTGTTTATGATCAACCGGTGTGGAAAAGTCAATTTCATCGGGTTTCTCTCATGCGAGGACGGGGGAATACTTGACGTAGTAGAAAAAGCCCCCAATCGTTACTATGTACGAAACCACTTCGTCGATATTTCGTAATAATCATAGTTCTATATGACTTACTTGGAATTTATAACTGTACCATTATAACTATGTACTATATAAAAGTTTCTTTTTCTTTCATTGCAAAAAGAAAAAAGCGTTGTGAGTATTTTGGCTGTTCTGCTAATCCGATACTGCTTTATTTTTTGCCATACACGTGCAAAGTGGCATATATACTCTGTTAAGGAGGAGTTATATTGATAGGAAAGAGGGCAAGTCGATATGTCTAATGTTTAAAAAGTATACAATTTTGTTTAATATGTTTATGTTCAAAAGTTGGATTTATGTTAGTATATTGTCAGAAAAATATGTATTTGACACCAGATTCCATAGGAAATACATGCCTGGAGTGATTGGAATCAGTAGTATATCTTATAATATAAAAGAAAAAAGGAAACACACACAAAAGATTGTAGACTTACACTTACATTTTTTATTCAAACAAATACCGATATGGAATGATGAAAATGATTGAAAATAATTGAAATATACATGTATAAAAACGGTTTGAAAATAGTTACATGTACATGTATAAATGTTTTTGTAAATATTTTTTTTCACGAATTTAAAAAGAAATGTTAACTTAATGGGAAACCTGCAGTAAGTGCTAGTGTACTTGCTGTTATGATTATTGACCTTTAGTTATATAAACCATGGTCATTAATTAGTGACCAAATATAAAACATTTTTATTAAACAGCCAAAAATTCTGAAATTTGGTTTCAAAGAACGGTTTTGCGGCAAACTTATAATCAAATGAGATTTTTTTAACAGAATGAACATGCCGACAAAATTTATTTAGCATATCAATAATGACATTTGTGAGTTGTAAAGTCAAGGAAATAATCACAGATTAACAATAAATACCTGACTTTGCAAAGATTATATGACCATGAAAGATATATCCTATTTGATAATGATCAAGATAGTACAAAAAAAACATGCAATTCTGTATAAGAACAGAGAAATATAACACCATGGCCATTCATCCTGTCTAATATCAAAGAGCTTGTTTAGACAGTGAAAACATGATACGACTAATATTGATGATATAAATATATTTATTATTTATGTAGGTATACACGCCAACGGGAACCTGGATCGACATATTGCTTTGGAGTAATCCTTATAACAGAATGTTGAACGTAGATATAACACCGTCGCCTAAAGACTTTGGAAATGTACTAGGACTGTGCGGCACCCTAGGCGAGGAAAAAGGATTTGTTGACAGTAATGGAGTCAAGTCATCCAGATTCTCATCTACTTTCATGGAAAGTTGGAGGTAGAGTCATTCACACATACAAAAACACACGCGGAATTAATAAAATATTGCAAAGTAAACAAGCACGATGTAAAAGTTTGATTTAGTGTTATTTGTTGTTGTTGTTGTTGTTGTTGTTGTTGTTGTTGTTGTTGTTTTTATCACACCCAGTCACTTTATCCTGAAACCGGGCCAACCAGTCCTGAATCTTCCCTTATATTCTGAGCACCAAGCAAGGGAGTATACCAGTACGATTGTTTACGTTTCCTTGGTTGTACCAGAACTTAGCACGAACTATGCTATAAGCGGACTGCATTTGTTTGGGTCAGTAACCATTGTAACATTTAACTTACCTATCATATATATTATAAAATTGAATTCAGGCTTCAATCAAGGTCACGAAAGTTTGTTCGCCATATCAGTTTTATGTTTACTTTTTCAGGTTACAAAGTCAGGACAGTTTGTTTGTAAACGTTAACCCTGCTAAGTTTGATGCTTGGATTGACAAAAACGGGTTGTTCTGTGTGTGTAATCAGTCAGACAGTATAAAGAAACGAACTTCCACTGCTCTGTGTTCCCCAAGTCAGTACATGGACTGCACATTTCAAAATTCTGTAACGGAACGAAAGTGCTCTGTGGTCACCAGTCGAAAAAAGCGGGCGTATGGTTCCTTACATATAGAAACGGAAAGACTGTTACAATTAATGGCTACACCACGAGACGAGGAGGCCCAGGCACAACGACAAAAGGTAAGTACATCTATAAAATATGTTGAATTTAATCAAACCTGTTAAAGGTGGTGCAATGGAATAAAAGGGCATACCCAAGTAGCTGTATTAATAAATTGTTTGAAATCCAGATGCTGTTATAGTTGTGGTGTAATGAAATGTTTATATCATTAAACATTTCTCGTCTAAATGAACCATTAATTTGCAACCGTTAATCCTTAGTATAAATAATATTACTTCAGGAACCGTAAAGTTGCAACCGTAAATTCACTTATTGCATGGGTGTTGCATATCTTAGACTTTTGCCGTGAAATGAATTCTGTAATGCACACCTTTGCCGTGTGGTATGTTCTGTATCTCACACTTTCTAGACGTCATCATCTTCTAATCCGCAGTTTCTTTTTAGATCATTGGACGAGCAAACTACGGGTACACTCATTCAAGAAGTAAGGTCGAAAAATAAAGACCGGTTCTAGGAAAATGGGAGAAAAATAAGAGTTAAATGAGCCAGTTTCTTGACAATAACTTGTAACCGAAATTAATATTGCCCGAAGATATGATAATACACTTGTTAAGTGTTACAGATTTTGTAAAATTAATCTTACACTTAACCTGAAAAAAATCATTATTCAAAAACACGTCTGCAAATTAGAATTTATTGTACAGATTAATTAGGCAGACGTTGTTGATCATAGTAGAATAACGAGATCTTCCTCCATCTGCAATTGACAGAACTGTCGTGAAACGAAAATTAGAACTAGAGTGGGCGAGCCTCGACAAAACCACCTCATGATGTCATCATAACACGCGGAGCCGGCTTACCGCTCATGCGGTTGGAAGTTATCAAAGGAAAAAGTCAGAATAAAAATATAATTAAATGAACTAAACAAATTAATAATTAAAGAAATTTCATATTATCTATGCAATAAAACGGTTATAGTACCATTCCGAGTGGATAACTGTGTGGTGTCAGCATATGGTGGGAAATTTAGAGGCTTCTGCTGTCTGCAGAAATGTCTTAACATACTCTATCCGACTTAGATGTTCCCGTCTTAACTTTAATATATTACACTGAAGCCGGGGCATAATATTCATATTTTTATGGGCACCACCTGTTCTCTGTTCATCAAATGCGTCTCGACTGCTGCCGAAGGCTGAAAATTAAGTTTTTTTACATCAAAATGGACGATTACCTTCTGTGCAGACAGTATGGGGAGTTTCATGTTGCATTAGCATCTGTGTGTTCAATTTTAATCGAAAGTAGAGAAACGTCTCCCCTATTCGATATAATAAACCAAACTTAAATGTAAGATTCACCTTTTTTATCATTTCATGTTTGGACATCAACAAAGATGGATGGCAGTAAATTTAATGTTTGAATGGCGATTTGATCAATTCAACGTGAATAATTAAACGAGGAATTTACTGATACTATACTTATAAAAAAAAGCAGATAGTCCGACACTTTTGGTGTCAATTCCTACCGTTTGTTGTCTTTTTCTCAGTTATTCAATTGAACATCGACGAAATAGCTTCGTGCAGTGGTAAAACGACGGATCAATGATCCAGGGATTGTGGATTCGAATCCCGTACGAGGCGAGATCCGTGTCCATATATTTACTGCAAATTTAATGTAATTAAATGCATTAATTACAATATTTAAATTAAATTAAATTAAATTAAAAAAATTCAAGGAATATAAAGTTACAAATCAATCATTAGATATAAATCTTCAACTGTGTATTCAGTTCAGATGTGTATTTTAGGAATAAGTAAGTTGCAGCTGGATATTCACTATACAGATGTGTAATATATAAAGCATTTAATTGCACCTGTATTCTACTAAAAGACTCGTAAGGTTGCATATAAAGATGTAACTGTACAATTATTTTTCATAATCAAAAATCTGCAACTTTGAATCTACAGATGTGTACTTCAAGAGGCATAATTTGCAATTTTAAATTCACTTTACAAGTGTGTACTTCATAGATAATAATGGTGAAATCTTACCCTAAACTTAATTATGCCTAAAAATGAAATCGAGTATTTCGTTTTATTTCACAGCGACAAGCTAGCAGTATCACCGAAGAGATCGCCCTTACAAATTGTACTGAGATCATAATGGGATCTTTAGTTCCTCGGCATTATTCGGACCGCATTAGCAGCAATGATTTGCAAGAAGTTATCAGAGAATGTGCAATTGATGTTGTGGTAATAAACTGATTATGTTATTAAAATAATGTCTGTTATTTGAAACAAAAACCAGTAAACACGGTTTATCATTCATAATTATACTCGTAAAAGTTCCTTCCTCAAATTTACATTTCATATTTATATAAGCAATAGACAAGTTTATGAAAATATTATTGTTTTCTATTATAACGTGTAAAATAAATATGCACTGTTAAGAATATTCTTTAATCCAACTTATCATTAGTTCAAAGTTATATGGAGGAATGTGACTTTCAAAGGTACATGCCAGAAGAAATATAGTGACTTGCCCTTGTTAAATCAGAACACTGAACGATCATGCAATATTGAAAAGTAAAGAAAATCCCTTCTGTCAGGCAGGAAATGACGTTGACCTTGCCTATGTTCACGTGACCGCCATAAACAACCAAGTCGGGCGTGTGTTCGAGCAGGACCCCGAATACGTCGCTAACAATACAGATCACGTGCAACACTTCCGTCTTAACACATGCCAGAACAACTGTTTGGGCAGAGGCACGTGCAATATAGAAGGTATTATTAATTTCAAATAATAAAGAAAAATATTGTTTCAGTAAAATGATAATTGGAATATACCGACATTGTAATTTCTTTTTGATTTACTAGATGGTAACAAATTAAGATGAATAAAAACATTACGTACCTGTAAATATAAAACAACTTAAAATCACGAACATTATGATCAATTGGTCTATACATAATTTATTGCATAGTTGATGTACAATAAGTATTTATTCAAACTATTGACCGAAAATGTTATTTAAGCATGGCTCCCTGTTTGCAGTATGCTATATGACTATTCAGTTTTCGGTGTATAACCAGCTTTCGAGGTATTTTAACTTTACACCGATTGCGCGATATGGCGAGCAGTTTTTGATCATCCATATAATCTAAATAAATGTCAGCCATGCTCTTATATTCAAATTAAGGCATCATGTGACTTCTTATGTTATTGCTAGGTAATGTTTAAGATACCGGTCTAATTCGTTAAAACATAAAATTCAACTCAACTAGCTATTTGGTAGGTCAAATTTACCTATATTATTTAAATTGACATATTTTCAAACAAAAATCCCACTTTTTCCTTAAAATAGTTTTTTACATTTACTGCAGATTAGTATTTTATGGAGACATAATAAAAAACGTCCCGGACGATAAGTCACATGATGGCTTAATTTGAATAAAATTGTGGCGGATAATTGTAACGAGTTTTTTGGGGGTTGGAAAATAGCTTGTGCGAGAAAGCTTTTAAAGTATGTAAAGCATTATATAAAATATTTCAATTACCCATATGTGTCATCAATAGAAGCTATTATTAAGTTTTAAATGAAAAACTGTTCGCCGATTTGGATGGGTGTTAAAGGTAAGTAATTTTTCAGAATAAGTTGAATAAGAAGTTGTACTTTTTTCGACTGTGAATGCCAATCAGAAAAAAAAATCAGAACAGTACCTCAGACAAAATAAAGACTCTTTTAACAAATATGATAACATTAATACCCTGAAATATAATTTTGATGAATACTGAATACGGTACTTTAAAAATACCTTTTTAAAATACCCCCGAAAACTTATTTGTACCGTTTTATGTTGTCACCGTTGGCCTACAGTGGAATGAACGTTGCTCTGTTTTAATCGAGATGATTATAAGATCGCAAATGTATACAGGGAATGACAAAATTGATTAATGTACCACTTTATTCCAATCAAATCATTAAATTTATAATATTTGATATTCAAATATACATAAAGACTGATCACGTTAGTACCATGAAAACTTGTTAGACCATCATACGCGTTATATTTTCTGATATTGATGAATATCGTTAAGAAGGAAGCCTTCCAACTGGCTTGCGGTAGGTCGGTGGTTCTACCCGGATGCCTCCGTGCATTTGGGGTCTTCCTCCACCTGTAATTAGCGGGACGTCGCTATATGACTGAAATACTGTCGAAGCGACGGTAAACTCTAATAGTCAAGTCAAGTCAATATCGTTAAGAAAACACTATGCAGCGGAGACACAGTTGCCCTCCTCTCCGGTGGCCGGGTGGTTAAAGAGTCCGCCTTGGGAGTGGGAGGTTGTGGGTTTGATCCCAGCCTGCAACATACCAAAGTCGTTAAAACTGCCTGATAATGTGAATGGATGTGGTATCATTCCACATGTCTACGACGTGATACTGCAGTGTGGCAGCACTTGACATAACCTGAAATGACTGAAATGCTGATGTCAGAACCCAACCAAAGAAACAAACAAACTATTAATGACTTCACCTAATGCTTCACGTGCCTTTACTTTGTAGGAAAGTGTGAATGTTTCCCATCGTTTTACGGTGCTGACTGCAGTTTTGATGTAGCAGACACAGCCCATGTTGATTACGTTGACGGTGGTAGAACGTGCGATGTTGCCAGTGGTGACGAGTGCCGCTGTTTTTATGTATACACAACACAGCTGGTCGCCCATTTCATGTGTAGTCTAACTACAACGACAGTGAGTTGATTACTGCTGAATAACCTTTATGAACAGCTTATGTACCAAATAACGCATACCGGGGTCCAGAAAAATAGTTTGCCACAAATAAAAGTAAGCTACTGTGTTACGAGGAGTGTTCAATAAGTTCGTGGACTGAAGCTGTTATTTTCAACCATGCTTGTTTAAGAAAGTTTCATTAAATGACTTTAAAGTTATAAAGCTTGTCAACAACGATTATTTCAACACTCCTCGTATAAACGTTTCACTTGATTTTAAATAGCTAACGTATATTTTTAGCAAATTATTTTTTTTTTAAATGACCTAAAACTTATCTTGCCAAGGCAAACACCACTGCTGTAAAAGCTACCTCTGTTAATATTGTTATTAACACTTACTTATGTAGGTTTAAATGTTTGAAATGTGATTAAACTTTTGGAAAAGTATTGACAAACTGTGCCAATTTATTGTTATCGTTCAAACGGTTTGCGACTAAAAGAAATGGACACATTGCATAAACCGTAATCCGTCTCCGTAATTACAGCCTTGGGCTGCTTCGAGAATAAACAAACATGTCTGAGAAATAACGAGAATCAATTACTAAAATAAAACTGAACAACAATAACAAGTTCAAGGCAACACTTATAAGCAAACATTCAGCTGCTCTGCATGTCGCCAACGTAGATTTTTGGACATGGTTGCCTGCAACTCTATTCTAATGCATCGTCGAAATCCACGATGAACATTTTATTAACTGTGGAATTTTTAACTGGCGAAACTTCGTTTTTACTAAAAACCAGTATTTGAATACTCTTCATTGAAGTTACAAAAGCAAAAGCTGGACCATAATCGAGAGGCGTGACGTTACCTCTATATGACAAATCGAAGATGACTTTCAAAATCCCGCACCGTTTCATTGGCCAAATGGTTGGTGCTGTCGCCCTGCTGTCTCAGCCACGGATCCAATGAAATTAATGAGTACGAAGTTTAACCAATCAAATAATACACGGTGTTATTAAGAAGCAAAGAGTAATGAAGTCTCCTTTGAAATGGATTCTTCTCAAAGCTACACATATTAGTGTCCTAGACCAAAACTTAGGCTAAGTCTTTGATATCTGAAGCTGCCTAATTAATGATTCATGCGTACGAAGTAACCACGGTCGATTAAGAAGCAAACCGTTTTGAGCGAACGTGGGTTTCGACGATGATTCTAAGGTACCATACATTTCTACATTGGACTTCTTTAGTAAGAATTTCACTCAGTTTCACTACGCGGAGAAATAGTACATGATGTATTAAATTTTGTTACTTATATCATCACTTAGTAGTGTTATCTTCTTGCTGTTGTTGTTGTTGGTAAATACGATTACATTATGGAAGTCGAAACTGACTTAATTGTGTTAGTAAATGATGCTAGGTATTACATATTCAATACATTGTAAGAAATAGGTAAATGCGCGAGACAGTCACGTGCAATTCATTTGATGATAATAACCATCATATTTATGCAACATTTTTTATTTTTTTAAGTATTACCAAATATTATTTCATTTAAAAAAATAATGAATGTGTATTATTATATTAAGTATATTAAAATATTCCCTTTGCACAATGATGTATGAACTACTATAGAAACATGTTAGGTTTTATTTGAAATAACATTCTTGGGCTATATTTTTAAAAGTATATATGAAGATTTAGTTTATTTACACATTGACATATCTATTTTTGTGCGTTTGTTATTTTATATTTTTCTTCATTCTGATATAAATACATATATTTATGTGAGTCTTAACTGTTAGAGAAAGAGAGAGGGGGAGGGGGAGAGAGAAAATATATTTAGTAGAACCCGTCTATTAAAACAAATACATGTATTGCTTTAATCTTTCTTGTTACAACCGTGTTTACGCACGTAGAAATTTCGGAACTAGACTAATCATCTGCATTTTGCTATGCAGAATAATCGGTTTGTAAGAAAATAAAGACGGCGCGGATGTGTGACAGATGGGAATTACCAACTGGGTTTAAAGATGGGAAGTTAACATGACCAGGGTCGAATTCCATCAACAATTCTGAACGCTAAGTAACACTTAAATTCTGAAGGTCGAATTTCATTAGCCTTTTTCCCCCGTATTAAAAATACCACGATATTTCATTTCTTAACAAATATGGTTACTTATTAAGGTAATGATTCATTACAGCTTAGTCATGTACTTCAATATTTCATACAATAGTAATAATGGAATGTTATTTACTTAGTATTACTTAGCGCTAGATATTGTTGGTGGAATTAGAGCCATAGGATAAATGTCATTTGCCTTTGAGATGGAATCGCGTAAAGATATGCGTTCTCAATAGATTTACGTGAATCAGCCTTTTCGAATAATGTATGGAAATAAATCAGGAGCATTAACTGATTCTTATACGAAGAATGTCTTCGGTGGTATGTACTTCTGGTAAGAATGCAATTTCTTATCATATATTTACCCTTTATTCATTGTGCGTTTTTGAACACATTTGCTTAATATACTGCATAATATTGTTTCCTTATATTTCAGTTGATAACTTTTGTAACTACAGGTATATTTAATGTTGGCTATTTGTAGTTTGATAATGAATGGAACGTAATCTCATCTGATCACGTGACGGTGGCGGGAGATTGGTACGACATGTTTTCCGGAATATGCTGTCTTCCGATTAACCGAAAAAGAAGAGAAGCAACAGATGTGTTTGCTACCCAATTAACAATTGCCATCAGCAACAACGGAAGCAATTTTGGAGATGGCTATGTCATTACGTCATATGATTCTACGTGTCAAACCGCCGTAACTGATGTTGGGAACGACACCATTGTTGAATTGAAGGTAAGTTTAGGCGGTAATAATTCGATATATCGATTGGTTTTCGGTCCCAAATCCGGTGCATCATGGGACGGAAACTTAGTTTAATATTACGATAACCCGACCGTCTATTAGTTAGCACCGTTCAGATCAATTTATTTAGAAGAGTACATTTGTATGGTATCTACATACATAATTCAATGTGTGTAAACAAATGTCACGAATATACAGCAATACGTAATTGATTGATTGATAAGTACGTAGTTAATCATAAAAGGCATAAAAATGGAGGAGATTTACGCAATGTCATTATGTTATTTGGGTGAATATGATTTTACATTTAACTATCTATAACCTGTAATATATTTCTTGCATTTTCCTAACACGAGAACAATTCATGTCTGAATTTCAACTTTTGAATGAACTGTCAGAATTATTTTCTCTCGTTACATACTGATAATTAAATGATACATGTCCTCATCGATAAAAGCTGACCTTTTCAGGTTAATGAATATACAAAATTGTATTATTGTCATAGTATGCCATAATACATGTATTATTATATCATGACATATTTTATCTTATGAAGTATTAATTATATATAGTAATTGTGTGGACATTTTTTAAATGCTTTATTCGATGCCTTTCTCTCATTTTTGGTACTCGATAAAGGGATATAATGTTGGCCCGTTATAAAACAGTGAAAATCCACATAAAAATTACATTATTCACTCTTTTGAGCATTGAATATTACCATTTTTAATTCACTGATATTTCCCTATAATCCACCAAAAAGCAATATATAAATCATAAATCATTGTTCATATATCCCATCTATTATCCAGGACGGGCACTGTTTTCTGGACGGACAGTGTGTTGCTAACGGTGATACGCAGTTATTTGATGCGTGTTATCGTTGTATATCTATAGCTAGTACCAGCAACTGGACATATGGTAATACATACTCCTTATTTATCTGTTCTTTGTTCACGCGCCATCTGCCGATTTTTTTTTCTATACATGTAATTGCGTATATGTATCCAATATATTTAATAATCTAAACCTTATTCATTTCACAAGAACTTGACCGAAAATGACATTGTTCGTAGGCACTGATCAACCAACAGGTATCAGTATCGTGGAGCTTGGAAGATATACTTTTTACAATAATATATACAATGTTTATTTCCGCCCGATTGGCCCGGAACATCACTGAAATTTAATTACCAAACAACTTGCGGAACGTCCAAATAAATATCATTTTCTTACAAATATAATGTATTTATAATAAACATGCGAAATCCTAAGTAACTGGGTTCAATATTGAATGAGTTATTACATAAAATCAAAAAAGCATGCACGGGGACGTCACTGAGGTGACAAGTCGGCACATGATCGGTAGATATTTTCAGCTGTATAAGAGGCAGAAATTGAAGAACAGCGCCAAATCAAAGATAAATACAATTCATTATTTTGTACTTGCAAGAAACCTGTTGATTTTATCATAGGGACAAATTCCAAGCAAACGTCGTATGTCTGTATCTCATTTTTCCATTCAGTTCGCCATGTTGTTTCCGATTTTCGCAATGAAGTGAAATCGAAGCTTTACCATAAAAGAACGGCATGTACATGTAAGAAAAGTAATAGTTTTCAAAGGTAAGGTGTGTTTGCTATTCAAATACGTTGTTATTTAGCAATGTCATCGCATTTTCATTAAATTATACACAAATATCGACGAGTTTGACGGGAAACAAAACTCACCTCAGTGATGTTCCTGACCAATCGGGCGAAAATAAACCTTGTAGATATGATTGTAAAGAGTAGGGTTTTTTTTTTTTGTTGTTGTTGTTGTTGTTTTTTGTTTTTTTTTGTGCATGAGCTCCACGATTCTGGTACCTGTTGATAAACCTTGATGTTGGAGAACCCGGAAAGTCTGGTACAATATATTCAAACCGATCATCGAAAATCCTGATTTTTATAGAAATGCAGATACCACCAGTTTTAGCTATAACTTAGGTTCCACTTGCAAAGAGCATTTTATATGACGTGCTTTTTCTTTTAATAGCATTTATCAAGAAAGATCCCCCATTGCATTTATAATCTTAATATACGATGGCTTTACCAAACAGTAATCATTTTACAGTCTGTGAACCTCAAAAGGAGTCAGTTGAAGAAAATAACGACATGGTTCCCCATCATTGCTATTGTGGTTGGGATTAGCATCCTGTTTCTGGGAGCAATCGTGAGCTTCTGTGTTTGGCGTAAAATATGTCGGAATACAACTAAACATTCTACGTGAGTATAGAAAAGACAAAAATGGCAAAGTAGACAAATATTGTGATTTGCGTATGATATCAAGAAGAAAGCCGTTCTGAATTGAAACAGTTTTATATCCGATATTGCATTATATTTATTACATTGTTCATCATTTTACACTTTAAATATGTGTGGGTCTGTAACTTAATTATTGCTAAAATAAAATCAGCAAATTAAATGAGGTTCCATAGTTTCACCGTACATCAACGATACCGGAAATAGGTACCAGGCGAAACGAAAAGATCCAACACCCCATATGATTTGACTCGCATAAATTTAGCTATCATAGAAAAAGAACACATGTATATTCAGAACTTATTTATGGAAAAATGCATTTGTATGGTCACGGATTAGCTGCTATGGTTTCTCGGTTTTATGTATCAAAGAATCAAAAATTGTATCTCCATACTTGGTGTGAGAATGTATTTCAATATTCACTTGTTTGACCATGTACGGCGAATAGTTATTTTAAAGTACGGGGAATAACGTTTCTTGCGGCGAATAGTTTCTGTAGTTTTCGTAACACACCTTTAAAATGGGAGGGTTTTTTACAGACAGTGCATTAGAATGACTCTTAAGTTAAATTACCTTTATATGCTACATTAAGATTTAAGAGGATTGCTTTAGCTCCTTTTTTGTAATTTTATGATTACGGGTCTTGCTGTACACTCTTCCGCAAGCAAATAAAGGAGACAACTGAATCTTATTCTATGTTTGTAAAGGCTTAGGTATGTGCTTTTATAGAGAACAGACATGCAATTTGT
Source organism: Solen grandis (assembly GCA_021229015.1). Classification (NCBI taxonomy): domain Eukaryota; kingdom Metazoa; phylum Mollusca; class Bivalvia; order Adapedonta; family Solenidae; genus Solen; species Solen grandis. The sequence continues at coordinate 50,085,228 of CM037792.1, read as the reverse complement.
AGGACAATTGCATCACATGCCATTTAGACATTAAACCGGACATTGCACGTACTCGTTACTGATTCTGGCAGTCATACTGATACATATAGTAATACTGAATACATAATCAACGCAGAAGTACAGCAAAATCATCTGAATTCAACATAAAAACTGTATCCGATGTCCAAATTTTAAAGATCATAGCCCTATATAAGTCTATATAAAATCAATTGACCTCTAGGGCGGGACCAATTTTTGACACCGTGGCCATGATTTGAACAAACTAAGTTGAGAAGTCAACTTGGCCATGTTACACACCAAATATACTAATCGCAGTTCTTGTGTTTTCTGTCATTAAGATTTTATTATTTTCCCTATATAAGTTTTTATATAACCAAGTGACCCCTGGGACTTGGTTAATTTTGACACCAGGGTGTGATTTGAACAAATTTTGGTAGGGGTCCACTAGTAAACACCTAAACTCCAGGTTTCTGACAAGATTTTCATAATTCGGGTGACCACTAGGGCGGGGCCAAATATCACCCCAAGACAAATGTGTCGGGGGTCCACTAGACAGTGCTTTTCGCCAAATATTTAAGCTCTAGGTCCTGCAGTTTTGGATAAGAAAATTTTCAAAGTTTGCATTTTTAAAATCTATTTTAGCTCCTGTGACCGGTACTTTTAAACCAATCAAAACAACTTGCACAATTTTGAAAGAATGAAAGTTGGCTTGCGGCTTACTCAGAATTGTGATTCCGTTTCGTTTGTGTACACTTCATATGCAGGTTTCCTAAAGATAACATGAGCTGTTATGAAGGAACAAACAGCCGTTCAATGAAGGCGACCGTCAGCTAACAATAACTATCAATTGCGATTTGGTACCCTGCTTAAATTCTATACAGTGCGATAAAACAGAGGTGCAACTTCTCGAGTTAGCGATTTTTACTTTCATTAGATACGCTATAGAAACACAGGGGCTCGGAGTTCCATGGGGCGAATGATTCGTCCCACTTCAACTTCAAGCCCCTGTGATCAGCAATTGACTGCTTGTTCTGGTACTCTGCTTTGATTTTTAACCAAATACATAACCGGAAATCATTTATTACTATTAGCTCAATCATTTTATTGGCCATAATATTCGACAGATCTTAATATTGTTTACAATCTTGGTATACAATGACCAAAGGAACATGTGCATGTGACACACAGTATTAAATAGCACTTGTAAGCATGTGTTAACAATTTCAAACTTTACCGGTAAATCCAAATTCAACGGTACTTTTGGTTATCATACCGGGGATTTGAACAAAAAAGTCAGTGGTTAAGCAACATATGCTTTGGATAAACCGACTTATAATAAACTTGACAAATCTTCCATTTAAAATGAAACTGTATTTAAAGGAAATTGATAACGACGCAAAGACGAACGCACAGACGACGGACGCCGGATACATGGCCATCCAAATAGCTCACTATGAGAACGTTGTGCTCATGTGAGCTAAAGACAACAATACCATACGTGCATATATATCATTTTTGTGACATTTATCTTAAACCTGCAGCTTAAGAAGTATATATTACAATGGTAAGTGTAGCTAAGGTAAACTCAGATGTTGTTTATTTTGCCAGTCAGTGCAAAGTGTTGGGTATTATCACACAATTATATGTGTTGCTAAGTATAAACACAGCATTTTATGGAATAAATCTAGATTTATTTTTAAAGAAATTGGCTTTGAATTTGAACTGAAAGAAATGAAGCGTGTATGTACGGGGAATAGGTAGATGTGTTTAAATGGAATTAAAATAAGTTCAATGTATTACATTTCAACATTTCAGGTCTGTTTGTGATACACATGTCCAAGATATAGTTCAGAAAGACAAGAGTCCCCTTGCTGAACAGTCGTAAGTATCAATACAGTTACTGAACGTCGTGGTCGAGTGTTTGTGTCATGAGCTAGAGAATATAAGACCCTTGAATGCACAAAGTACTAGGGCAACCCAGGAACCGTGGAGATGAATTAGCATTAATAAAAACATGTTCTTCAGTCGACGTAAAATTCATGTTTCCTCATGTGAAGATATATTTCCCCTAAATAGTGTATGTTTGTTTTAAAGATGGTATTATTTGGACAATTAGTTTCAGCTTCAGCTATAAGCGTATTGATTTTTAAGGACTTTGTTTGCAGCCCAGGCATTATACAGTTTCGAAAAAAATCAAATAAAGCCTTTCATTTTAGTATGGACGAAACAGTCAGTTATAATGCTGTTTATATCACATTCGATTTATATTACATATATTAAAAAGTGGCATGGTATCCTTTATACGATAATGGTGATTTCAGTTGTATATCAACTATGGGCCCATCAAAAGATAAGTTCTCCCTTCCTCGTGGCATCAGTGATTTATCAATCCATTTTGAAGCGTAAGTTTACATAGTATTTACACATTGTATTCACGAACACTATAACACATATCTATAACAGCCACTTGATGACATTTTAAGTATAAACGATATTAAAGTTGAACATTTTCTCATTTTTAATTTATTTGAAAACAGATAATAAACAGTCAATAACCTAGATTACATTAAAAATATTTTTATCTAATGTAAACTGATATTCATACAAAACTTATAATACATTCTGTAGAAAAATGAATGAGTTTATTTTATTTTATTTTATATGCATTCGACTATATATTTCTGATGTAGTGTACACAATAGATTACATTAGGCAAGCACCACAGACTTCGACGGCTTTTTTTCTTTTCAGGAAGGCTAATATCTCCCATGACAAATATGAAACGGTAAGACATATGTAAACTTATATATTTATAAATTAACTATCGCTTTCGAAATGATAAAATGCCACTTGGACATAAAAAAGCAATGCTAATATCGGATAAGCAGACTTTATAGATTTTAACGTGGGCTTCACAAAATAAGACTTGCCATTATATTTTGTTTATTATAAGTTGTTCTCTTCAGATGCACAACACTCATAAAAAGACAACAAATTTGTCTTTGATCGAGATTTCTTACAATTATATAATATTAACAGAGCTTAAATTAGTAATCAGTACAGAAGCATAATTATTTGTTGAATTATTTAAACCTGAATTCAATAACACATAGAAAAACGAATACTGTAGAATTGAGATTACGAGGGTCATCCGAAAATGAATGAGAGTTAGTTTGTAACTTTTGATTGAAACAACATAAAGCCACAAAACTTGGCACGTAACTAAATTAACTCTTTGCGCGTAAGCGCACGTGTTAATAAGCATCGTGACGTTACGTCATTTTTGATGACGTCATATCGTACATAGGTCAACTATGATTCTTCACAGTCTTGATCGACGTCATTAACGAGAGACAAGAAAAATAGACCCGTACACATTATTTAAGCTCTTTTTTTATTAACGCATATGTTTAAATGTTTTAAGTTATAAAATATTAACCAGCATTGATCACAACCAAATGCACTGTTCTTAGCGCTTAATAGTTCATAAAATCTTAGAAAGGTAGAAATATATATTCCACCGTTCTTATTTACGAAATATTTAAGAACAGGACTAAGTTGACTTGAATAATTACCTTAATAACAAATATTTAAATATTTGGATATTCACATTAGAGAAACATACTGGTGAAATTTCCCCTTCAGGATTTAAGTATTATTTAGTGCAAAATATTGTTCGTGGAATTCGAGCCAGACCCGATGTTTGACTTGGTTGTCTATTATGGAAATATGTACATGTAGTTTGTTTAGAAAGAAAATATCTATGATATAATTTTAATAAATAAGCACTATCCTTTACTGTAAACAGTTCTATTTCTTATAAATGACATTTATTGTATGGCTGTTGAGAACATTGGGTGATACTAATTGTTTTTGTGAAGTGAAATCGGTTCATATTTGGGAAGGTATTACTATAAAGCTTAAGGTAGTGGGATCGTTATGCATTATCTCCAATCTTTCCTCTTTGACCATTATTTCTATATCACTCATATCAGATTTGGAAAGAAAAAAAGTGTTATGTTTTATAGTTTGTAAAGGTATTTATTGGATAAATAAAGCTTTTCAACAAAATTAATGTTGTACAAGGTATACTGAAAATAACAAAATCAAAACCACAGGGTTAAATTTGGCAGGTCATCCAATATAGTTCTTATTGGGTAACTTTTAAATAGGTATCTAAATTATGTTGGTGTAAGCGATAAGTTATAAAAGGTATCCGTTAGCAGGAAAATAGTAAAACTAGTCTTTGAAATGGATAGGGTAGGGTAATAATGTACATTGTATTACATATTTTAAATATATGTATGATTTGCTTGCAGAATGTTATTATTTGTTTCTAAACGATAATTTATAGCAAACATTTGTTCTTGAAAAGGGCATGACATAATTATACCGAAAAAGTGACCTTTAAATAACCGAACTTCAGATAAGAAAAAATCTAAAACTGGACCGTAAAATAATTTATATTTCAACTTCTGTAAAGGCCCGTTAGGCTCGCGCCACCTTAAGTACGGTGTTAACTAATAATTGTTGTTTTGTGATAGAAATCTCATTGGTGTCCTTTATATGATTTGACATTTGACTTTTTATTACAGGTCAGTGGTTTGACGTTTCCTGGGTAACAATGATGCTTTAAAATCGTGGATTTGTATACATTTTTTTGTATTTGTCGATATATGTTTTTGACAGTTTGCGTGTGTGTATGTGTGTGTGTTTGTTACGATTATTGTTACTTCCTTAGTAATCAGGATACAATGAGATTTGTTTTAAGTTTACCCTTATATTATCTTTTTTATATTATTTTTTAACCTTATTTTAACCCTTTTTTTTAAATCCGTAATAAACATATATAATGGGCAAAATCTTACGAGTACGTCAATGACGTTATTTCCCAACGTCAAAATTGTATTGTGTTGTGTGTCGGTTGCTTGTCTATATTTTATTCGTCATAATTGTCGTGTTGTTAATATTAGTTTTAATATAACTGATTTTTAAATGTACGTTTATGGAAGACATGCATATTTTATGTGTTATGAGGACATACGTTCACGTTATTTATGCTCATCGATATCAAGTCACGTCCATCACTCATTTTACACCTACCTCTAATCGTAACAGGGTTACCTTGCACGTGCGAACATTTATAGATCGCCTCACTTTCGTAAATAAAGAAGCAACACATATTTTGTTGTGTTATTTATTGCTCCAAAGTGTTGTAATTTGGATAAATTAGTATGCCCTGACAATTGGTTACATATGGTGACCAGTGTTAGTGTCGTCACAGTATAGTTCTTCAGTATATATTGCCCCTGGGTACTCAAGGACATAGCAATTTATTCTCCTTTTTGGGGGAGTAGTTTTAGTGGGAGTAAGTGACTCTTTTTAAGCCACTCGGTAGCTCGGTCGGTAGAGCACTCGTCCTGTTAGTGAGGGTCCTGGGTTCTAGTCCCAGTCTGGCAAGACATTCTAACCTGGTTACTCATGTAACTTTGATAAATTATTTAAATTATAAAACTTAGGACACTAACTTTATGGACACACCTCGTATTGTATCAGCAGCAAAATTTCAACAACAGAAAACCAGAACATATAAAATCCTGCGAGAATCTCGGTATGAAATGCATGTTTTGACACTCCATCAAGTCGACACAAATGTCTGAGGGACCATCTTAAGGTACCATCAGCTCTACAATAATATACGTTGGGCGCAAAATGTGAACTCCTACTGTCCCGGGGCTTGAATCAAACTCGAAACATTTTGTATACAAGTCTACTCTACCACGTTGCCACAATTTCTGGCTCCGTAACAAGCTTAAAAAAAACATGTGTAGTTTTGTATATCTACTACAATCACCTGAGATGGACTTCATTGTTATCAGGTGGTAAATGAAATATGTTACTCTATTTATACAGTGGGCAGATACATGGATGTTTTATCATTTGGAAATTAAACAAAACATCCATTCTTAATTGCATTTATTTGTGAAAAAAGTAATATATATATATATATATATATATATATATATATATATATATATACTTCTCAAAGTTTGCTAAGCACCATCAGCTATTTTCCGGTAGCGTTGCATGCTTAGACAAGCGACTTTAAAGGCATGCTACATTAAATTTTACATTAGAACAAATCTTGCTTTTATGCAGAAGTATTGTTTTTGTACCAAACTTACTACCAGTTACAAGAAATAAGCCTTTCGGATCCTCAATACTGGGAATTAATCATAATTATAAAGCACGAATTTTGAGAAAACACCTTAAAATTTAAAGTCAGCTAAATTCAGAACTTTGATCTTCAAATATTTCTGTTTTCTAAATGGAATACTTTTAAGGATATTTGTGACGATGTTGGCCTGTTCATGGTCATTTTTTTCTGTATTGATCACAAGATTTAACTTCCATTTATAAAATGCCATTTCTTTCAAAAAACACACTTTTGTGAATTTTGCAAATAATGACAGGAATTGGCTAAGTCGTTGTAACTCATTTTTGAGTCTCTTTTCCATCATTTTGACAAAAACTATGCGTAAAATTGATTGTCAGCTAACGCTTTCCTTTCAGGTACATAGCATTACATTCAGCATGTGTTTTCATGTGACTCTATGGGAAAAATAGCGGGTGGTGCTTAGCAAACTTTGAGTAGTATATATATATAATCCATTTCGTTTCATTACATGTAAGAGCAATACACTAAGAAATTCCAACTGTAGTTGGCACTCTACATGACTAGATATATTCATGTTATATACTGACTTACTGTAAAAAGTAAAGCGTTTTTGCACTTTTACCCCTACCAACAAATTCTTCCATATGAAAGCAGGACACTGGTACAATATCGGTAAATTAGGTTTTGTTGATTTTTCATCAGTAAACGAATGTCAGTATGATTCATAGATGGTCATTTATGAACAAGGAAAAGTTCATTTTTGCTTCCAAATTAATGACTCGGTGACACTGAAAATCGATTTACTTATACCACACAAAAATTGTGAATAGTTTGACCTTTTTTACATATAGGGGCATTTTTGTACCTTTTTTGAGTGTAAAAAGCGTAAATTTCAATGTATGTTACCAGGTGATCGTTTGAGAAAATTGGGAAATGAAGTAATGGTGTCCCTAAATTTCCAAGGAAAATAACTGTGTATTAAGAAGAAAAAGAGGGGATATTAAAACTAGCCATGAGAATTTTCTAAAACGTATAAAGCATGATTATAGAGAATTACATTAGAAACTAATTTATGGGAAAAAATGGGGGTCCCCTCTCCACTTTTTGAGTTATCTGCCCCTGAAAGTTAGTTTTTTGCTCTTTTATGTCATTTTTGCGACACATTATCTTGTTCTAAGGATTATTTGTGCCAAGTTATCTCAAAACATGACCATTCACAGTTACAACCGGGACAAGGTTTTAAGGTCAATTGAGTTATTTCAAAACGCGATCATACGAGCAAGGACAGAACACTAAACAAATTCTCGACTTTATATTTTATTTTTTTCCACCTTTGTTTTCAAATACAAGCCAAATATTCACAAAAAAAATAAAGTGATGACTGCTTACATACATCAATATTTCGAGAACTGACAGAAATATATAACCAAAAATTTATGAAATAAATAGATAAAATTCAAACACACCCAACAACAATGCCATGCTTTTCACATGTACACAACAACAACCAACTCAGCCAGTTGATTCCTCAAAACCTCCAACATGGATGTTTGATATCTATTAAACCGTACCAACATTTTACGCTAAAATAACTTAGAAATCTGTGAATTTTCTTTTAATTAATATATATGATCATTTTCACTAGGAAATCAATCAAAATCTCACTTATGCCTGACACTTTGTAATAAGTCCTTTATCTCATGAATGTTCATGTTCACGGTTATATTTCTTATTAAGTTATTTTACGTTAAATGGTATTTGAAACAATAGATATAAAATTGTGTAGAAATAATTAAGAACTACAATATTGAATGAGAAATTGCTCTGTTTGCCAAGCCTCTATGAGGTTGAACGATACTTACATATAGCTGTCACTGTAATTATATCAATCTTACAAAACATAAAAATCCTAACATAATAATCATATTTCAATTTTTCAGAATAGTGACTTAAAAAAATAACAATATTTCTTTATAATAATCTTTGTAAATTATATCCTTTTTCTATACCTTTAATCAAAGTAGTTCTTCTATCTCTATATTTTCAGCAAAATGTAAAAAAAAAAAAAAAATCCACAGAACTATGTATCAGATTCTGAGACTTCTTTATTTATATATGAAATGCCAAGACATGGAGGTTTTCAGTAATCCCTACTGGTTCAGTTTAAGACCTGGAGAGTACAACCGTTTGAAACAAAACATAATCATTATCACAATCTACTAACTGAGGCTTAATTCATAAGTGCTATCTATTAACGTTAGCATCTACTCCTACAAAACACATAAACACTATGGACGTACCCATTACCAGATGGAAATGCCATTTAACACTAGTCAACACAAAAAAATCCTTTCCAGAATTACAGTTTTTCTTAGCCTGTGCAGGTTTCAACTCTTATTGCTAGAAATGACCTGCAAACAAGTTGAAAATTTCCTATTTTCATACATAATGTTTTCTTCATACTAAAAATACAAATATAGTAAATTTGCTATATTCTGATGACAGTTATCCCAGCATCACGCATAATTTAAGGTATGTTCCAGTACCTGCGAAAAGGTGGACAGAAACGGAGGGAAATATTCATTCATGTCCTTGAAGATACTCAGTACTACCAATGATAAGATTGAGCATGACCTACACACATTTTACTTTTAGAAGGTTTTTCAACTTCTGAAATGAGTCTGACTTCTGAAAACTACTACACACAGTTGTTCACTAAGTCAAAACTTACTTAAGACACCGTGTAATATGTTGGTTTCTCAATCAAATTACTCTCGTCATTTTGACATACTCAGTATAGAAAGTAAAAAGTTCAAATGCCTAGTTAAGCTGATCTGTTCCTCTGATTTTATGAAACATGACTAATGCCTTCTTCACATTGACAAAATCATTCTCCATTTGAAAATACATTCTGATATATCCAGTGACATCTGATATTTATATTAAGTGTCCAAATTCTAAAGGGCGAAGCTTACATATAAAATTCTAAAGAAGAACTGTCCTTGAAGGAGATAAGTACCCCAGATACGTCTTTGTTTCCGTTACCATGTCAGAAAGCTTGGTATTTATAACTGTTGCAAAGTAAAATGAAAAGTAGCTAAGAAATAGTGTGCACAAAATATCTTCAATATCTACAACAAAGGGCTGTAACTTCTATAAAATAAAGCCAGTCATGATGTGCAAACGAAATGCACAACTAGACTTGAAACTTATTAAGGCTGTTAAGTTAAATCAAAATCAGACCATTGGTAGCCAAAATATAGTGTGACAAAATATATTCAATAACTATAACCAAAGGGTCAGAACTCATTTATAATCCTGATGAAGACATGCCAACGATATGCACAATAATGCTTGGTACTTATTTATGCAGTAAAGTAAAATCAAATTCCGACCAATGGTAGCCTAGAAATAATGCAGACAAAATACATAAAGAAATACAGCAAAGGGCCATAACTCATACAAAACCAAGCACTTGATGTGCCAACGGTATGTGCTACAAGACTTGGTACTTATTAATACTGTTAAGTTAAATCAAAATCTGATCAAAGGAAGCTGAGAAATAAGGTTTACAATATAAATTTGAGTATAATAGCAATAATGGGCAATAACTCATTTGAAATCAAGTGAATCATGATGTACCAACGATATGTGCAACTTGTTACTTATCAGTCTTGTAAAGTTTAATCAAAATCTAACAATAATAGCTGAGAAATAAGACAGACAAATCTTGTCTTAACCCAAACTGACCAACAAACTAACAGACATGACTCCAGTATAGCCCCAATACTTCCTATCTGGGGGTAAAATGATATAGAGAGAGCCAAAGGTAAGCCATTTTTGGTCATTCTCATCTATTTAATAAAACATCTTGCAATCCTTACTTATTACATATATCAACAAAATAACTGTTCCTCTTTATTTTTGGAAAAATATTGATGCTTTGAAATGTTGTTCACTTGTAAAGAATTCTCGACACAAAAACCCTCCCTTCAACCTATTACCTCATGAATATTCATGTACAAATTTATCAATTCACTGAGCTTGAAATAGTATATAAACAAAGGAATTTTCACATGAGAGACTACAGAATATTAGCTGCAATAACATAGAAGACCCTTATCAGACAGGAGCAAAATCTGCAATGTTTATTAAGGCACAAACAGGCAGGGTTTAGATTTCAATATGATTTAAATAGCAATATCTTGACCATTTATGATTCACGCAAAAAAGATGCAAACATAATATTACATTTGTTCTACACAATACTTGCACAAAAGGAACATTTTTTGTCCCCCCCCAACAAAGCTAACAAAAAGAATTATCTCTTTTAAAAACTTCAACCAGTAATTCATAGGGTTTTAATCTTTCACTTGATTGGACAAAGTCTCACATACTTAAGTCAAATGTGAATTTTTGCTTATCTTTTTTTCCTGTATAATATCTGCTTCTGATTAACTGTAATAGCTAAATACTTTAATTCAGTCAGTTGTTTTTCAAATATATCCAACTTACTTAACCCTTTCCCTCATAGAGGACACCATGAAAAGACCTATGCCAACAGCATAAAACCAGATGCTGTTCGCTGCTCCTCAGTGGTCTGGAAATGAGGATTTTGTAATTAAATTTGTAAGGTTTAACTGAGGTTTTCTGCAGATCAGGCTTTATGTGGTACCTACTGAGTGCCTCAAAACGAGTCTATATGAGGGAAAGGGTTAAAACAAAAAAACTTCCTTGATCTAAATCAAATCTTCTGAAGATGTTTTGTAATTTTGTAAAATCAAGCATAAAGATGTGCAGACTCAACACTTCAAAAAAGTTTTAAACTGAAAATAACGACCACAATATTAATATAAAAATCAAAAAATATTAAAAAAAAAAAAAAAATCCACAAAACCACACAGGTTAAACTCCACAACAAGTTTTACACCACTTCACAATAGAAATCACAGACAATCGCACTGTTAATATACAGTTACATCGGTTACAATATATAGACTATTTACATGTAAAGCGGTTATGAACAGCACCAAAGGTGAGGATAAACACAATCAGTACTGAGATAACACTAAAATGTGTCTACTGGACACAGATGCACCCACTGCACAATTACATCAGTGGCTGCTATGAATCAAAGAATTCTCTTACTTTTCGTGCTGTTGTACATCCTTGTCAAGTTAAAGAACTCTTATACAGATTTAGAGATAGGTGCAGCAAAGGATTTTGTGATAGGCTGAAGGACAGACAAGATCTATTATCATGCATCCTTCCTTTTTAAAGTGTGAGCATACAAATGTCATTGCAAAGATTTAAAAAATATTTCAATCAAATAATCAGATTAACCAATGCTTACAACAGGGTATCATGCAATCATATCATGTAAGCAATGGTTGATGTAATCAATGGTTGGTTGACCAAATTTCCACAAAAGAACACATTGGTTTGTTTGATATCTGTGTTACAGGTTACCTAACTGTGGCTGGTGAATGATCCAGTCACAAAGGATGGATAAAGGGGCTTAAATTTTCAATGCAAAACCCCCTAAGGGTCATTTTATCCCTTCCTATAGAGACAACAATGGAAAGGGTCTGCAAGCTACCAGTGTACCACCAAGTAAGCCATAAATTGCAAGGCTTATCAATTTTTAATTCAGTCTTAAAACATACACTCCAGCAATACTGTCTGAAAGGATGATGATTTGGTTTAAACAATGCACCTACAACAGGCATTTTCTCCATGGGAAATATGCATCAAATTACCCCTATGACAGTCAGATTTCTTATGTTCATTGGGTTTGATGACCATTTTGTCAAGTTAAAATTCCATTTTGAATTTTTTCTGTTAAGTAAACTTTGAATGAAATACAAAAATGTGGCAAAATACTGAGTTATTCATTTTAAACTGCCTATGATATTCATTTTTTCCAATGTTGATGACTTTACCTGAAAAAATTCTCACTTTGAAAGTAAAATTTACATTGAAAATATCTCTGATTTGACTATTTGAGTTTACTGTCGCCTCGACAGTATTTCAGTCATATAGCAACGTCCAGCTAATTTCAGGTGGAGGAAGACCCCGAATGCACGGAGGCATCCGGGTAGAACCACCGACCTACCGAAAAAATCTCTGGGGTAAGTGGGGTTTTACATTATATTAAAATGTACACCAACTTTTTATCAGTCAAATAACCTCCAAATATAGGGGAAAAAAAAAGAAAAAATAGATTTAAAAAAAAAAATCATTACTCATTTTTGTCATGCACTTTTTAATTGGGGATAACGTTCTGAATATTTAGTGAAAAATTCTATTGAATGAAACATGTAGCAATTCCTTTTTAAATGAATGTGTGAAAAAAATTCAAATCACAAGAAGTCGAGATGTTGTTACTGGGAAAAAGAATAAACTGTGGAATCTGTTTGATACCCTTATATATCTATGCTTGTAATATGCAGGTTTTGGGACTCGAGAAATAGTTTGTATGTTAGATAATTGGGTTTCACATCCCACCAACAGTATTTCAGTTATTTGGAGGCAATGTCTACTTGAAGATATAGTGCTGCCACACTGTAGTATCACGTCGTAGACATGTCGCTTGATACCACACCCAGTCACATTATCCTTATACCTGGTCAACCAGTCCTGGAACTACCCTTATATGCAGAGTGCCAAGCAGAGAACGAAAACATCTTAATTCAACATTATGAGTTTACTCTCACAAAATAAGCGAAGCCTTTTGTTCCCTGTTTTGGGGAGATGAAACATACCCGTAAAAATGGGAATTTCCATGTGAAGATGGTAGAAACTGAGGAAAACAGATTTAGAAATTTAGCAAACCCACGGAATGAATGCAAAGGATATACTGATCAGTTTATCAAAACACTTCCTATCAATAAACTGCCTGTGTAATAAAAAAACGTCTCTTTGTAAATGTTTGACCAATATGAACTCTTCCCCCCCCCCCCACCTGAATATCAAATAGTTAAAGTATATAACCCGTATATACTTTCTAGCATTAGAAATATAGTCATATACCCACTTTTAAAAAAAAAAATCTAAAAGAACACCCCAAACCCCACACTGTATCAAAAGATTAATTTGCAAATAGTCATAACTAAGAAATCTCACTAGCAAAAATGTTGTACATGTTCTATTCTGAGTATGAGTAAAAAGTGATGAAGACCTCTAGTTCAATGTACAAAACTACCCAATACCAATGGCAGAGTCAACCAGGCACACATACCTCTATAATGGTGATATACTTAGAAATACATCTCTGAAGCTAATTACAAGCATTTACATAATTATATATTTCCACTTTTAAAAAATCTTTACTCCTTTTTTCATATACTATGTAGTACTTACTTTCACAACCAGCTAAAACTAACTTTTACCATTATGAATTTCTAAGAGAAAATTTACTAAAATAGTTTCAATCCTCAGTTGCATTTTCGTAGTTCATTAAAATATTATATCTGAGCCAATTTTAAACTGAATTTCAATGTTGCCATTTATTCATTACTATGCAAGAAATATTGCATAGTGACTGTTGCTATGGCACAGACCCCTTCTTTCCTAGACATTATAAATGTTAACAAATTCATATCTACTCTCTCTGTAATTAGAAAAGAGTAAGAAAAGAGTATTTAATATTAAAGAAAAATATAATGTTGATGTTAATGGCAAGACAAAGATGGGAGGCAATTGGAATTTAGATGCTTCAAGCTTACATGTCACTTATTAGTGAGATTTTCATCACGTGGGAAAAAAACTCTTATTCTATATTTTGCATATTAAATCACTGACCACTCATTAAAAAAATGTTATTTACAAAATACTAATTTTTTATACGGTGTTTTGATACATATTTAAATAGAATTTTTTAACTTAAAAATAATAAGTTGAATAACCTGCAAAACAATTGCAATTGCAGTGTAATTTAGGTTATGAACAAACCTTTACATAGTTTGATAGCTGTTGTTGTTGTATTGGGGTCTTCCATCGCTGCAATAGTATTTCAATCATATATCTACGTCCAGCTAATTACAGGTGGAGGAAGACCCCCGAGTACACAGAGGTACCCTGGTAGAACCACCGACCTACAGCAAGCCAGCTGGAAGACTTCCTCACATGCAAAATCCGAAGTCCCTATCGGGATTCGAACTCACAGCGGTGAGTTTGATAGCTGTAATCCAAAATGAGCAATTCACTTTTTTTTAAATTTAAAAAAGTTACTGTTATTATCTATAGTTCAATATCCTATTTCACCTTACTATCTATAAGAAATAGCAAAAATTACATAATGTTTTGCATCAAAATAACAAATTAAACTTCTACAAAAACAACACCTAGATTTATTCATGCTGTCATTTTTATAATCTTTCTCTTGAAGGAAGCTTATGAACATATATTTTATTATACCAGTACATAATAAAGCTATAAAACACATGCAGATAAATGCTTCTTCCAAACTCTGATAAAAATCAAGGAAGAAAGTCCCTTTTGTGATGGTTAAGACATATATAATGCAGAACATATTGCATACTTAAATTGTTAAGCGAAGCCTGATTAGATATATATACATTGTATATATATATATATATATATATATTTTTTTTTTTTTGGTTATTTCAATTAGCAATTTAGATATACAAGTTTGTTACATGTATACATATAAAATAATATGGATCACAGAAACTTTTTTCTTTTTTTAATAAATTCTTCTCTTCTTCACAGTCACTCTATGGCCAATGTAAACATCTTGTTTGTAACCAAAATGGGCATCGTCCCATTCATCACTGGATGATTCCTCATCACCATAGAAACCTATACTGTTTTGTTTTTGGAAAGGCAGTGGACCAGTCCAATTTTCCTGATTATCTTCATCCTCCTCCTCTTCATCAAGATACCAGTCTAACTCCCTGCTCTGTCTACCTACAGCTGGAAACAACCTCCTCTCCACTGACTGGGTACCAGCACGGTGTCTGGAAGCAGATGGCTTTGACAGGGCATTTTTTATCTCTGGATACTTCTCTTTCTTTGAATATTTCCGTGTTTTTCCTTTTGTTTTTCCTTTACCTTTTCCTCCATTTTGTAACTTTCCAGAGCCCTTTCCAGATTTGCTTCTTACTTCTGACACCTTGCTTTTTTCAACCGGTTTAACAACTTCACCTCCATGCTTTTTAATTCTCTGGGCCTTCAATAGTTCTAACTCTTTCTCAACTGCTTTACTGAGGACTTCTTGAAATTTTGACCTGGCATATTTCAACTTTTCCTTCGAAGGCCAAGTCTGTTCAACCTGCACTAGTGGATAGTGATTCTCCTTTTGAACAAGTATAGTCTGAGCAGGCGGAGCTTGTGCCTTCATGGCCAGCTTTCTTTTTGGAGCATTCTCAATGTTAGTAAACTTTGGTTTGATTGGAGTTGCCCCCATTTTGTTTGGATCTATTGCACTGAGGGTGTTTGTATTTATATATACAACAGTTTGTCCATACATGTGATCATTTTCCACTGGTTCTTGTTTCACTATGACCGTTTCAAAGGGCTCCTCTTTGATTCCCAAGACTTCAAACGAATCTGATGTACCAGCATGCAGAGGATGAAACATCTGACCCCTGGCCTTATTTTCTGGAGAAATCTTTAACCGTTTAACAACATCTCTACCACCAAATCTAATTGGACTGTCCTTCCTCTGCATGAATGCCTTCCCCTGTGGCGACTTCATCAGTTCTTCCACAACATTCTCCGACAGATCTCCAATACCAAACAAATTTTCCTCAAAACTTGCAATGAAGTCTTTATCCCAGTCATCAAAGGCACCTTTAGATGGACTTTGATTGATTGATTTGAATGGACTGAGGGTGGATTCCTTAAAAGGACTGAATGTCACAGGGTCTGTTTTGAGGGGGCTCATCTGGAACAGCCCATCTCCAACACCAATCCCATGTTTGTTTGGGCTGAGCATGAAGTATTTTGCATCCTCCATGGAAGACATGGCTGGACCTTTATCTGGAACACTTCTCTGGGAGGGTACAGGGGACAATACTGAAACACATAGACCAGAATTGCATATTCATGTCAAAGAACTGTAGATCAATAAAAAAAAAATGTACCACAGCATTGACATTTATCCAAAACTTCTTTATCCATTATTTAACCAGTCTCAAGTTCCACCAAAAATACTAAAAGCTAACTTGAAAACTTAAAGCAGCTCATTCACAGATGATCAGTAGAAATAAAAAAGAATA